>JAHUUD020000067.1:55000-594497 GCA_020010945.3 Muscidifurax raptorellus
TATTTTACGTTCTTTTGGGAGGAAAATTTCAAGCCACTCAAACATCATGAAAGAACGCGTTCTGAGAAAAAATATTTTAGACATAAGTTGTCGGATATCAAGGAGGAAGTCGGATGACGATCTTGAATATGATTCAAGATCATCATCCGACTTCCTCCTTGTATTCGATTTTCAAGGTTATTTAAAGGTCAACTTTGATTTTTTAAATAGGACCCTTTTATGAAGTGAAGATCCTGAATTCTTTAGATACGTAATGTTTTCAGATGAGGCTACATTCCATAACAGTAACGGTCAACTCAAGCGGCATAATGGCCATTATTGGTCTATACAGAACCCTCATTGGGTACGTCATGTTGGCAATCGGCATAGATGGAGCCTTGCAGTTTGTAACGTGGTATTTCGGGGAGAAAAGCGGTAATGGGCAATTTTCCGATTTACCCGCACAATCACTTTTTATGAATACTTTGAGGCCGAATTTATTGGGCGCCTCAAATACGTAATATATTTAGTTATACCGGCTATTAAGAATGCTTATCTCACAGAGGGGATTCCGCGAATAATTTTGAACAATGAAAGTGAAGAACAATATCCTCGACTTTAAGAGTTTATTAAATTCACGCAAACCCGGCCGCAACATACATATACATATATAAGTATACGCAGGTCGCACACTTCGATGTTATACCGATAAATTCTATTGACGCTAGTCACAATCCGATACTCTTTCACGCACGGCTCCTACACGACAATAAGTAATAGTCACTTTTTACAATTGTTTCCGGTGCAAAATTCAAAATCCAATGCTCACTCACTTACATACTCTATTTACATAATTATTATTAACAAACTTATTATTTCACACCATTCATTATTTATATTTACATATGACATTATTCATTGTCATACTCGTGTGTAACATGGATTCAATAATAATAAATAGTTTATTTAAATAATATAATAATTTCTTTTTTTAATATGACAATTTATCATGTAATATATATTAATTCAAAGTGTAATTATTTGGATAACACATTTCATTTAAATTATATTTAAATAAACATATTTAATTCGATCACAGCACTTTGGCTATTAAATAATTATCTATCATCTTGTAATCGACTTTATGGTTGAATCGATAAACCATTATCAATTCTAACTAGAAATTTGTCATAATATTTATTTAATACTTTTGAATATATATTTGAATATAGTTCAACGGGCAAAAATAGTAAATTAATATTTCGACAACAGTAAGATTATTTATAAAGCTTAAACAAGATGAACAGAATTATTATCCTATCTGTAATACTACATGAAATCATTAATAATATTTGATAATAGAATTTTGTACTATTCGAAATATTTCATATGATTGTAATGAATGCTCACTCTAATTCCCGTAAGCTCACTCTAGTAAGCGTAAGCCAAATTTATATGTAGATTATGATATGGAAAACTCAAAAAGGATTTGTAATAATAAACAACAAATACCGTAAGATATTAAAATAATAAAAAAAGGAAAATTGGACGAAAATAACAAGAAAGATACATTAAAATCAGAATCCAAAGCAGCAATTCGAGCATCCGTATATAGAAAAAAAATGCATCTGAATTAAAAGTAAATGAATCATTAAGATCGCGTAAAAACAGAATAAACGCAACTATTGAAGAGAAAGCAAAAGAGGCTAATAGATTAAGCGAATACAGGAAAAATAGAAATTCTCAATTAGAAACAAAAGAAGTAATAAGATCGCGTGAAAACAGAGCAAAGTCAACTACTGAAATGAAAGTAAAAGAAGCGAATAGATTGCGTGAATATAGGAAAAATAAAAATTCTAAATCAAATACAAAAGAAGTAATAAGATCACGTGAAAACAGGGCAAACGCAACTATTGAAATGAATGTAAAAGAAGCGAATAGATTGCGCGAATATAGGAAAAATAAAAATTCTGAATTAAAAACAAAAGAAGTAATAAGATCACGTGAAAACAGGGCAAACGCAACTATTGAAGAGAAAGTAAAAGAAGTGAATAGATTGCGCGAATACAGAAAAAGTATGAAATCTGAATTAAAAACAAAAGAAGTATCTCGTGATAATATAAATAATATGACCCCTGTTTTGAAAACGAATGAAGCAATTAGATTACAAAAATATAAGAATAATACTCCATCAATAATGAAAGAAAATGAAAAACTAAGATCACGTCAAAATAGAGCAAACATGACATTGGAATCAAAAGAAAAAGAAGCAATAAGATTGCGCGATTACCGAAAATTAAAAAAAGGAATTGTGAATATAGAAACTGTTACGAAAGAAACAGATAATAAAATTGTGATTATACGAAAAAGAAAACTTATAGATAATATCTCAGACAACATAAATATAGAAAATGAAAATTGTGATACCACGAATATCTTATCTACGACAAATTCTCAAAGTCCGTTTATTGGTTCAATTGCAAATAAAGAATTTGATGAAAATATAATATTGACAAATTTTATAGGAGATTTAGATGATGAATGTCAATTTTGTAAAGCTAAGCATTTCAAAGGAGAAATGTCACAGGATAAAAAATATATACATTGTTGTCATAAAGATAAAGTACATGTTGACCATGATACGACATATCCTGATGAATTGGAAAGTTTATTATTCGAAAAAAATTGAATAAGTATTAATTATCGAAACAATAATCGAAATTATAATAATTTATTTGCTTTTGCAAGTTTTGGTTCTAAATTAATACATTTCAATACTGTTGGGCTAGAAGTATTCAAAATATGAGGCCAAGTATACCATAATTCATATGCACTACATCCTAATGATAATGATAATCCAAAATATGGTTAACTATACATTATAGACAATGAAATTGCAAATAAACATAGGCAAAGCGAATACAACAACGACACAATTGACATTAAATTGATAGCATATTTGGAAAAATATATATCTGAAAACAATCCTTATACTGAAGCATATAAAATGATGGATAAAGTAGAGGAAGAAGAAAATATCAAAGGAATTAATAATCATACTACACCTCGCGAATAATGTTATGGACTCGAGACAATAATACAAAATATAAATCATATTTTGCTACATGTAATGTAATGAAGTTGCTGTTGTTTTTATAGGAAATGATGGCGAACCACCTGTGGATCGTGATATTTGGATTTACTCAAAAACAGATAAACCAGAAAGGATAACCATAATTCGTAAGCACCTTGATCCAATGGTTTACCCATTGATGTTTCCTTTTGGTGAACCAGGATGGAAACCTTATATTAAAAATTCACAAAAAGATAGCAAACATATTAATATATCTACATTACAATATTATTCATATAAATTGAGTATCTGCGGTGAATTTAACTCATGTTTAAATTTAAAAAATTTATCACAACAATTTATTGTCGATGTTTGGACAAGAATTGAAGCCTGTCGATTATATTATTTACGTAGTCATCAAGCACAATTACGCACTGAAATGTATAAAGGCTTAATGGATTATGTTTCTAATCATGCAAATATTGATAATACCAAAATGGGAAAAATGATAATATTACCGTCAACCTATATTGGAAGTCCTAGAGCTATACAACGAAACTATTTAGATGCAATTACGCAATTACAATTTGATGAGAAACCAGATATTTTCCTTACTATGACTTGTATCCCCCAGTGGCGTGAGATCCAAAAACGAATCTTTGATTTAATTGTAAATAGCACAATCAACGATATTGGCAGCAAATTATAGTTTATTGATGGTCCTGGTGGTAGTGGTAAAAGTTATTTACACAATATCATTATTAATTATTTGATGTCTTTAAATATATCTTTCCTTGCCATAGCATGGACTGACATTGCTGCTAATTTGTTAATTAATGGTAAAACTGTTCACAGTACATTTAAATTACCACTCAATATTAACGAATAAAAAACATGTATTATATCTCCCAATTCCAAATATGGGGTTTTTTGAAAAATACGAAAATAATAATTTGGGATTAAATCTCAATGGTTTCAAAACATCCTTTTGAAGCGATAAGACGACAATTTCCGATAAGGTTGAGTTTTGCCATGACAATAAACAAATCACAAGGACAATCTTTCGACAAAGTTGGATCATATTTACGTACTCCAGTGTTTAGTCATGGACAATTATATGTCGCTTTGTCAAGAAGTACATCAAGGAATAACTTAAAATTATATTTAAGCAGCGAGTCTATTTACAAACAAAATAATGATGATTTGACTAGTAAAATCGCAAAAAAGAGGAAAATTGACAAGAATTCAAAAATATATACACGGAATATAGTATATTCAGAAATATTCCAAAGTTAATGGAATGTTTGAAAAATATGAATAACGTAGTATT
Source organism: Muscidifurax raptorellus (assembly GCA_020010945.3). Classification (NCBI taxonomy): domain Eukaryota; kingdom Metazoa; phylum Arthropoda; class Insecta; order Hymenoptera; family Pteromalidae; genus Muscidifurax; species Muscidifurax raptorellus. Next base: position 59,383 of record JAHUUD020000067.1, read on the forward strand.
AAATTTGAAATTAATATTAATCTAATATTAATCGTATGACTGTAGTTTCACCACTTTCATTACAAATTCCACATCATAATAACCAAAATAATAATGAATGTTTCAATAATTTATAATTTTAGTTTATACCAAAATTAAATGACAGAGTTTTCGATAATATTTTTAGTAAATATATATTGGCTAAGTTATCGCCATTTTTTATATTTTTCAGAAAATTTCATAAATTTATTATTATATTGACTCATTGTTTAATATCTACATATAATATCATGAAGATCGTTAAAAGGTACAAAAATTTACATATAGATAAATAATTATATAGTGTCTGAGTCATCACCATTGTTGATTACATACAACAATTATTTCGCTGAGTCATCACCATAATTTTAATGTAATTGTATCCATTAATATACAACACATAATATAATTACATATAATTAATTAATAAATTGTTGTATAAAATTGTAATGCGGGCGTTTTTATTAGCATTTTATAACTAATAATAACGACAGTCTCAACCCTGTAAACGCAGAGAGCAATTTTATTACATTACAATGATTTATAATATATATATATATATATACATATATACTAACACGAATTAAACAGCAATTTACTTCATCATGACAAAACTAAATTACTAATTATATAATAAACAGACAATTATGTATATTTACTAAACATGATGTTAAAAAAGACAGGCGTACATTAAAATAACCCTCAAGACGACACGGAATCGTCTACGAAGAGGCGTACCTCGTGTATCGCAGATTACCGTGAAAATCCCCATCTCCGTAACCGATGTTCAGTTGTCAAGATAACCCAACCCAACCCCTATGTCAACTCGACATCGCCTACGAGAATGAGCACCATATGTATCCAGAATGTATTGATAACAAATTACGACTTCCTATATACGATGACCAAATGTCTAGATTGCTTCGAAACGATACGGCGTCGACCACTAGGATACACACTATGTGTATCTTAAATGTACCGATAAAACTTACAACTTCCTATAAGCGATGTCAAGATGTCAAAATGACCTCTAGGGCGACGTAATATCGTCCACGAGAAAACATAATTTTTCACATATTGTACTTATTTTGCTGAATAATTACCATTAATTTTGAAATATGTCAACTAATTTTAATACCTATACATTATCTTGATGTTTATTTGCGTATACACCCATTATATAAAGAATGTATTTTAATTAGACTAAATCTGCGCCAATATATAATATAAACTAATAAAATATATGAAAATGAAAATATTTTTTTAAGTATGGTTATTTACGACATTCCTATCACCTAAACAAAATCTACAAATCGCATCATATCATACGTATAAATACATATAGCATTCGTCATTCCATAATCAAATCCCAAAATCCTTTAACAAAAAATTATTTGCAAATATCATTGGTCGCAGCATCCGTCTCATCTGGACCAAATCTCGAGATCACCACGAATGGTTACATGCAGTATTTCTAAAACATAAATATGTATCTATGTAGCATACATACAAAATCATTCGAAAAAATATGATATTTGCAAAAATCATTGGTCGCTGCATCCTTCTCATCTGGACCAAATCTCAAGGTTACCTCAAATGATCATATGTATTTCTAAAACATTAAAACATATGTCAAAATGATTCAAAATAATGTCTACTTCTCATATGTCTAAAAATTCTTAAAATTACCATCAATCATCCCCAGCATCACTTCTGGACCACATGAGATGAATCTGATATATGTTTTTTATGCATAAGAGTTATAGATACCTATTTAAAAAAAAAAAAATTGTCAAAGGGATTTTACAAAAAACATATATTTCTATATACAGGCGTTCGTACGTACATACGTACGTACAAGTCTAACATTTTTAAAAACTCAATTAAAAAAAATTGATTCACGCAAAAAAAAATTAATAAAATGGCAGGATGCACAGACATACAGACGTCATAATTATCGTAAAAAATTTAATTTTTACATAGTTTTTCACAGAATAAACGGGTTTTTACAGATAACTAATTTCCGTGATTTAAAAATTAGAATATAATGTAGATGTAGATAGATGTAGATTCGACCTATTCAACAATGATAATTCTAACAACGCGGCACACTGTAAAAGTGGCTTGAGCCTTAGTTTCACTCGGGGATTACATGCGCCTCGACCCGGCATCAATTCATCTTCACACACACACGCTTACAAACTCCGCGGTTTTCACTCTATTTCTCTCTCTCTCTCTCTCTCTCTCTCTCTCTTTCTTTCACATACACATACACACACATTATATAGTCGTGCGCGCGGAGTCTCAACTATGTCGATACGATTCCCCTCTCTTCGTGACTCTCGCTTCGTTTCTCGCCGCGGCGACTGTATGTACGTTGTTTTCGTTACACACGCACACATACACTGTATGTGTGCGTGTGGTCGTTGGCTGCTACGGCGTGCTGGCGCGTCGGCGCCGATTAGGATTCCTTCTCTCTCTCTCTTTCTCTCTCTCTCTCTCTCTCTCTCTCTCTCAATCTACAAATTACGAGTGACTTCAGTTTATTATAATCAATTGTCTGATGGCTCGGGTAAATAAAGAATATGAGAGAGATTCATTCGGTGTCAACGGTCACCGTGTCGTAAGTTCGATGTGGTATAGTGAATGCTTATATTATGGACCTTATTTTTTCGATGGGAATGTCAGCGGTGCAACATATCTTGATTTTCTGCAGAATGAGTTATCAGAATTATTGATAAATGTGGACTTGGAAACAAGACGATGATTATGAATACAACAAGATGGTGCGTTGTGTCATCGTTCGCTGATAGTTCGTCGATTCCTGAACCAACCATACCGAGGACGATGGATAGGCATTGGTAGTGACATTACTGGCAATGAGTGGTATCCAAGATCACCAGATCTGACAAGTTCAGATTTCTTTTTATGGGGCTACTTAAAAAATGTTGTTTAAGTACAACAACAAACGACATAGCAAGATATGATGCAATGCATTACACAAGTTTGTAGAGATATTCTCCGTCACGTTCTATTGTCCACAGTTGGAAACTTTGAACTTAGAATTCAACCTTGCATAAACTTGAACGGAGGTATTTTTGAACAACTCATGAGATAAATTTTGTATTATGACCTTAACCATAGTTCTCTAGGCTCAATATCTGTCCTTGATCGGTTGGACATTCCCATCTTGCCTTCATTGGCGGGGTGATCAATATCTTGCTTTCATTAGCTGGGGAGTCAGTGTCTTATCTTGGCCGACTGGACATTCCCACCTCGCCTTCATTGACTGGGTGATCAATACCTTGCTTTCATTAGATGGGTAGTCGACGTCTTGCCTTGACCGGGTGGACATTCCCAACTTGCTTTGATCAGACGGGATATGATCCTTACCTTGCATGGGTAGGATCCACGCGGGACCTGAAAATCCACCCTGATACGTCCTCGTCGTGGGCTCTGGACATTATAATGATAACTAAACGCAGGAAATGGTATTCCAGGCGCTAGATGTTAAAAATCTTTTCTTTGGTTCTAAATCATCTACTTTGTTTTAGGTAAATTTGAAAAAATTGATTGTAGGTTAAATTTGAAAAAAATTATTTGATCTTGAAGGACAGAATTAAATTCAAGGTCAACGTTCGGCACCTCCTCGACAACTAATGTATCTCTACCATCATGAACGTCAAATTTTCCGCCGTTATACAAAAATAAGGTTCCTATTTCAAAAATCAAAGTTGACCTTTAAATGACCTTAAAAATCGAATTCAAGGTCAAATTCAAGGTCACCATCCGACTTCCCCCTTAATACCCGACAACTTTTGTCTAAAACATTTTTTCACACATCTATATATATACAAAATGCACAGAAATATTATTAATATTGTTATAACTAAAGTTCGGCAGTTTCGATTTAAAAAAAAATCACTCAATTGGTGTACAATACCTTCAAAATGGGCTTAGTCCTATGTTGGAATGAGTACATTTATACCAATGATTTCGTTATGGCCGGTTAGCGCCAAAGCGGGAAAGCTATCGCGCTCCGCTTCAGGTCCTGCGTCCCTGAGGATGCTGGTGAAACTCACTTCGAAGAAGGGCTGGCTGTCGATTCAATCGAGAAAGAGCTCGGCATTGACAAGTGCGCCTTATTGTGTTGCCAGTTGTTAAATCAAAGTATGAGCGTTTATTGAACTGAAGCAGAACTTCCAAATGCCCGCTGCCTTACGCCACGGCCGTAGGGCAAGCACCCTGTGTATTTTGGATATTTGGAGCTGTAGATCCAATGTGATCTCGTGCGTGGCTCTAGCGGCTCTCCTCGTCCTCGCTCAGATTTCCGCTATCTCTTCCTGCTCATCCAAATCTTTGCGAGGGCGCAGCACTTACTTGCGTAGTCGCTTCCTGTCGGTATCAGAGATTTCGACGGATAGCATCCGAGGCACCACATATTAACGAAGGTTATATATATATTTATTTATTTATTTATTTTAGCAGAGTTACATAAACTTATATATTATAATAATACAAAATTCATGCAGATTGACGAACTCCACATGTGTCAATTATGTAAAATAATTCACTGTGAAGCTGCCAATCCTGCAGAGGGAAATAAAATTCCCTGTTCGCAGGTCTGGATTACTAAAACTACCTTAACTAATTAACAGCCATTCAAAACACAATAGGTTAGCACAGCCCTCTGTTGGACTTCCATACAGCGGTCTGCACCACCCATCCCTTTCATTCTCTCATTCCCACTATCTGAATTATGAGTACAATTTTCTCTTAATTCAGATTTAAACACTTTTCTAAACTTTGTATAATAAAATATAACATAACAATTATAACAATAATTGGATTATATTTATTTCTTAATTACTTAATGTTAATTAATTAACCATTCTGTTTCTTGATTCTGCTAGTGTATAATTTTATTACAGCCATTTTTCCATTGTGCTTAAGCATTTACTTAAGCACTACACAATCAAATAATAAATAATTTGTAGCCTAGCATTTAACTCAAGCCTATTCTAGTCTTAATCTATTTATATTTAGCTTAATTTAACTTATACTACCAGTATCTAACTAACATAGATTTCGCTGAGATTGGTTTGCCTGGTGCGGCATTCTTGTCTCTTGCGTACATGTACCTTTCCATCCTATTGAGTCTGGCGGGGCATGTAAGTCCAATAGCACATGTAACCCTGTAGTGTGGAAACATTTCTCTATGCTGATGTGAAGAGTATCATTTACAGTTTGATGTAAAAACAATATCATCTATCACGACAACTTCAACCTCGCAGCTTTGTAGCTTTCCTGGTAGTACTCCTTCCAAAGTTTCAATACTCTCCGCGTTCATACAGCTGATCTCTATTTCGTTTTCATTTTTTATCCTTATGTATATTGTTTTAACATTCTTTTCTTCTACTAAATTCTTTGTAACTACTTCCAGAATATTTTTTTGATCTTCATCCTTGTTCGTGATTTTAATTTTTGGTACACGTTTTGGTTTTAATTCATATGTCGCTTGAGCATATGTTTTCTTGCTAATGGGTTTCTCTGCAGCATTGTTTTTGTGAAATCCAATTAATTCTTTTTGTATTTGATTATTGTACTGTAGGTCTTTCACATACTGCTTTAATAGTGTGTTTTCAGTTACTAAAGCATCTATATCAGAATCATCTTCTTTATACGTATCATTTAATTTTTCTTTCGTTTTATTGTGTAGGTCTTGTATATATATATATCACTGTAACTCGAATATTTATTATTGTTGAGATTGATACAATGAATCACTCAAGTTTCAGACTGATTGGCCAAGCCGTTCTACAAATATCATTGTAACGTATACTCATACTTTTAAACTTCGACATAATTTAAGCCTCTAGAACTTTAAATATAAATTTATTATGAACGCGAGTATTTTTTTCTGAGTAAAAAGAGCCAAGAAAACGATTATAACTATGATTAGATGTATAGATATGATACTGTAAATGTGCTACACAAAAGACTTTTTTACATGAGTTATGTTCCTAAAATCAATTTCTCAAGTAATCCCATATCAAGGATATTTATAGCATAGGAATCTGAGTTTGGCCTAAATGTTAAAAAAAATATATCAACTCAAACTATAAACGTATGTTGTTAGTTTAAGATTTAAAAAATGGCGGGCACTTCTATTAGTCAACTTGGTGTTAATAAAAAATCGCAAAAATGCACTTACGCACAGATAGGGACAGGCATTTTTGTTCAATAGTCGCACATGAAATCCCCTGTAGGTTAAGTTGTGTAATAATAATAGCTACCTATTTCATTTTGAATAAGACTGATAACTATTTCGGTAGCCAACAAAACCTGTTGAGAATACAAAGATTTTTGCATTTTACATACCAAATATACAGATATTAGTACATTTAGATTCTGAGAATAACTTTAAGGTGGTATCTATGACGTTTATATTATGCATACATATATGTTAGATGCTGTTACATAAGACTGCAATTTATTCAAAGCGATAATATAAATTTATTTGTACTAATGACATGCAAAAACTTACCATCTTCACGCAATGTCAGTAAATGACTGTACACCTCATCACCTTTTTGGTTTGCATCCCTTTCGCAGTACTTGATAAACCTATATTTCTCTGGCTTTCTCGGCAAAAAGTGCATACTTAATAATATTAATTATTAGATAACTTCTCCTTTTCATTTGAATCCAAAATGTATTTCTGGGCGAAATACGAGTCCTCGCGCGGGCTTGTAATCAACCGGTCGAAACTTGTATGATAGCCATAAGACTCACTAATTCTTTGGCACGATGGGCCTTTTGCTTTAAATTTAAAATATATAGACATTAGCTACCACGTTTATAAAACAAAAAACATAGAACAAAGAAAATATGAAGAAAAAAATGAAGAAATGCTCATTAGTATTACTTTAATTGATAAATATATGTAATTATTTCTAATTATTTATTTATTTAATTGACATTGTTTAAAATTAACTTTACATGTAAGTTTCAATATATGTTAGTTTTAAATATTGTAAATATATTAGCACTTACCAGGCTATCAGGGCATGTCATACCCAAATTTTACGAACCAAGGCGATATTATGAATTCTCGGTTGAAAATTATTTGAAACTAAATAAATACACTAAACTATGAAAAGCCAGCGAAATCCACCTTCAGATCCGGATACAGGGGGTTGAAATACATTTAAAGAAACCTTGGTGGATCCATGGACATCGAAGGCCTACGGAAACCTTCTATGCTGCTCGCGAAATAACATAAGAGCCCTACATACCTTTGTGTCGTCGTCATTGCACTCAAAGCACATAGCCAGTACCAATACTTCCGAGGCATAATTGTGTTGGCGAAGAATTTGCTTGTCTCGACTTTCCTCTCGTCCAAGTAGTCAATGGTTCGGCGGACTTCTCCCTCTCCCTCTCCCTCTCCCTCTCTCTCTCTCTCTCCCTCTCTCTCTCTCTCTCTCTGTTTCTGTACATACATAAACACACACACACACACACACACACACACACAACTCCCCACGAGGGGGAGCTGTACCCCATGTGGCGCGTCCTCGGGTGGCGGATAGAGGAACGCTCGCTGTAAGCGCATAGTATTACGTACTACGTACGTAGTGCTGCAAACAGAGGGTAGGAGAGAAATAAAATATCTCCCGCGGACCAAGCAGCTTATTGAAGATCTGTCACTACCGGAAACAAGGTTTGATCTTAGGGTTATGACTAAGCAGGCGCTCGCCGATTGCCGCAGTCCGACTCGACTTCGGCTGATGAAGGGAAATGATACGAGACAAACTGGGTTCTGACACTCCCAGGCTGCCGGAAAGTACAGGGGCCCGGGGATGTTTCGCCGACACGCCCTAGCTGCCCTATCATCCGGCGAAAATCCCAATGATCTCAATAGTGCCGGGTGGCGCCCGGAACGGGCCCTATTGTGGTCAGAGGGGGGGCCTCGTTACCCTTTCCCGGAGGCTTTCTGAGGAAGACTTGCGCGGGGGCATGAGGCCAGAATTCACACCTGTGAAGCATAGCTTCGCGGAGAGAGCTCAGTGGAAGGTAGGTGACTAAAGTTGGAAGAGGAGGATAAACAAAAATAAAAATGCATAGTACATCAAAGAAATTAAACTTGGGGACTTCGGATACCCCAAAAAGTTTCTTAGAAACTGGGTTCCCTACCCAGAGATCGGACGATAACAGCAGTCTCAGTAGAGAAACGATTGCCATGGAGTGTAGTCCAATAAAGACTATTTCCGAAAGGGCAATACGGATGGAACAAGAGAAGGTAAATCAAGGAGGCAGTAACTCAAACTGGGACTACAACCTTGAAAGAAGAAATGACCAGCTAGAGCGTCTAGGAGAAAAGATCCAGGAACTAAGAGAGTTTATAAGGGACAAAAATAACGTCCATAAAACTATCAAGGACATGGCACGAAGCATTAGTGTCATGTATAAAAGTTTGTGCAGCGCGGAGGATGACCTGCTACAGTGCCAACGTCCAGGAACGGAAGGCAAGGAAACTCAGACAACACCAAGTCTGAAACCGAAAAAGGCGGATAAACCAAGGGAGGCCTTAAATACTCTGCAGGATAGGAGTAACAAAGAGGAGAAAGAGAGTAAAAGACTTAAAGAGGCAACTTGGCAAGAGGTCGTTACAAGAAAGGCAAAAAAAAGGAGAAACAGTTAAGTAAGGAGAACAACAAGGCTCCTGGCGTTAACAACCAGAGTAGGACCAGTAGAGACAAAACACAGCGGGCAAGACCGACCAGACCGGACGCTCTTATCATTAAGGCGCCGGAAGGAAGGAGCTACGTGGACATTTTGTCAACATTGAGAACTGCTCCTTCACTGAATGCCATAGGAGATAGCGTAAACAAAATACGCAAAACGGTGGCGGGAGATCTCCTCATAGAGCTCAAACGCACAAAAGAAGTTAAAACCGCAGACTTCCAAGAAGCGGTTAAAGCAGTAATAGTGGAAGGAACCACAATAAAAACACTGCAGCAAGAGGAGACCTTTGAAATAAGGGACCTCGACATATTTACTTCAAAAGAGGAGGTACTGGAGGCCTTGCAAAGGGAAATAGGAGAAAGAGATGTGATTGAGATCACTGCCGTAAAATCGCTGAGAAAAGCGTACGGAGATACGCAAATAGCTGTTGTGCAAGTGTCGAAAGAAATAGCGACCAAGTTCACAAAGCTAGAGAAAATTAAAATTGGATGGGTCAACTGTAGGATCCGTACATCGAACCGCAGTAAGGGGCCGCTTAGGTGTTATAAATGCCTTGGTTTCGACCACGTCGCTATCAAGTGTACTGATCCGCAGGATAGCAGCAAATGCTGCTACAAATGCGGTAAGACGGGGCATAAAGCAAATATCTGCCGTAATGAACCGTGTTGTTTACTGTGTCGAAAAAAAGGCGACAACATGCCGACGAACCATGTCACTGGTAGCTACTTGTGCCCAGCCTACCAAGCAGCGGTTAAAAAAATCAGGAAAGGGTAATGAGAATAGTCCAGCTAAATCTCAACCATTGTGAAACTGCGCATGACCTTCTCTGTCAGTTTGTACGAGAACACAAGTTCGATGTCGCTCTCGTCAGTGAGCAGGACAAAGATTTGAATGAACCATCCTGGGAATCTGACGCCTCAGGTAAAGCCGCAATCTGGGCTTGCAAAGACTTTACCTTCCAGGGCAAGATGGTAAACAAGGAAAACGGCTTCGTAAGAGCGAAAATAGGCGGCATACATGTATACAGTTGTTACGTCCCGCCTAGCGCATCAATAGAGCAGTTTCAACAACTACTGGACCGGCTGGTGCAAGACGCTACGAATAAAAAACCAGCTATAATAGCAGGAGATTTTAACGCATAGGCGATCGAGTGGGGTAGTAGCAGAACCAATAAACGGGGACGAGTGCTACTGGAGGCATTCACGCTACTAGACTTGGTTTTGCTGAATCAAGGCGACACCCCGACGTTCAAAAAACGAGATGCAGAGTCATTCATAGACTTGACATTTGTCAGTAACTGCCTCGTAAGGCAGGTAAGCGAATGGATCGTGAGTGATCACTACACAAATAGTGACCACCTAGCTATAATAATGGAGCTAGGCGGACCAAATAGGAAATTCTGTACAAATCCCAGTAGTACAAGAACTGAATGGAAAACCAAAGAGTATGACAAAGAGTTATTCTTGACGATGTTTGACAATATTCAATTGACGGGATCAGCAGACGACAAGGCTGCACAAATGACGGGCCAGCTCACCAAAGCGTGCGACGCGGTAATGCCGAGAAAAGTGTCCAGTCAAAGATGGCTACCAGCATATTGGTGGAATGACAAGATCAAACAAGCGCGCAGCGTTTGCCATCGAGCTAGGAGATTGGAACAACGGGCAAGGAAGAAATTCTACCGAACCGGTAGAGGAATGGATATGGTGGAGAACTACAACGAAAAAATGAAAGAAGCAAAGCGCAACCTTAAAAGGTGTATAAGAGAGAGTAAACAAAGATGTTTAAGAGAGCTGCAAGATGAGGTCAATAAAGACCCTTGGGGCCGACCTTATAAAATTGTCATGAAGAAGATCAAGGGAAGTTACATACCCCGCACCAAAGTGCCCAGAGGTACTAAGCAGGGTGGTAACAACACTCTTCCCAAATCAGCCGGACATTCCATGTGCTATGGTAGAAGAAATAGATGTAGATAATATACCCTTAATTACGGAGGAGGAGCTACTATCAGCCTGCAGGAGGGTTGGAAACAATAAGGCTCCAGGACTTCATGGCATACCCAATATTGCATTGAAACATGCCATCCAGGCTCACCCAGCAGAGTTTATAGACTTGTACAACACTTGTCTCACAGAAGGAACGTTTCCACGAAACTGGAAAAAGCAAAGGCTTGTGTTGTTACCTAAGGGTAACAAAGCGCCCGGAGGGGAGACATCGTACAGACCATTATGTATGATGGACACACAAGGAAAAATACTGGAGCGCATTATCAGCAACAGGATGGAGTGCATAATCGAAGAGACCAAGGGGCTTACCGAGCACCAATATGGCTTTCGGAAGTGCCGATCTACTTTGGACGCGATCGGCCTAGTGGTAAACACAGCTCGAGCAGCCATCAGTGGAAAACGGTGGAAGGGCGGAACAAAGAAGTACTGTGCAGTTATTACTTTGGATGTCAAAAACGCATTCAACTCTGCAAATTGGACGAAGATACATGAAGCGCTTGAAAAGCTTGAGGTGCCCACCTACATCAGGAGGATGATGGTCGACTATCTGAAGGACAGAACTTTACTGTACGAAACGGATTGCGGCATTGAAACCTACAAGGTCACGGCAGGTGTTCCACAGGGATCAGTACTGGGCCCGCCATTGTGGAACATTATGTATGACGGAGTGCTGAGACTACAACTCCCGCGGGAGGCTATGATAGTAGGATTCGCAGACGACATAGCTCTTGTAGTAGTAGGGAAGAAAAAAGAAGACGTCGCTGAAATCACCATTGAAGCGATCGCCACCATTGAGCATACCTGTGTAGATTTAATTTAGAAGACTGTCAAGACTGCCCAGCATGTTTGGACATGTGCGAGGACGCTGAGCACGTTTTTTGCTATTGCTCGCGTTACCAGCAGGAGCGTGAAGAGTTTGAACGCTACTTCCAGACCAGAGCAACTCCTGAGTCTATTATGGTAGCTATGTTCGCCACCGCTGAGGACTAGCACGTGGTTAGTAACTACGCCGCGGTCATCCTCAAGAAAGTGAGGGGTGACGAAGAGAGAAGAAGACGAGAGATGCTGCAAGAAGCTGACGACCGGACGATGCGGTAAGAAGTAGACGGCAGCCTATAATGAAGAAGGTACGATAGTAGATTTACTAGATATGGACGCATAAGGAATGACAATCACATCAAGGAGACAAGGGCAATGTCCCTATGCCCCCCGCGATGTAATACTTGACCGTGGTACCGCGGGGGAAAAAAGGCACTGAAGACGGAGCTTGGCCCTCCTCACCAACAAATCGGTAAGGAGAGCGAAGAGGATTCGGGTTGCAATTGGATTCTATATTCGGTCGCAAAACGAAGGGTTTTAGTTGGTGAGAATCCAACACACGGTGGCTCAGGCCATGTCATGGTCTATTAAGATTTTACCCTCCAACCTCTTTCTCCAATAAAAAAACACACACACACACAATCACATACACTTAGCACACAAAAACATATACGCCCACGCACACATACAAACATACACAATCATGCATATATACGTATAGTCACGCAGTCAAACACACAAAATTTCACAATCGGTAGTTCCTGGTACACTTTCATGCATTGGATCTACCTGTGTCATTGATCAGCTGTCTCTGTTTTCGGTCAAACCACCTACGCGTATAAGACCTCAAATCTAATTTAGTGTTTGTGCAACAACCCATTTATAGCATGCTAGTGTCTCCTTCGCGCACTTTATTACGGCTATTAATTAAAAAACGTTTTTTCGTTATTTTAATCTCGATATTAATGTGCGATAGTTGACATGATTCAGAATTTAGAAAAAATGTTAGGTTTTTATTGTATGTTTTCGACGCCGTTTGCCCGAAGATTTATGAATGACTAAAAGTCACAACTGAATAAACTTGGCGCAAAAGCAATAATCAACTTCTTAGGCAGTTAAGAATAAAATACGCATAGAGTTGCCAGAGAATATACCCTTTTTCTTTATCGCGAAACAACATCGAATTGCCTTATTGTTAGTATAAATACGAGCCGAAAAATACCTTTTTTTCATTTTTCGATTGATAATAGTTATGAATAAAATTTATCAAATAATTTTTCACTTAAGCATCTTTTTTTCATTAAAGCCGAAAGATGGGTTTTAATTTAATTCTTTACAGATAAATTATTTACTGCCTTTTATTAAATAGAAAAACGGTATGGCTCAATTTTATACTTTGTAATAATTAGGATTTTTAGTAGTACTGTATATTTCAATCAATCATGTAGTGCAATTTTTAACATTCCTATGACGCAACATTTGCGTACAGGTTCTCACGTTTCAGACGATGAAATCCGCCAAGCAGAGGAAAAATTTGCAGAGAGTTTACATTTAGCGCAAATGGGAATGTTCAACTTACTGGAAAATGACGTAAGTAAAATGAATTTTCTATATTAAGATTTTTAAAACTCATCTTGAATAAATGAAAGTATAAGTTTTATGGGGAAATGAAAGAAAATGAAGTAGACTCGATTGTAGTATAAAAGGGTTCGCTTTGCTCGGGCCATAGCCTCATACACATTCGATATCTTCAGTAACCTTTGTACGTATATCAAATAATATTTTCTGATTTAAAATGTGTAAAAATTTGTAAAATTTCTAAAATGTGTAAATTTGTATTCTATGCGCACTGCATCAAAATAGTGCATATTATATTTAGAAAGACTCGAATAGTCGTAATTGTGAAAATGGGCAAATAAGAGGCTAGTCATTTCTACCAGTAAATATAATTGATCAATATAACCAACGTTTTGGAAGCTATGGCTTCCCTTTTAAAGGCTATAAAAAAGTTATATATATATAAATTATATTACATAATATGAAAATACATAAATACAGGATTAAGATTAAACTTTACCTAAAACTGGTGCAAGAATTCTTTTAAAATAATAATATAACACGTTCTGTCATGAGTTGTTAATGTCCATGCTTACAATTATATTAAATTGTCAAATATTACCCCATAAGAAAGAAAATAGGAAAGTGAAAAATTAACGTGGACCATGTGGAAACCCTGGCTTCAGAACTGGAGGACCGCAGGATGTATAAATTACATATAAATACAGATAAATACGCGAGGCCTATAGCCAACGCAGCATAGTGAGCGGGTAAAAATATGTTGGACAAAGGAAAAAAGAGGAGGTCTAGTGAAATTGATAGGTTTGCAATCATCAAAAGGGGAATGACCTCGTGAGATAGGTTAAAGTAAATCATAGATAGGGGGGGGGGCATACGCATAAAACTGTGTGTTATAATTGAGTGTCACCTTACATTCTTGTTATGTGCACATAAGGAGCTAACACCTCCCATATGGAAGAAAGTTCTAAAATAAGGCTTATGCGGTAAGTTCCCATCTCCGAGCCCAAAGTTCATTAAACGCAAACAAAACCTTTAACTTACTAAGCAGGGGGAATGATTTAGGGATTATCATGAAAAGTTGTAGTTAACAAAAAGAATTGGAGCGGTGTTTATTGTTAGTGGATGGTTTAACAAGTTGATAGAATTTTTATAAGATTGTTTCAAGCGGTTGGTGTCTTGTGTTCTATTTAATTTGTTGCCAAAATATTGGATGTGTAGCATTTATGAGAATCTTCTTGAGAAGTTAGAATTAACATTATATATTATTTTTATATTTTCAAAGACAAAATCATGTCCTGACTCCTCTTTGTGTACAAAGAGAGGAGAGAGGACGTCTTTAGTTTTTATGCAGTATTCATGTTCATATTGGCGTTTCTTTAATGGCCTAAATGTCATTCTTACGTATGTAGAGTCACAGTCCGTATAGTCTTTTTTTAAACATCATAGTGACTATCCCTCCAATCTAGCCTATCCTTACCGAGTCTAATATATCTATTGAATTTGTTAGTTGTTTCGTTTATCATACAATATGTCCAATACATTCGGGACGTAACTGCTATTACAAATTTCTGTTCTATAGTTATATTATCAACTGTTGTTAATCCTCAATTTGCTATCAATTAAGGTATATTAAAAATCGCTTTTAAAACTATATTTTGGACACCAATATTTAAAACTTATATTAACCATATTTGTAACCAAAAGTTGTATTTATAATATATCTACAACTTTTCCATTTAAATGTTTTTTGTAAAATGCTTCGATCCACAGTTACAGACTAAAACCCGCCTTTAACAAGTGTTGAAGGTGACCATATCCCGCATACTATTATTAGAGATTACGCTTAGAATAGGATCATCAGCTTACGATTATGAGAATATTTTCCAAACGAATCTGGAGCCTGATTGACTAAAGTTTCTCAAAGATGATTGCATCACAACAAAATTTTCATTAAAATATACACTGAAAAATCGAACCAATTGTGCCCGCATTTTAAAGCAACGCAGAGGATCCGGATAATAAATTGTTTTTAGGTTTTGCAATAGAAGACTGCTTCAGTTTAAAGGTTCACAGGTTGAAAATTTCGTGAGATGTCGCACATAAATGTTCAATTACTAGTAACTATTAAGTAGTGATTTTGTAATTAAAAAATTCAAATTTGTCAGTTTTCACATGAAAAGCCAACATAATTTAACCGTGTATTTAAAATTTTTAAGTTTCCGCTAAAAATCTGTCTTTGACCGTCTTACATTCCTCACCAACATAACTTTCACTTCTGCTTTTGAGAACTATTTGAAACATTACTTTAACCCTTATAGATATTGGTAATCCCACAAACATCACAGAGAAAATATAAAATAATATTAGAAACAGAGCCACGAGCCACACACTAATACATTTGTTCACCCTCCAATTTTCACTCATCGGGATAACAACACCATTAACGAATTTAAACAAGCCATTGAGTTATATATATATATATATATATATATATATTTAAAAACTAAAATGGTGGAAAGAGTAAGGGAAGGTTGGGTCAACAAATCAAACACAAACACAATACCCTGCACCACGGGCAGACCCTTTCAGCCTTGCCGCGTAGGTAGCGATCGCCGGGTGGAGATTGGCACGTCGAGGAATCTCGCCTGTGGCCAAAGTCCTAACACAACACATGAAGAACACACGCAAACAGCACGCCGGTCGGAAGATGCATACGCACTATGCAATGCAAAGAACGTTGCAATAAAAAGGACGTTTATAACGACTCTATTCACACGCAATTGAACAAATGAGCTTACTCGCCAAACGCAAGTAACACGCAATGTCGACTGATCATTCTAGAGGAGCTTTCATAACTGACAGGCACGTGCTCGCGAGCCCCATTCCGCGCGAAAAATGAGACGCCTCTGGCAGCGCGCGCATGCGCTTGCCCGCTCTCGTCACAGCGATCGACGCGCTACGGTGCGGAATTCAAATCTTCCTAAACGACCATACATAATCCGAACGGAATTAAAGAATAAATCTCATCAATTTAACAGACACTAATCTCCCTAAATACGTTACAGATACCCTCTCTCTAGGAGATAAATTCAACTTTTTCATCGAATTTGATTATAAACAAGCATTTTAATTTTTCAAGCGTTTCAAGAATTCTATCTATTTCATACAAATAACAAACTTAGAAATGATACTTTACACATCACAGATTAACATATACAAAATAGGCTTCATGTTACTTACACAGACTGAATCATCAGTAACAATCTTTCATTAACACAAAAATTTCTCAAACAGAATCCCAATGTGTTTATATAAGAATCTACGGAGGTAACGTGACAGTAGCTATCGAATACAACATCTATGTACAAACTGTTGAGGAAGCTCTCAGTAATGAGAATTATTATACCCCTCTAGATGACAGCCTAATTAACAAATCTAATCTATTCTAATTATGAAATCAATAGCTCTTTTAACAATATTTCCTTAAAATTAGAAAACACTAATATTCTGAGAGCTTATGTCCTCATATAAATCTACAAGTAAAACAATCCTATATATATATATATATATATATATATATATATATATATATATATATATATATATATATATATATATATATATATTATTGTATTAAAAAATTAAATTATTATTGTTATATAAATAACAGCCCCTCTTATCAATTGGACAAAAATATTTCCTTGCTTTTCAACAAATACATTCTATTACCATCGTGAGTTTGGAAAATAGTTCCTCTCTCAAAAACATTCTAGATCATACTTGTATATCCCACAATTATAATGTGGTCACCTGGTTGAACAATGGTTGATGTCATAGCATTATTCAACCATATTCCGAAAAACCTCATACTTGAACGCCGTAGAATTGAAATGGAAATATCTTGAAAACAAAATTAACCTTTCTAAGATCTAAGAATTCTTAGAAGGGATAAATATTTTGTTAGATTGCATATACCTCCATTTAATCGTAAATTTTGTAGATTATGGGTGCTCCTATGGACTTTTGTAGGAACCCATGATTTGCAGACTTAGTCTTGGAAACATTACACTCCCACTGTTCAAAAAATCTAAATAACGGCTGATTAGTATACCACAGATATGATAATGATTGCATCTTGATATTGAAGAAAGACAAAATATACGAAACTTTAACCATCTTCAATAAGTATAATCAACAGCTACAATTTACTTGTGAAAAAGAAACTCAGAATAAAATCATTTTTTGGTACGATTTTGTGCACTAATCTTATTCTAAAGTCTGCTTATACAGCGACTTTTACTTTGATCTGCTATAAAAGCGGTCACTCTATTTTAATACTAAAGCCTGCTGAAAAGCGATTTATCCTGAGATCTGCTTAAATAATGATTACTCTTACCATAAAAAGCACATAAATCTTAAAGTATCTGTAATCTTGCTGTATCTGTAAAATAAGGTTGTTTTGGGAAATAACATATCATAAAAAGTACTAGTATAAAAATTCGGAAATAAAAATGAAATTTATTTGAAAATAAGCGTGGAAGTATAAAATCACGAGTTGGGTGAGTGACCTGCTTGCGCTCATTCGCGATTGCGCTCACGTTACGTTGCGGTGTCAGCAAGCTGAGTAGATGCAAATGGTTTTGGCAGTAATATTAGAAGAACTAGGTCATTTGAGAATATTTGAAACATATGTAGAGCAATTAAATTCAGGCATTTTCTTATCTGCTATATAAAAATTGCGTAATTTCTGCGCGCTTTATATCAATACATGAAGGATAATATAAATTTAGTAAATGCTGTGAAGAAAAATAAAAACAAAAGAAGTGGATATTCTTACAAAAACTAATTAATGTAAAATCTAAATTAATAGACGAGTTGAGACAATTAAATAAGAAATGAGATTCATTTTTCTAATCTCAAGAAATAAAAAAATCGAAAATAATAAACCGCGAGTTAGTACCAACGGAGTTTCAAATTGAAATCTGTAATAAATTTGACGATTTATTTGACTTTACTATGAATGAATTGAAGAAAAATAAAATAGACGTATAAATTTTAAAAATATAAATAAAACATCTGGTATAAGTTAAATTAGTCGAGTTAGGTTGTGTCGTTAATAAATCAAGTATGTTTAAATTTGATACAAACCAGTTAAAAACTGATCGTATCCGGCATATTGTCGTAATAGGCGAATGGAGTAAAATTGGTATAGTTTGCAAAAACGCGGGAAGTAAGTCACACGCTGAAAAATACGTAGTGATGTAGTAATCAGGTTTTGTTACACAGTAATTAGTATATAGGTTAAAGGGGATATTTTATTTAAATTTAATGGACTAAGTTCAAGTGTAATTAGAAAATTGTAATTAGAAAGAATGTAATTAGAAATCCCTGCACCTCTGCACGTTTTTCCCGACGTATGTCGTACTTCGCCCTGCTCCGTGCCACCGCCGCTGCAGCTGATCCATTCCATCCCTCATACGCGTATTACATCTCGCAGAAGGCGAACCAGAGGGAGAGTCTCTGGATCTCAGGATCTCAGGTCGGGGTTTCTTTATTCTTCTCCTACTTCCATGCGGCGACGTAGAAGTTCTTCTATGGGGAATTCAGTTGGGCGCCATGTAATGGGGTGTAACTGCTTTCGAGAAGAGAAAAAACACAAAAGGAGATCTCTAGGCGCACGCCCTATCCACTGAGCCAGTGCCGCCTTATTTCGTTATTCTCATTCCTGCTCAGGTTATCGGCATAGCGAAGACTTGTACTTCGTTACAACTGAGTATTAATATTCAAAATACGCCTGAAAAGATAGAAAGGCTTGACAGAGTAGAAAAATATGAGCATTTAAGTACATCTACTACATCATTCTAGCGAATTATAAAACAAACGATTTTATATAAGACAATATGTTGGATAATCGACAGCAAGTAACGCTACAGGAGTTACGCCTATCTTTAAAATATGTAGCTAATTGAATACCAGAATTCGATGAGAAAATTGTATCTATAAATGAGTATATTGAAAAATTAAAACATGTTCATCAAGCAAATTTGATCCCAATTTTTAAAATTAAACTTAAAGGAGAAATTGGTAAAGCGATGTTAAATGTAACGTTTAATAATATTGAAGATTTTATAAAAGGTGTACGGCAATTATATCCATCAACAGATAATATGCATTTCTTGTACGGCCAAATAGTAGAGATTGTGTAAGGAAAAGATGAATCTGTTCTTAGTTTTGCTAATAGATTACAAGAGTAGTTTATTAGATAATGCAGAGTAGTTTTAGATTAGTTTGGTTTGGCGGGGGTGGACCATTGCGGCCCCTGCTCGGGGACATGCACGTTAGGCACTCAGGCTTGCGCCCATCATGCCAACCCCCTTCTTTACATTGATATTAACCTATCTAAGGTGCAGTACTCTTCTTTAAACCAATCTTTTGTTGATGGCATCGGCGAACCTGCAGATGTCCGCCAGTCTTTCCATCCTTACAAACTCCTTGTCGACCAAGGGTGTCCCCATACCCTCTTCCTTGTCCCGACAAAGGCCGGGCATTTATACAGTAGGTGAGAGGTCGTCCCCCTGACCGCTACACACCACCTGCAGCTGCCTGAATCCCGGAGTCCCATCTTGCACAGGTGGTACCCAACTCTCCAGTGTCCTATCAACCATCCCTCTGCCACCCTGAGCTTGATTCTGCCCAGGCTCCTTATGGTCATATGGTGGTTTTTCCGCTCCCGCATGTCCGAGTCTATCTTCAGTGTGGCGTTCTGCCTCCTTAGTCTCTTCACTATGACCTCGGCGGTGTGCACCTCCGGGACATAGATCAGAGTTCTGGTCAGATTCTGGAGGTCTCCCATTTCAATGGCCTTGAGGTGGGTGTCCTCTTCACACGTCCATCTACTAGCGTTGTCCCTAATCAAGGCCTTGTCCGGCTGGTCCCTGCAGTTGAATATCTGCGCGCGCCTCTGGAACCAATTATCCAAGAAGCTTGGAAAATCGCTTTCGTCCGGGGCGTCGTCGATCTCCTTCTCCAGGGTCTTCAGGAAATCCTGGCCTTGCTCCTGACTGAGGCGTACCTCCGGGTACGTTACCGGGACAACGGCCATCTTTAGGTCGGTGGCCACCGCCCTACTGTAACTCCTCCTACTGGCACATTTGCAACGTTTCTTCTATTTTGTTCTATTTGTCATTCGAGTTAAATAAGCGGATGTGGATATGTACGTGGACTGAGACGCCACCTCCGTCTTTCTAGTCATCCGTCCCCCATATATTCACCCACTGTGGAGGGACCAACCCCGCCCCTGTGGCCTCAGCAGCCCCCCCCCCCCCCGAACCAACATGGTCCTTCTCGTTCACCATCCGGCACTGTTAGGTCAGGCGGGATTTTTCGCCGGCTGATAGGGGAGGGGGGCGAGACTTGGACCGGGAGCCGGTATTTAAGTCTCGCCTCTCAAAAATCCGGGGAGAGCCCATCTACGCGAGAGAGCCCATTATTAGTGGGGTCCCTTTATTAAAGTCCTTTTTAGGGGAATCCTACCATTCATTCTCACTCCACCGCGTCAAGGTTTCATTAGACCCAGGTACCGCCCGGACGAGCCCCTCCACCGACCCTTACGAGTACACGACAAGGTGGCAGTGCTTCGAAGGGGTAATGGAGAGTAAAGAAGTACAAAATTTATCAGCGATAGAAAAACCAACATTTTGAAAGTAAAATACAAAGAGATGCATTTCAAGGATTCAAAGATGGATTGAAACAAAAAATCAAAATAGAGTTGGGAATATCAATAAATGATTTATCATAAGCTATAAAAAAGGCGATTGAATATAGAATCGAAGGTAAATAAAAGAGGAGTATTGGGCGGTAAAATCAGTAATATGTATTGCAATTTTAATAGAAAAAATGTAAGTAATATTAATGTATACACATGTCAAATTTGTGAAAGCTATGGGCATGAAGCCTTATATTGCCATAATGCAGCATGTGTGTACTGTAAAAATAAAGATCATTTATCAAATAATTGCAAAATTGTTAAAAATAAAATAGAATGAATTTGCAAATTTTGTAATAATTAGTGTCAATCAAGAGATAGATGCAAAATAAATAAAATTAAGGGCAATCACTGCCAACATTGTCAAGTTATCGGACATACAGTAGCACAATGCCCATTTATAATACAATATGAATTGTGTTGGAAATCGGCCATGATCCTCATACTTATAACAAACAAGCATATGTTAGTGAATCATACGATTTTTGCAATAGCGCAAGTAACAAAATAAAAACATGCCCACAAGTAGTACGTAAAAGATTTAATCAACTACGGCACACAGTAAAATACTGCCCTTCAATAAGAAATTTGACAATCAATAGTAGATTTATGATGTGTACAATTTGTAACGCAGAAGATTATGAAGCTGCAGAATGCGAAGAAACCAAAATATTGGTAGCACAAAACAAAGCTAAATCCTTCCAAGCAAATATTCAGTGCCAAGTTAGTAATGAAAGAGGTCATTCTGGTAAAAATGAAGATAAAAGTGGTACACACAATAGATAATTGTGATACAATTAGGGTACATGAGTCAAAAGCAAGTTAATTTTGTAAATTGTGTAAAAATACGAATCATACGATTAATGAATGTTTTAGAGCTCAAAATCCGCAAATGGAAGAGTTGGGAAACTAATAAGATCTTCTTGTGGCGAGTGGACGATGAGTGTTAATATGCAATTACTCGATAAACATGATACATTAAAGTTGATAAAAAGAAGATCATTATATAATCAGAGCGTTGTAGAGAAATATGAGCCTAGAAAAGGAATTTTAGATTCAGACAAATTAGAAATTTATCACTTAAATCTAGATAATTTACTAGAATGTATTGAAATTACAAATCCATACAGCTCAAAAACATAGAGTTTGCTTATAGATAGTGGTGCACAAATAAATATAATTAAATCATGCCAGATTCCTTCTAGAGCTCAATTACAAGATAAAAAAGTTTGTTTATCAGGAATCGCAAATAAAAATATAAAGACGTTGGGAATAGTTCGATTACCTATTAATGATAAATATTTTCATTTTTACGTAGCACCAGAGGAATTCCCTATTCCTTATGATGGTATAATAGGAATTAATTTATTAAGAGAAAAGAAATTACGTTTAGATGAGGGTCATTTGAAAATTAACGGTGTAAAAGTTGATTTACAAAGAAATTCGATGGCTAAAGTACATAGTACCTATAGCAAGATGCGTAATACGGAAGAAAAAACTAATTGTAGAATAAATACAAATCAAAATATGTTTGGGAAAAATATTAGAGAAAATCACGCGAGAAAATGATGCGTGTGATCTAATGAATGAAAATATCCCTGGCAATATTGTGCATAAAGATAATGCAATTATAAAATTAGAAGAGATGATAGAACAAGAGGTAAACAAAATTAATGAAATAAAAAAAATTACAGAAAATTTAAATGAGAAAGTTTTAGTTGACTATACATTTTTTCATGATATTAAAACTGTATTAAACAATATAACTTAAGTTAATTCAGAAGTAGATGTGGTAGAATCAGAAAATTTATGGCAAATACAAAAGACTGAAGAACTGAAGAAAACTAGCAGATTTAAGAGAATTTTTAGAAAATATTGATAAAAATATACAAAGTTTTATATGTGACATAAATACAGTTTTGCAGGATGATACATAATCAGAGCAAAATCAGGATGAAACTGACAAATATGACTACATTGATATATTAACCATATTAAAGGAATATGGAGAAAAATGTCCTAAATCTGATGAGAAATTAATTCATAATGAAAAAGGGTATAAGTATGTTTCATTTGATATTGATTACATACCTGAAGGAGCTGTACTGGTAGATGAACTAGGCATAGATGAAAGTTGTATTACGCGCCTCTTCCTCATGATCAACATGTAGTCCCCAAGCCCTCACCGATTAAGTCACACATTTTTAAAGATTTTCTTGTAAAAGAAAAGAGATAAAGATAAAGGGAGAGAGAAAAAGGAAGTAGATGGCGCTGACCGCCTCTGCACGCCGCTGCTCGGTCCTGCGCGACGATCCCGCGCTCCTCATTCCTTCGCTTTGTGCCAAGTAAGTCACATCACGAAAGCACGGACGAAGATGCCACGCAAGAGACGCAGAGACCGCAGTCCAACTAGCAGCGATTCTTTGGTAGAGCGCATGGATAGGAAAATGAAACATCTAAAGAAGAAAATCAAGACACGGAAGAGTAAAAGCCAGCACAAGAATCAGGCGCTCGCGTTCACGCAGCAGCAGCAGCAGCAGCAGCAGCAGCAGCGGTAGCAGGGCCGGCTCGGACTCTTCTTCTTCTTCACTTGCATCAAAATCCACCAGATCCAGATCGAGTAAGTAACCGAGGAAAGATTTGTGGGCTAAAGCGAAAAAGACGTGGGCTCTAACCCACGCAGACACACGGGCTCTAACCTGTAGTGGTCATTCTGAGGAATGAAAGTTCTGAGAAGTCGCGGGCACTAACCTGCGCAGACGGCGCGTGCGCTAACATGCGACCGCTCTCCGCTACCGGGAGAGATTTATGTTTGATGCGCACGTGGGCTCCAACCTACAAGCGGCTATGTATACTTAATTTAACTTACAACTCGATCATTTACAGGAAGCCATGGTGAAGTGTCGCCTCGTCGAACTCCACAGCGCAATGCATCGAACAAGGACAGACCAGAAGAAGTCACACTGAGTGACGAGCTGATTACGGCTTTAGGCAAGAGATATTATGAGGAGCGAGAACTAGCGCCGCCCCTCCACTCACAGGCCGCATTGCGTTGGGGAGAGGTTGTAAAACAAGGTCTCCCGGCCGAAGAAAGAGACAACCTAATTAAAAAATACCCTCTGCCTTCAAACTGTCTTTTTGCTGACCCACCAAAATTAAATGCCGAAGTCAAAAACTATGTAAACCCGGCCATCACAAATAGAGATGCTCGAATAGAATTTAAACAACAAAAATTGTCAGCTTGCAGCGCATCTGTATCTAAAGCACTCGCCACTTTGATAAAGGACGGTAAAGACGTTAATGATCTGCCGGTAATTGAGTGTCTAAGCGATACGCTGAAAATTATAGGCAATATTCAACATGATGAGTCAATGATTCGAAGAAGCCTAATCGCCGCGAACATTGCAAAGAAAACGCTAAAAAACTTCATCTGTGAGACGGAATGCAATGAATTCTTGTTTAGAGAAAAATTGGTTAAAAAAATCAAGGCGGCAAAGTCTTTCAAAGCTACGGCTAAGGAGTGTTACAAATCAAACATATATTCTGAGGGACAGTCAAAAAACTCGCATGCCCCGCCTCGCTATCGGAACAAGGACAACTCGAGAACGACGAGCGGGCAGAAATATCAGAAAACATACAAGAAGACGAAATCGTCATACAACCCCCGCCAGTCGTCATACGAGAAGCCGAGATACGACAATCGTCGCGGGAAACGCCGATAGATGGCGATGTAAGTCAAATAGCTGGTAGGTTCAAGCTATATATACATGAATGGTAAAGGATTACGACCAATTCGACTGTGATTTCGTGGCTCAAAGGTTACAAAATTCCTTTTATATCAAAACCAGTTCAGCGAACATAGCCAAAAGAACAAAAATGGTCCGTAGGCGAAAGATTAAATATTTTAAATCTACTTAACGAGTTAAAACATACAGGCGCGATAAAAGAATGCAGACAAACGAAAAATCAATTTATATCTAAGATTTTTTTGAGAACTAAGGGTGATAGATCTAGTAGACTCATATTAAATTTAAAAAATTTTAATCAATATATCGAGACTCGACACTTTAAACTCGAAGATGGTAGGACGGTACAAAGGCTTTTAAGCACGAACTGTTTTATGGCAACGATTGATCTCAAAGACGCGTATTATTTGATACCGATTCATCAAACCCATCGAAAGTTCCTTAGATTTAAATTCAACCGAAAAATTTATGAGTTTACATCATTGCCATTCGGTCTGAGCGTAGCACCGTTTGTATTCACCAAAATCTTAAAGCCTGTAGTCGCACATTTACGAAAATTCGGTCTCCAATCTGTTATATATTTAGATGACTGGTTGCTAATCGCTAACTCGTTCTCTGACTGTGTCGATAACGTAAATCAAACGAAAGCAACGTTAGAAAATCTTGGCTTTGTCGTGAATTATAAGAAAAGCATGATTACACCGAATCAGAGATGTACGTATTTAGGGTTTATATACGATTCCACGAGGATGACAGTTGAGTTGCCAGAGAAGAAAATAAAACGTATAAGACAAATAACTAATGTAAAATTAAATCAAAGCATAAAAATAAGAAACTTTGCAAAAATCTTAGGGTATCTCGTATCATGCTGTCCGGCAGTAAATTACGGAAGAGAATTGCGAAAGAGAAAAATTTCTGGCATTAGAATTCAATAAGGATAGTTATGATAGGAAAATGAATATAACGAAAGATATTTTAGCTGAGATTAGCTGGTGGAGATCTTCCAGCAGACCTCACATAAACTTGATTAGAAGAAGTAGGTACGATTTAGAAATATACTCAGACGCTTCGCTTACCGGCTGGGGCTCATACTGTAACGATCAACGAGCACATGGATTTTGGAAAAAAGATGAAAAGCGATACTCGATAAATCAATTGGAACTCTTAGCTGCCTTCTTTAGTTTGAAAATATTTGCCAAAAATTTTAAAAATGGCCAAGTTCTATTACACATTGACAACACTACAGCGATCTCATACATCAATCGTATGGGAGGCGTACAATTCGAGAATTTGAACAGTGTAGCAAGATCATTGTGGCAATGGTGTGACCAGCGTAATATCTGGGTTTTTGCTAGCTATATCGCATCCAAACAAAATAAAGAGGCAGATGCTGAATCGAGACGACTAGGATCAAACACAGAAATTGAATTATCGAACCAATCGTTTAAAACTATTTGCAGAACCTTTGGTAAACCAGAAATAGATTTATTCGCGAGTAGAGCCAACGAAAAATGTAAAAAATATGTATCTTGGCAAAGAGATCCCGAATCATTTGCCATCGACGCGTTTACCATCTCTTGGAGGACCAACTTCTTCTACGCGTTTCCTCCATGCTCAGTGATTTTAAAATCACTTCAAAAAATCAAATCGGAAGGCGGACGTGGTATCATGGTTGTGCCTTATTGGCCTGCACAACCATGGTATCCACTGTACCATTCCATGTTGGAATCACAGATGTACACATTCAACGCTGAAAAGAATCTTATGTTTTCCAGTAAACAAGAAGGATCATTTTGGAAGAGGACTACCCTGGTGGTCGCAGTCTTGTCCGCAGAAGTCTAGAGATACGTGGTATACCTCAAGAATCAGTAGAGATCACGCTAGCCTCTCTAACAGAGTCATCCTATAAACAATACGAGACTTGTTTCAAAAAATGGTGGTTTTTCTGTGCTAGGAAGAAGATCGACCCCTACCAGAAATCCATTGAAAACACGCTTCCATTCTTAACAGAGGTGTATGAAAACGGCGCTTTGTACAGCACGATAAACTGCCACAGATCGGCTATCTCCCTTCTAGTCGGATCCGAAATCGCATTAGATGATAATATGAAAAGGTTTTCCAGAGGTCTTGCAAAGTTAAGACCCTCAAAACCAAAATACGACTCGACGTGGGACACGAAGGTTGTTCTGGATCATTTCAAATCTCTGAAAGGAAATAGAAATATATCGCTTAAAGAACTTACCTTAAAGCTTATTTGTTTAATGGCATTGATTACGGGGCACCGGATGCAAACGTACTCTAAAATAAGACTTGAGAATGTTGAATTAAACGGAAAATCAGTTCATATCAAAATTCCGGATCAAATCAAAACTTCGGGGCATAATAGAAAACAACCCATTTTAATCTTACCATACTTTGTTAAAAATAAAAAGATTTGTGCTGCATCGGCTTTAGAAGATTACTTTAAAAGAACAGCGGATATTCGAAACTCAGCACAGAGATTATTTATTTCGTTTAAAAAACCACACAAAGAAGTTTCAGCTCAAACATTGAGCAGGTGGGTTAAAGAAACCTTGGAAGATTGCGGAATCAACACTAAAATTTTCACCGCTCACTCTACTCGCCACGCATCGACTTCAGCTGCAGCTAGGAACGGTTTAGACATCGATACGGTGCGAAGAACAGCTGGATGGACAAAGACGTCCAACACTTTTATATAGTTTTAATTTAGAATTATCTAATAACAAAAACGCATATGCAAAATCAGTAATAAGTAAAACACGTTAACGCGTGGTTATGCGTTTCTACAGATTGCATTGTACCACTCAGTATATAATAAATTGTTCGAAAATATCACTTAGCTCGTATAATTCTGGTGATCAGGACCGCAACGTCTAGCTTTAAACATCTACATGTTGATCATGAGGAAGAGGCGCGTAATACAATTATATAATTAAACGAACTTACCTGCAAGTGAAGTTCTATTATAATTGTATGAAGCGCCTCTTCTGAAATGATCAAACCCACCCAAAAATCTAATTTTTACCCATCTTCAAATTTATACTTATTTGAACCCAAAGAGACGTAGCGGCTAAAGCTTTAAAATAATGAGGAGCGCGGGATCGTCGCGCAGGGCCGAACAGCGGCGTGCAGAGGCGGTCAGCGCCATTTACTTCCTTTTTCTCTCCATCTTTATCTTTATCTATTTTCGTTTACAAGAAAATCTTTAAAAATTTGTGACTTAATCGGTGAGGGCTTGGGGACTACATGTTGATCATTTCGGAAGGGGCACTTCATACAATTATAATAGAACTTCACTTACAGGTAAGTTCGTTTAATTATATAATTAAATTTTAAATATAGAATCTATTGATTTTTTGAAAAATCCAATAGAGAAAAATCTTAGAAAACCAAGTCTTAAGGAAATATTACGAAAGAAATTACAAATCGAAATTGGCCGTAAAAAATCAAGAGAAAATTTAGATTATGTTAAATAAACATCAAGATCTTTTTTGGATGGAAGGAGATAAATTAGGAACATGTAACGTCGAACGGCATAAAATTAATTTAACTACTGATAAATCAATATATGTTTAGCAATTGCCATTAGCATTCAAATCCAAAAGTATAACAATAAAAGGAACGCATAAGCTGATTGTAAATAAGGCAATTAGAGATACAAAAAGTGCATATGTATAACGCACCTGCATTAGTTGTTCCAAAGAAACAGCTAGTAGAGGGAGAAAAACGATATCGACTAGTAATCGATTATAGAGCATTGAATGAAGTAACTATACCTGATCCTTATTTACTCCCGAATATTAGTGAAATTTCAGATTTGGTTAGAAATAAAAAATATTTTTATGTAAAAGATTTGAAATCAGCCCGCGGAGGCGGTGGTATTCGGTGGTTTAAATAGGAAATGAAGTCGGGACGCTAATCAAATGAACATACTACCGATTTTAATATAGAACAGCGTTTATTCAATAAGAAACTTGTCGTTCGTGTTGCGCGAATTCGCGTCGCGAGAAGGCCGCGAAATATATGACCGGATCAGCGACTGGGGCCAAATGCCTTGTTAGTCGATCGCGCATAAATAAATAGAAATAAAACCCTACTTTCCTATCGCGGTGATCTACGTCGTCCTCTGGCAAAGGAGTCTCTCCCTCGATCTTGCCGTGTTGCTGTTGCGGTAGTAGCTGTGGTTGCTGCGGTTGCTACTGTGCTGCCGTTGCTGCTGTTGCTGCTAGGGCTGTTCTTGCTGCTGCTGATCCTGTTTACCTTTGGCGTGCGTAATAACTCAACTATTCGCGAGTGCGGTCAAAAGCTAACTGTCTCGATATTACCTCAAATTGCAAGTCCTCTACCGGCCTTCCCGCGCTTCGGCTGTTCGCGCTGACGTGCGCGTCTCACTACCCGTTATACCCCCCTCCCCCCCCCCGCAGAACCAAACAATCGCCCCAAGTTTGGTTCTACCATAGTATAGGGATAGGGTGGCGCCAAATAACGTACTCCTCATCTGTAAAAATAAACCAAGTATAATTTATTTATTAAAGGGGGCACCCTGGGCGCAGCCCGAGTGAAGGTAATTGGGCGCACCCCATGCAGACGAGCTGGCAATGGTGGAACGGGCCTCCTGCTGCTGGACCTCTGGCGCTTCCTCCTGGACCTGGAACGGGAACGGCTCGATCGTCGCCTCTTTGTCTCTCTGGGGTGCTCCTCTTGTCGGTCCACCGATGGTGTCCGCGTCCCTGTTTGAAACCTGCTGCGCCACATGACCGGCGTCGTCCGCCGGTTCATAGGAGAGACGTGCT
The DNA here is from genome assembly GCA_020010945.3 of Muscidifurax raptorellus. Lineage (NCBI taxonomy): Eukaryota > Metazoa > Arthropoda > Insecta > Hymenoptera > Pteromalidae > Muscidifurax > Muscidifurax raptorellus. The sequence continues at coordinate 88,877 of JAHUUD020000067.1, forward strand.
CCTGATTCCCAGACCGGTCACGCCGAATAAAGCCACCACCTGTAGAGCGCATAGGCTTCTCTGGTTGTGGTGTGCTCTCCGAACGTACATCGGTCCGGGGTCGCCTGCACGCCCCTGTCATAGTACCCAGCTTGTCGCACTTGTTCGCGCTTGGCTCGTTCAGCTGCATTCTCATGCACTTGGCTCAGACCTTTCATGCGCTTTAACCAGTCGGCGTAAGCACTATTCTGTAATTCTTCTGCAGCCGCTATATTTTGGCTACGCCTGGCAGACGATGAGTTTGGTGGTTGTCTGCCGTATAGCATCATCGCTGGACTAACCCCTGTCGCAGAATGTGGAACTGTGTTATATCAAAAGATGATTTCGCTCAAGTGGTCATCCCATTTGGAATGGTCTTCATCTATGTGCGCTCGAATATACTGGTTATCGTTTTATTGACTCCCTCAACTGGATTAGCCTGAGGATGGTACACCGGTGTTGTTCCACCGGGTTGATGTCCCCGTAGGATTTCGCTGGTTTTGTTTTTACAAATTTCAGATTTTGTGCAATGGAACATTTTTTCTAATTTTTTTTTCTGATGTTTATAACATTGTTTATATTTCAAATTTTTTAATTTTATCTAATTTTGAAATATTATTAACTGCAAAACAATTTAAAGAATATAATAATAAAAAACCGCTGCTAATTCATTGGTAGGTAACTTCCTTCAACTTAATTCATAATTCCAATAAATAAAATACTGTTTTATAAGATAGAACTATGTTAATACTTTTTAAAAATTTTTTATTTATGCCAACATAGAAAAATTTGTAGTTTAAATTTATATAACATTCAAATGTTATATTTATTAGAATTTTATATTGTTACAAACAAAAATAGTACATTTTATGTTCATTTTTTCCAAAAAAGAATGCCTACTAGTCTAAATTTTTTCGCATACATTCGACTATGATACTATATTACATACAAAACTTAATTGTAATTATATTTACAAATTTTTTGATGAACACCAAATTTTATAAGGTTCAAGAGTACTTAATTTAAAATCCTTTGTGCAGAAAGAACATGTCCTTTTTACAGTTTTTTACGTGACGCTTCATATTTTGCCTGGATTGCGCTTTATTACATATCAAGCAAATGGACTATGTTTTGACATGTTGCGTATCGATATGTTTCGTAGCGTCTCTTTATTTTTGAAAGCTGTACTACAAGTTATGCATATTAATTTGATTAGAACAGGATTATGATACACTAACTTGTGTTCTTCATAAATATAAAACGTTCAATAGACGTTTATAAGACGGGATTTAACCGAATTTATAACATTTTCTTATTACAATAGAATCCAAAAAACACAGACATTTAGATGTTTTCTATTCGTTTGATAAACGTTTTTGCAACTTTATGTTTACCTGTTTAAATGTTTGTTTATAAACATTTTTTTTTAAGTTTAGAAAACATAGAGTGCTATTAGGGAAGCATCTGGCTTTACAGTTAATTTGTCTTACGCAGATGATTCAATTGCAGTATTATTATCAGCGATACTTGTGCAATCTATTACATAGAATGTACTACCTGTTCATCAATAACTTTCAACACAACAAAATTAGTATATTATGTACACCAAAGATTATAAATAAAATAGAAACATATAATTTTATTATTTTTCTAATAAAAAATAAACAAGTAAATGTCTTCAGAATTTATTTTTACTGCACACCATTTTTTTGCAACATTGATTCGCCATTTGCACTATTCAACATAGTGTCGTACATCATAATTCCGAATACGAAATTAATCAAATAATCAAGTTCCAAATCTTCTGGATCTTAAATGAAAATCATCGAAAAAATTTTAAACTATATATTCAAATATTATATATATATATCGGACGTGACTCGACACCCGATTCATACTTAAGGCATCTATAAGAAGCTTCGTAGGAGCAAGTGTGAGGATAGGTTTTGGCTGCCGATTACAGCATAATTATTTGTAACAATGAGATGATTAAAAAAAAGCAAAATGAAGAAATGCAAAATTGAATCTCGAATGCGAAATACAACAACGGAAATCCATATCATTGTTGGGTTCAGGTATTAAAATAAAACACGATATTTATTAAACCCGTTTCTAACATTTTTTTGATGAAGCTGAACATTTTAATCTTACAAAGATTCCTTTAGGAGAAATCAAAATTGTATAGAAAAATCGAATTTTAGAGATTAGCTTATAACTCAGGAACCAATCAACAAAATCATTTAAAATGTTAACAGTAATTACTTTTTGCTATGATAAATCAGTAAATTTTTTTTAAGCAGTCTACTGGGTTTTTTTAAGATATAAAAAATCAAAAATATTTTTTTTAATTTAATTATCCATATTTTACAAACTAAAACGTTTTAAAAACTGCACAAAGAACTTAGCAAAGACACATAAAATATCTACCATTTCCCAAAATCTTAAGTGTATTAAAGCCTTTTTACGTCCGTAATCGAGAAATAAAAAAAACTCTTTTTTTCAGTTTTCGATTCATTACTAAATAAATATGTAGTCAAATAACTTTAAATTTAAATGGGATATAGTTTGATACGTGACCCAGCAACATGAATTTTTTCGTGAGGTTATTATATATGATGTGTAGTTTCAGAGATATGAATATTTAAAAAAAATCACCTTTTTCATTTTTGCTACTAAACAGTGCGGACTATCCCGAGGATCAAACGGGAAATTAGAAACTAATTTTCTTCTTTTATCAAATTCATTATAGCTGAATTGTTTGTAATAATAGGATGATTGAAAAAATCACGAAATAGTGTTTTCCAAAAAATGATCATAAAACAAAAACTATTTGGCAAGTTAAAAAATTATCGCTTTTACCGAAATCATAATCGAAAAATAGATATACATGTCAAATTTTATTGTTATTGACTGAGTAATTCCAGAAATATTACGGTATACACACACACAGACACATACATACACACATATCCATACGGACATTTTCTAAACACATGTGATTCGAACTCCAAACATCTCAAAATGGATTTCTAACCTGTTTTTGACGAAGTCGAAAATTTTACTATTACAAAGCTTCCTCTAGGAGGATGCAAAATGTATGATTCTGGAAAGAGCTGTAAAGCATAATCCAAATACAAATAATCATTGATAGTGTTTAACTATTGTTATTAGAATTTTATAACAATTTACAGTTTACAATTTTATAACGTTAAACAAACAATTTATTAAATTAATACAATCCAAAAAGTGTGGACCTTCGTTTGCTTAACGTGTTTTCTAATATTTCTTAAACTTTCATTCCAGCGATTCAAAGTGTAGCATGAAACGTTTTGTAAATTTTTTAATAATGATTCGTGTTAGTGCTTTTATAAATATTTACTAAACATATTTATTATTTATTTTATCATTGTGAATCATTTACTACATTACATATTTTTATTTATTAATCGTTATCAATTTTCTTTACGTATTATATAAGAAACTTCTTTATTCCCACATATTATATTTCGTGAGTAAGTTAAGAAAAATGTTATTTATTTAAAACTTTATTATTTATTTAAATATTTCTCAAACTTAAATAATATTTAGATATGCTGTTGCTGTGTATGTTTATTTGAAAATATAAGTTACTAAATTTCTTCTTGAAACTACTTCATTTACTTCCAATGCAACCAGCAAAGATTATGAACTTTAAAATTATTATGAATTTATAATATTTTAATGATATTAATTGAGTTGTACTTGCTATCACTGTGTAAAGATTGAATCGCTACTCTTTTTTTTATATTGTTTCTGAAGGTAAAATTTTAGTGAAAATTGTATAACACGTTGTTCTAGCTAGACTTCTTTTAAAATATTAAATCAAAGTTTAGATTACTATTCTTATTTATTAAATTTTAATTTATGTCGTCCAGAATTTTTCTTTTTAGTTTAGTTTGGTTTCAAAATCTACAAAATTAATTAGCTGTTACTTTTCACATAATTTTATTGCAAAAAATCTACTTAAATATATAAAAGTTCAAAAGAACAATTTACAAGACAATAAAGGGTTTCTGAAGATGAATTATTCTGAAAATGTTGTTTATGTCGTTCAGGATGCTTCTCAGTAAATTCATTTTAACAATGATCAGTGTGCAATAAATGGTACAGTACGATATGGCAGAGAAGATAATTTATATATTACAAAAAAATATTGTTCCTGAAATAAAGAAAAGATTTCCGAAAATGAATAAGATTATATATGTTATAGATGGTGCAAAGCAGCAGTATAAAAATAGATATCAAATGATGAACTTAGTTAATCATTAGTGTGATTTCCAAATAATGGCGGAATGGCATTTCCGTGCTACTGCTCATGGAAAGGGTTCATCTAACGGAGAAGGAGCCGTGTTAAAAAGAGAAGCTCCTATTAGCTCGTAGTAAGAAAAGAAGCTGGTATAAGCGATTTTAAATTCAAAACGACTTTATTACTGAGCGAGACAAAAATTTGAAACAATAACATTCTTTCGCGATTCCAAAACGGATAAAAAATTTCACGATCACTAAAGAAAAGATTTTCAGCTGCACCGTCTGTTACACAAATTTCAGAAGGACATGCGTTTTTAGTTTCTCTCGATAAAAAACTTAATGAGTTTACATACTCTAATGTACCAAGTCCATTATCAATAATACAATGTTAATAATTGAATTTGGAAGGTGTTCAATATAATATTACAAATATACAAAAATAAAAGTAATACAAAATTTGAAAAACTTGAAAGAATAAAAAAGAAAGTGATGCGGGCGTTTTAGTAAAGACAGTCTCAACCCTGTAAAATCTAGAGAGCTTCCATAGGGATCAATAACAATTTATGAGAAAATCCTAGCGCTTTCGGTGTTTAAACATTCCCGCGATCCTGAAGAACAGCGCAAAATGCCTGATCAGGTAACCTTCTATTAGTGAAAAGAACTTAAGTTGGTGCCTTCAGGATATTGTTCGACTTGAAAAACCCCTCATAATCTATGCTACCCGTTAGTTCTATAGCTTCTCTTCAGAGAGAGAGCGAGCGAGCGAGAGAGAACGAGCGAGAGAGAGAGAGAGAGTGCGAGAGAGAGAGCGAGAGAGAGAGCGAGAGAGAGAGAGAGAGTGCGAGAGAGAGAGCGAGAGAGAGAGAGAGAGAGAGAGAGAGAGAGAGAGAGAATGTTTTAGCGGGCTGGTAGTGCTGTATTGAATTGACACTTACCTTTTGTTGAGTCGGCTGCTTTGTTGCTCTGCTACCTGTTCGTCCTCTCGGCGGGTGATCGGAATGACTGAGTCGGTTATGATAATATGTAAGGACTCAGAATTTGGATTTCGATTAAAAAGTCGTGATTTAATAGCAATAAATCCCTTTTTTGTTCGCTTGAAATAACAATTACTCGAACTTTGTCGATGCTCAGTATGACTATCGCGTGAATGTAATATACTAAGTCGATGTAATAGCGCTAAGCTCACAGACTGTAAGTGAGACAATTTACTCTGAAAGTCGACGGGAGACGTAATGATCGTATACCTTTTTACTAAAAAGGTTACTAGTACCCAAAACGAATAATTTAAAATGCACTCGATTCTGATTGGTTCTCAGATGACTTTACTTTATTTAACTCCGAAGCGCATTTGAAAGGCTTTCGTGATGTCGTTTTTGTTTTCTTTGCCCGTTGCTATGCGGTAACTACTTTATCTCGCAGCTAGATTTCCTGGTTTCCGTCCAAATTTATACTATATGAAAATTATCAGAGTTTATGTTAATTTGACGCGAAGCTCTAATTTCTTTTAATAATAAATCTTGTCGAACTTGAATCCCGGACCGAATGATTTTTGCGCGAACTGAGGCTAAGTCTCGAAACGAATAATTTTATGTGCACCGATCCTAAGTCCTGAACCGAGTTCCGACTCGACTAAATTTTGTCCGACGGCGACTAAGTCCCGATTGAACCCGAGATCGTGATAGTGCAGGTGTCCGGTCCCGTTTAAGATTCTAAGTGTAACTGAAAGAGATTAACCCTGACTGAGAGATTAAGTCCGATTGAGTGGGGGCCGTGCCGGTCGTCCGGGCCCTTATATAGTCCGGGCTCGCTAATGTTCTAGAATATTCTCAACGAAAATTCCCAATATGAGGGGTTAGCTTTCCATATATGGAGTTATCTATGTATTATAATAATACAAAATACAAAATTCATGCACATTGGCAAGCTCCACATGTGTCAATTATGTAAAATAATTCACTGTGAAGCTGCCAATCCTGCAGAGGGAAATAAAATTCCCTGTTCGCAGGTCTGGATTACTAAAACTACCTTAACTAATTAACAGCCATTCAAAACACAATAGGTTAGCACAGTCCTCTGTAGGACTTCCATACAGCGATCTGCATGTAACCCTGTAGTGTGGAAACATTTCTCTATGCTGATGCGACGAGTCACATTTACAGTTTGATGTAAAAACAATATCATCGATCACGACTATATCTTTATGTTTCGGTTGCATTTGTAGAGAATACATTGAATTCGTGAAGATCTGCTTTCCTCTTATTCCTCGATCGAAGTACAAAATAGCCTTGTTTGCACCAAGATAATTTAAATCTCCGTATGTCATTCTGTATTTGTTTATTTGCTGTAGTTTCTGTCCAGGTGCTGCGAGTGCATTATTGTTTTTAGCTCTGGTGCTATTTGCCTCTGCTATTTTTTCTATTTTGCTGAAAATTGTCTCAATCGGCTTCTATCTTTCTGTATTGACACCAGTTTCGTATGTAGTTGTTGACTCTTTAAGTTTCTTGAAGCCCTATATAGATTATATCACTGGTTATATTATTTAATTTTAGATCTATTTTCTTATACATAGAGATCATTTTGTTGTAATTATATTTAGTTATACGCCTATGTGTCCTATTATTATGTATATTTTAAGTTTATCACAATCTATATTAATTGTGTTATTTATTTCAGCCATTTCTTCTTACCCAATCTTTTAATTTGAAATATTCGAGACTTTTGTAATGTCCAGTACCTTTAGTTCATTTGGTAGATAATTGAAAGTATTGCTTGCCCTTAAATAGCGGCTTTTAGTACTGATAGTTTTGGAATATTTCGGTTTTACTAATGATTTCTTTCTCGTTTTACTCGTAGAGTTGATATAATGATCTTTTAAAGTGTTGTAATGGTGCATAGTAAACCATGTTTAGAGTGTTAATATCCATTAATTGCGTTATTTTACTGAATACAAATATTAGGTATTTGGTCTTTTTTATTAGATACTCTATATGTTCGCTCCATCTCATGTTCGAATCAAAAATAATATCCAAGTACTTTGTTTCCGTAACTCTTTTAAGGAGCTCGTTATTAATTTTTATATCTATGATGCCCGGAACACTATTTATATAATGCCCAAAAGTAATATATACTGTTTTTTGTACGTTTAGTGTTAACTTATTTAGTCTAAGCCATACATATACTTCTTATAAGTGTTTATTCATGATTTTTTCTAATTCGCTCCAGTTTCTTCTTTTGGTCATGATAGCTGTGTCACCAGCGTAGGATAATATTGAGTTTTCCGGCATTCTGTTTAGTAAGTCATTCACGTATAGTATGAAAAGTAGGGGTCCAAGAATTGTCCCTTGAGGGACCCCAGTGCTTATTACTTTATAGTCGCTTTCACTTGTTTCTAATCTTACTTTTTGCTGGCGGTTATTCAGGTAGCTTGAGATTAGTTTATGGCCCTCTCCTTTAGCACCATACGAGTAGAGTTTGTCCAACAATATCTTGTGATTAACAGTATCAAATGCTTTAGCTAAGTCAAGGAAGGTAACTGCAATTGAAATGCTTTGGTCTAGGCTTTCATATATTATTTTGGAAATAGCACTTAATGCATCTTTTGTACCTATGCACCCTATCCGTGAGTACAAGTTTAGGTGATCCAAAAACGCATATAAATTTTTTTATTAGAGCATCTGCTACTGATTCCGCCGTTTGATCAGGCAGAGATATAATTACTATAAACTTTGTTAATTGATCTTGTATCGATAAAATATATTTATTATTATTTTTAGTAACATTTACTGGTCCGACTATGTCCATAGAAATTTTATCGAATGTTTTTAAGGGTGTATCCGTAATAATCATAGGTTGTTTAGTTTTTATTCTTTTCAGCTTATTTCTTTGACATTCTTCACATCTTTGTATCCGTTTTTGGATATCTATTTTTAAATTTTCCCAATAATATTTATCCTTGATTCTATTGTACGTTCTATTAATACCAGAGTGTCCCCCTATTCTAGTCGCGTGTAACATTTCAAATATTTTATCTCTTTTATCCATTTCTATATAAATTATATTATTTAAACAAATTATCATCTTAATATTCGTCTCGTTAAATATATCTTTGAGGATTTCTTCAACTTCATCCCAACTAATATTTGTTATTTTTATATCTTTCGACATACTAAATATTGTATAGTTCTTTTGCAAACAAATAGTCTTTAACAACTGAAATAAATTAATAAGCTTTATTTTAACTGCTATTGCTGATTCAGCTGTATTTAAACATAGTACAAAAATTTTGTTCTTTCCTTTATCTATCATTTCAATTTCATTACTGTCTAGATTTTTGTCCCAATCAATATTTTTATTTTTCAATAATTTTGCTGTATGTTCATCTAGTGACTCACCATTATTGTTGATTAAATGTATCACATTATCATTCCGGAATTGAATTGCATTTTTGGAATATACTATATTTTTTTGTTTGCTTTCCTGACTTCCCACGTCACACGCAATTCTATTCTTTGTGCTTTTAGTTTTTCCTCGTTTACGGTTTTTTATCTTCGACTTTTTCTTATTAATTTTTGTCTTTTGTTGATTTACGATTTTAATTTTTTCTTCGTTGGTTAATTCTGGGCGAATTTTATTCTCTTCTCGCTTTTTCTGAGCTCTAGTTATCACATACATTCCAGCTTTTGCCACTGGATTTCGTGACAAGGCATCTGCATTCGTATTTTGCTTTCCAGCTTTATATATGATTTCATACTCATAGTCTAACAATTTTAATCTCCATCTTTGTACTCTTTCATTATTATCTGCTGATTTTAACCATACCAATGGCTTGTGATCCGTTACAATCACAAATTTATTACCATAGATATAACCTTTGAAAGTTTTTATGGCATACATACTCGCCAAAGCCTCTTTCTCATACGTCGCATATTTCATTTCAGCTGGTTGCAATACTCTAGATGCATAAGCTATGGGTCTGTCTTTACCTATTTCACCTTGAGAAATAACACATCCTAGAGCATATTGACTTGCGTCGCTTGTTATTATGAATGGTTTGTCGAATTGTGGGTATTGTAAGACTGGTGCAGAACATAACATCTTTACCAGTTTATCAAAAGCTGTTTGTTGTTCTTCTGTCCAAATAAATGGTCTATCTTTTTGCAATAATATTGTTAATGGTTTTGTTATATCAGCAAGATTTTTCATGAATCTTCTATAATAATTAGCAAATCCTAAAAATTGTCTCACTCCCTTTACATTTTTAGGTATAGGAAAATTTTTGACGGCCTCTATTTTCTTCTCGTCCGGCCTTATCCCGGCTCCGCTAATTATATGCCCTAGGAAACAAACTTCTGTTTTACCAAATTCACATTTTTCTGGTTCTAATTTTAATCCTGCTGCTATTAATGCTTCTGCTATTAGATTAAGATTTTCATCCAATTCCTCCATTGAATCTCCAAAAATAATAATGTCGTCAATATAAGTGTAGCATATTTTATTAATGTATTCGTCTAGGACTGTATTTATCACTCGCTGAAATGTTCTAGCAGAGTTCTTGAGACCGAATGGTAAAATAAGAAATTCAAATTTTCCCAATGGCTGTACACTGAACGCAGTTTTTTCTATATCCGAAGGTCTCATTTTTACTTGATGAAACCCTGATTTTAAGTCTAAAACATCAAAATATTTTTTGTTTCCTATGAGATCCAAAATTTCGTTAATATTTGGCAGTAAATACGGGTCCGCTATAGTGACCTCATTTATTGCCCTGTAGTCAATCACTAATCTGAATCTCTTTTCTCCTGTAACAAGTTCTTTCTTCGGCACGACTAATGCGGGTGCATTGAATGGGCTTTTTGTATTTCGTATCGCTTTATTTACGATTAATTTTTTTCTTTCATTGATAGCAATCTCTTTCTTTTTGTGTTCTAATGGAAACTGCTTTACATAAATAGGTTTATCTGTCGTTAAATTTATTTCATGTTGTTCTACAGTACACGTTCCTAATTCATCACCTTCGATCCAGGAAACATCCGGATACTTATTTATGATCCGCTCGATTCTTTCTTGATTCTTTTTACCACCATTTTTCATTAGTAATTTCTTTCGTAATACTTCTTGTCTGCTAGGTTTCTTGAGTTGGCCGTGTTGAGTTTTCTTTAATGTATCGATTGTTTCTATATTTAAAATTAAACTCTCATCTATGCCTAGTTCGTCCACTAACTGAGCTCCTTCAGGAACATAGTCAATATCGAATGATATATATTGATATTCTTTTTCATCAAACAACAATTTTTCTTCACCTTTTGACAATTTTTCTCTAGTTTCTTTCATTGTTGTTAATATGTCCTTAAAATCGCATTCTTTTACTTCAGCATTGATTTCTTGCGAGTTTTGCTCCTCTTGCAATGCTACGTTAATGTTATATATGAATTTTTCTATATTCTTACTATCGATTTCCAAAAATTCTCTAAAATTTTCTAGCTCGTTTTCATTTTTACTACTTTTATTTATTACTTCGGTTTTAGTATCCTTACTCACTTTATATTGTTTAGTTATTGTATTCAAGACTGTTTTGACATCCTCATAAAATGTATTTTCTATCACCATCTCATTTTTTTTTAAATCTTTTGTATTGTCGGAATTTTCTGCCTTTTGCTCTATGTTCACATTTATAGTGCTTTGCTTATTATCTTGTTGAATTATATTTTCTTTATCTTTATTTCCTTTTAGACCTTCATATATTTCATTTTCGTTAATGATTTCTTTTAACATTTTATTGAGAACCTTTTTTTGATCATTATTTACTCCCTCTCTTTCCTTCTGACCCTTGTTTTGTATATTTTCTGCATAAGTGTATATCTTCTTAATTAGTCCACTTTGTAGTTTTAATTTTACGTCGTTTATCTCTAAATATCCTTCATCTAGACGTAATTTACTTTCCCTGAGTAATTTAATACCTAAAATGCCATCATACGGAATGTCAAATTCCTTTGGTGCTACATGAAAATCACAATATTTATTATTTATTGGTAGTCTAACTATCCCTAAAGTTTTTATTTGCTTGCTTGCTATTCCTGTCAGCAATATTTTTTTATGTTGTAATAGCGCCCCTGGAGAAATTTGGCCTACTTTGATTATATTTATCTGTGCCCCACTATCGACGAGCAAGCTGCATGATTTACTTGTATATGGATTTATAATCTCAATATATTCTAATCGATCATCTAATTTTATATGATATACTTCCAATTTGTTCATCGATATCTCTTGTTTTTATTAAATTTGCTGTGCCATCGTTTGTTGCGAGTGTATTGGCCTTATTATTTCTCGTCCACTCGCTTCGAGAAGGCTTTACTCGTTTCCCGCACGATTCACTTGCTGGTTCTGCAATTTAAAGCATTCCTCGGTCATATGGTTCGTATTTTTGCAATAGTTACAAAATTTATTCGCTCTTGATTCTAGTGCCTTGATTTCCTGGCAATTTTCTACTGTGTGTCCGTCTTCTTTACAATAACTGCAATTTTCCCTCTTTTGAGCCATATTTTCCAAATTTTTTAATTTTCTGCACTCTTGTATTGGATGTCCTTTTATTTTACAATATTCACAACTTATTTGTTTCTAATTAGGATTATTTGTATCTGATTATTAAAATTGTTGCTTTTTCTGTAGTTATTATTATAGTTATTATAATTGTGATTTTTATATGAGGCGTTGGAATTATTCGTATCTTGCTGCTGAGCCATCCATTTGGGGCAGTATATTCCCGAATGACCTTTTTCGTTGCAAATCTGGCATTGGATATCCTGTTGACATGTTTTTGCTCTATTCTGTGCTACTAATATTTTAGCTTCTTCACACTGTTCAGCTTCATGATCATTTTTATTGCAAATTGCACACATTAGAAATTTTCTATCTATTAATATTGGACAGTATTTCAATACATGTCCCCGTTGGTTACATCTTTTGCACATTACATCTGGGCAATCTTTTATTGTATGAGTTGTGCCATTGCAGAATTCGCACATTTCACTTTGTTTTCCTTGATTTTTACAATTATTAGGATCGTGTCCGCTTTCTTTACATTTCCAGCATAATTCGTACTCTATTATAAATGGGCATTGAGTTACAGTATGACCCATTATTTGGCAATACTGGCAATGGTTGCCTTTGATTCTATTCATTTTGCAGGCATCGATTGAATGCCCGTGATTATTGCAGAATTTACAAATTAATTGTATCTTTTTTTTACTATTCTGCAGCTATCTGACAAATGGTCTTTATTTTTGCAGTAAACACACGCCACTTTATGACAAAACTATGCCTCATGTCCATAGTCTTGACAAATCTGACACGAGTATATGGCAACGCTTGTGTCTCCTGATATAGCTGCTTGATTGCTTAAACTGCAAAATACTTTATTTGTTTTACCAAATATTAAATTTCTTCTATTTAATCTCGTCTCTATTTCTATTGCCTTTTGTATAGCATCGCCCAAATCTTTCGTTGTTCCTAATTCTAAACGTATTTCTTGCCGTAATCCTTCTACAAAGGCTGATAGAGTTTCAGCATCTATTTTAGTTTCGAATCTTTGTCTTTCCTCTTCTGTATATGCTGCTACTTCTTTACTGTCTTTAACTTGCAATAATAATTCTTGCAATCTGTTAGCAAAACTGAGTACCGTCTCGTCTGGATTCTGCAGACTTTCCGCTATTTTTCCATAAAGTGTTGCCATTTTATCCGTTGATGGATAAATCTGGCGGATTCCTTTGATAAAATCTTGAATATTACTAATTTGTGCATTTAGCATCGCCCTGTAAACATCGCCTTTTAGTTTCATTTTTAATATTGGAATTAAATTTGCTTGATCGGTTTCTGACAACATGTTTTTTGCATGCTTTAATTTTTCTACATATTCATTAACTGATATGCATTTTCCGTCGAACTCTGGTATTAGGTTCGCTACGTATTTTAGCGATAAACGCAACTACGGTGGTACTTGCTGTTGTTGATCACCTAGCCCCGGACCGACCATGGTGTTGTCTAATAAGCTGTCTAAATTAAAATTGAAGTTAAATTTACTCTGTGAGTTGTTTAGATTGCCTATTAGGCTTGGTTGCTCGTTAAAACCTTCGATGTCTATCAATGATATGTCCTGTTTCAAACTATTATCGAATTTCCAATCTTCTGTTTTTCTAATCACTGTCAATGGTGTTACTGGGGTTACTGCTGCTCTCCTTTGATCTTCTTTAGATGTTTCAGCTGATTCTTGTTTATTAGACGTAGTTGGTATATTAATAGTTAAATAGGCTTTGTTCAGTCTTGAAATCGCCTTTTTTATTGCCCCCGTTGATTTTTCTTTGTTTGTCTGTTCTAAATTTGCTTCTTGCTCTATTTCTACTGTATTTTTAACTCTTGTTTTATTATATTTTTCAGTGTTGGTTACTGATTCTTCATCTTTTCTTTGCGCAGTTATACTGTTCTCTGGCGGTGATCGACTTATTTTTTTACTTCTCGTAAATGGTGTTTTATCATTAGGAATTATTATTTGATCCTGTAATGTAGGATTATTACGAACAACGCTCCTAGTTAATTTTTGGTCTAATAGATTTTCCTGATTGTCACTCATTTGGTGCTCTCATTTTAATTAACTTTTTATTTATTAGATCACATTCACATATTTCGGATGTAATATTGCTGTCTTACTTGTTTTGCAATACTTGACCTACTTTCCGCGTTTTTGCGGACTACACAAATTTCGGTCAGTTCATTTATTGCATCTATATGCGTGACACAGTAATTTGCCTTTACTCAGCTGTATCAGTATTCTTTGAACAATTTTAGACTTTTTCCTGATTTTCGTGATTCTACAATTTAAAATCTATTAATTTTTATTTAATTCAGTCATAGCAAAATTAAATAATTCATCAAATTTGTTGCCGATTTCAATTTGAAATTCTGATCGTTTTACTTGGTTGTTTACTGCTTTTGGCTGCCTAACTTTTTGCAATTGGAAAAATAAACCTATTTTCTTGTTTAATTGTCTTAATTCTTCTATTAATTTAGATCTTTCCTTAAATAGTTTCCGTAAAAATATTCTCTTACCACCTCTCTTGTGATTATTCTTTTTTACTATATTTACTACACTAGTATTATTGTTCATGGAATGAAATACGTGCTTTTATAATGTTAAATAAATCACTATTTACACGGCAGATTGGAAACTGCACGAGATTATTTGTTATACTTATGTTTTGACTATTTTATATTGACCTGGTTTTTAAACTGACATAAGCGCGGCAGATTTGAAGCGCTGCGTTCGATCACCTTGCTGCAACGTAAGGCAAGCAGGTCACTCGGCCCGAATTTTCTGTGGACTCGCGATTTTATTTTTCTACTTTGTTGATTGCTTTTTTTTTTTTGCACTTTTTATATTTTATTTATTTACGCTCCTTTACGTTTAAACCGTATTCTTAAGGTTAAAAAAAATACGGTAAGCCTACCGAGTGTTTGTGCTTTTATGTGCTTTTTAGGAAAAGAGTGATCGCTATTTAAGCAAATAAAGGATAAGTCGCTTTTCAGCGTCTTTAGGATAAAAAGATTGACCGCTATTTAGCAGGTCTAGGGAAAAGTTGCTACTAAGCAGACTGAAGGAAAGGGTTACACACGCACAGCACAAAAACTTGATTTATATGGATTAAAACACTATCACTTTTATTATTTACTGATATATTTTATGTTAGCAAAATTTTACTTTTCTTTTTTTTTTTATTTTTTTTTTTTAAACGTCTAGCGTTCGATTCGTACCGGAACCACTGTTAAGTCACGAACTCGATCTGTGTATATATAATTATTAAGAATTCGTACTTACTTTGTCGTGGAGGAGATTCTCTGCTCTGCAGCTGGTGTTGGATCAAGATCGGCCAGTCGTAGGTGCAGGATAGAGTGAATAATTGTTTCAATAATAGAATGTATTCTGATGGTCGTTTATTCAAATGTAAAATTCAATTTATATACCGATCGCGTCGCGACTTACTTCTGGTAGCTCTGTCGACTGCCCGGAGCGTCGAAGCAGAGTCCAGATTCTAAGCGAGACTGAAGTGCAACGGATTCAACGTACACTTATTTACTCGGCTGATCTACTTTATTGGCCATACTCATCATTTTCGAGTTTTCGGCTTCGCAACGCTGATATTGCTTAACTACAATACGTCGCAGGACGTAACAGTTATGTGTACTATATTTTACTTTTTCCATACAGAGATTTAAATCTTTAATCACACCATTAATTTTTTTGTATAATAATATTCTACGCAAACATTAAGTACATAAAAAGAATTGATTCATATAGTGATATTATGAAGATTGATTCGGATAGTCATCAGAAAAGTGCATAGTAAACCATGTTTAGAGTGTTAATGTCCATAAATTGAGTTATTTTACTGAATACAAATATCAGGTATTTGGTCTTTTTTATTAGATACTCTATATGTTCGCTTCATCTCATGGAGCAAACATATTTAAATGTAATAATAAATTTTTAAACGAGAAACATTATTAAATGAATAAGTGCATAAAATGTTACATAAAAAATGCAGATATCTATATATTTTAAATCAGAGACGAGAATTAATGAAGGTACGTAGATTTTTCTTTGTATCATAAACGTATGTACAATTAATACTCCGAATTAATCCTCATAATAAGCAGCATATTGAATAAGGTTAAACTATAATAAATTAAATTACGCCTAGCTATAGGCATATGAGACTTTTAATAAGATTCACTTGTTTGCACTTGTGGTCTAGTGGCATAAGTCTCTACCTCGAAACATTTGGCCCTGGGTTCAAGACTCGCTCGGAGAATTTTTTTTTCTTTTTGTTTTATTTTAAATTAGCGTTATATTCACAAATAATATTTTAATATTAAATGTTAGAAATTGTTTATTTCAAAACACAATTATAATAATAATAATGATATCATGCAACAAAATCAAATTATTAATTACTCACTAAGAACAAAAATCGATTGTGTAATAAAATAAATAATAGTTTACGTTTTTATTTATAATTGTTTGGCTTTATTTCGCTTTTTTGTTTGGTGCTAATTGATTTAAAAGTTTAAATCGAAAAATTTAATTCTTATGTATACAAAAGTAGTGACTATCTACACATACATATACACTTACCAAACATATCTTACCTAATTTATTACATTATGTTTCTTATAAACATAATATAATTTGTTAATAAATATATAATAAAACTACAATAAAAAGCGTACCGATGTAACAAACTATATGTGAAAATACCCTTGATAATATCTTTGACATTAATTATTTTATTACCCAATCGCTATTTTTTCTTAATGAATAATACAAATTTAATTTTGTTGCCTGACATTATTATTATTATTATTATTATTATTATAATCATGTTGTTATTACTATTTTGCAACTATATGTATTGCATAATAGATAGTTTTAAAGTAAACAATTTCTAACGTTTAATATTAAAATTTTATTTGTGAATATAACGCTAATTTAAATTAAAAAAAAGAAAAAAATAGTTGTCCGAGCGAGTCTTGAACCCAGAGCTAAAAGGTTTTGAGGTAGAGACTTACGCCACTAGACCACAAGTGCAAAGAAGTGCATATGCGTATAGCTAGGCGCAATTTAATTCATTATAGCTTAAGCTTAATCAATATCCTGCTTATTATGAGGATTAATGCGGAGTATAAATTCTACATACGCTTATTATACCAAGAAGAAGCTACTTACCTTCATTAATTCTAGTCTCTCCTTTCAAATATACAGATTTCTACATTTTTTATGTAATATTTTATGCGTTATCTACGAATAAGTTTCCATCTAAAAGAGTCAACAGAATTCTTAAACAATTAAATAAATACGAAACAGTTTACCATTTAGCTACACATATCTTTGTAAGCGAGTGTACGTAAGCATATACTTATTCATTTAATGTTGTTTATTGTTATTGTACATGCAAATACTATCATTATTAAAAAAAAAAACTCCCCGTGCGGGATTTGATTCTTGGTTGTCTTTTTGAAAATAGACAACCCTATTTAGTTTGTTTGGTTTCTGCGAGAGGCTCTGTTAATCGTTAAATGTCAGCAGTTCCACCGAATGTGCATGGCGATCTTTGTCGAAAAAATGGGCACACTTTCAGTACTCGGAGTTGGGTCTCCTTCTAACTTACTCCCTGCTTATCATACATGCCCTCCTTCGGATATAGTTCCGTCCCACTCGGCTCTATGTTTGTACACGATAGACTCTTATATAGAAGCGCACAGCTATGCGGACGGCTGAGGCAATTTTTGGTACCCCGAGAATCGACATTTGCTATAGTGCGAGCACCCCGAACCCCGAGCGCTCGCTTAGCGCGGTGAAAGATTCTGTGGGTAACTGCTACTCTCGTGTACGGCCGGTACATGCTGAGAAGGTAAATGACCAATTATCGGCTGGTCTCGCATATCACGGCTACCACAGCGGGCTAGCATAGTGGAATCAGTCGCGGACTTCAAAACCAAAAATATTACTTAAGCCAACTAAAAAACCATAAATAAATATTCCAAACGACCACCAAACTCTAAAAACAATAAATTAAACCCAACCCTAAACCCCAAATGGGGCCAATGATCATATGTAAGTTTGGATCATTTCGCAATAACATCAGCGGTAGTCGTGATTACTAAAGCGCGCGCTTGTCAAGCTGCGTGCATATCGTTTTGTCGGGGTTCAAATCCCCAATACAAAATTTTTTTTGCATATCACGTATACAAAATGTTAATAACATTTTCACACACACGAAAAAATGCAATTTAAATTATAATTTTATACATATATATATATATATATATATATATATATATATTGTAACGGGCGGCGAGCCGTGCACGTCGGCGCGGGTAGCTGAAGCGCGGGAAGGCCAATAGAGAACTCTCAATTAGAGGGAAATTCGAGTCAGTTAGCTTTTGTCTGCACTCGCGAATAGTCAGAGATTACGCGCGCAAAAGGTTCCAAGTGTTCAGCAGCAGTAACAGCAGCATCGAAGCCGCAACAGCAGCATCGGAGGCCACAGCAGCATCGATAGCAGCAACAGCAACCAGGAGAGGCAGCAACAGCAGCAACTGCAGCACAGCAGCCGCCGCAGTAACCACTGCCACTGGTAGATCACCGCATCTTGCCCGAGGACGACGTGGATCAACGCGATAAGAGAAAGTAGGAGTTAATTTCTATTTTATTTATGCGCGATCGACTGGCGAGGCATTTGGCCCCAGTCGTTGATCCGGTCGTAGATCTTGCGGCCTTCTCGCGACGCGAATACGCGCAACACGGACGACGGATTTCTTATTGAATAAACGCCTTTTTAGTAGAATCGGTAGTGTGTCCATTTGATTGTCTTCCCGATCCCTCTTCCTATTCATCCCACTGAATACGGCCGCCTCCGCGGGCACTACACGGGAGTGTAGTGCATACTGAGCACCGGAGTATCGTCGCATGTAGGCAACCACACGAGCGAGTACAGCATCTCGCAAAAGCAAAGTGCACGGGAACTTTGCATTTGTACGGGGTACATAGGCAGTTAGCCGCCTAGAAACCACCCCGTTACAACTGGTGCCCAAAACGTGTGGATACGCGGGATAGGAAATGAAAAAGTGTTGCGCGCGAACTCGAGATAGGGAATTCCTGATCCGGCGAAAAGTAAGCGATTTTCGTAGAAAGACGGTTGAATTTCCGCGAGTTCGAAAGGCCTAGGCGTGATATACAGCATTATATTAGCGCCGAGCCGATCAAAACAAACATCGGTTCGTTGGTCGGCTGAGCAGCAGCGCGCGAGAGTAGGAGAATCCGGGTGCGCTATAGTAGTGTGCGAGCACCGAGTACGAAACAGCTGGCGCGTGTGAGTACGCTGCGTAGCGGGAGTGTACTGAGCTCGGAGAGTGTGTGCGCGAGCCGCTTGGTGGGAGCGTCCGTGAGCGCACGGAGAGTGTATGCGTGAACCGCTCGGTGGGAGAGTACGTGCGAGTGCTACAAGTACGTGTGTCCGCTACAGTACGTAGCGCAGGCATAGTGCAAGCGTCGTATCGCAATAGAAGCGATATAGTACGCGTACCCGAGCGTGTGTGAGTGTGCGTGCGTATAGGATAGCACAGCTGGCTAGTGATAGAGCCTACGTGTGTATACGCAGCATAACGTGTACTATAGGACAGCAAGAGTGCAAGATCAGAAATTCGGTACAACGCACGCCGTCTCGCACTTAGAATCCGCGAAATAAAATCACGCCACAGTTATTAGAATAGAGGCGTTAGATTTTTTTTATTTTTGCAAAGCACGCTGTTTTGCACTTATAATTCGCGAGATAAAATCACGTCACAGATATTATAGTAGAGGCGTTAGATTTTTATTTTTTTTTTAGGTTAGCTTAATCCTGATAGTAAGGCGTAGGTTTTTCGTGTATTGCAAATACACAATAGCTCCCTAATAAATTATCAGATTAGGTAGCCGCTGCTGCTGCGTGAATTAGTTTTATAGAGTCAGTAAGTTTTAGCGTGAAATCTACACGAGAAAGATGGCTCAAGAAACCGAAAAGAGCGTAGGAGACTGGTGCTGTACACTAGATGACGCCGATTTACAAGGAGCACTGACCTCGTTGAAGCTTCGAGCTGATGGCTTCAAGTTAGCCAAAGTCGCCAGACTTCACCGATGGTTAATGGGCGACTACGCTGAAGAGGATTTTATGCCAATGGGAGAAGTGTTGCCATCGGAAGCTCGCGTTGAAAGAGAGCTACTCCGGCAAACATTTTTAGATAAAACAAAGCTGCAAACAACAGGTGATACGATTGCGGATGAATCGTATGACCCTACGGCAACACACCCGCTAGAAAGATTGGCGCACGACCAGACCGTAGCAGAACGGTTTAGGTGGTCGAATGATACACGGGTCCCATGCGGGAAGGCGCTATAAAGAAGGTAGCGCGAGCCTCAGCCAGTACACCGTGGGTAATCCCATCAATGCAACTTTCTGATGAGGAGGAGGATGCAAGAAATGTTGCAGACAGACGTAGGAAGGACAATGAGCAGCTGGATCCCAGGTCCCTTCCGACTCACGGTAGAGGAACGGCTGACGTAATTGTACAGCGAGTGCGAGGTCAGGCAGTGATACAGACGGCAAACCGGAAAGAAACAACGGAATCTGGGGGAAGGATGAGTCAGATGACGCTGTAAAAATTCTGACACGCCGTGTGGAGGCAACAGACGCCAAGATAGACCAGCTAACGAAGAGCGTGGAAACGTTAATGGCGATGATGATGGGTAACGCCGCGTAGAGCACAACAGAGGAGCAAACTCCAGCCCCTCCGAAGCCAACGCGCAAGACGCAAGGTGGTTTACACCCGCCAAGGGTCGACTTCCAAGATACGTACAGTATCTTTGGAAATGAGGGCATGGCCAGCCCAGTAGCGCGGCCGCGTAACATGACGGCGTTGCCGGCAAGGGGCGTCAGACGTCAACCCCTGGCAGGTGCTGGGGGGGGGGGGGGTAGAAACACTACAGGTGAGACGAGTAGCGTACCTGGTAGTAGAAGCACTACCAGTGGTATGACGGCCTCTCACAATTCGTCTAGAGCGGCCGGTAGTGTATTCGGAAAGTGGACAGTCCGATTCAACGGCGATTCCAGCATGAGCATCGAGCACTTCATTCAGAAGATGGAGGGAGTGCAGAGGTTGAACGACCTCACAGAAGAACAGATGCTACCTGCAGTCCACGAGGTATTCACCGGTTATGCCTATGAGTGGTTGTTAAACCGGGTTGATGAAAGGGGAGGGTGGAATAGCTGGCAAGAGTTTTGCACGTGTGCCAAGACGTGGTTCGGCAAAACTCAAGGATACCAGCAGAGGCTTCAAGCAGAGGCACAGACACGCACACAGGGACTAAATGAGTCTATGCGCGTGTATATCATGAGTCTGCAAGGTATTATGCGCAGGATGGTGCCGAAGCCTAGCGTATCACAGCAGCTTGATGTGAAATACCACAACATGCTGCCTGCTATAAAGAGAACTCTGCAGCGAAAAGACTACAGCACTGTGGAACAAATTCTAGAAGCAGCTGCTGAGATAGAAGCCAACATCGACAGCGAGTTGGCATATAGACCCCCTCCAACTCCCGCAGCCTCACTGTTACCGGAATTGGCTTATAAGCCAGATCTCTGTCTCCATAGCTCCAAGGCCAAGGTAGCGGCTTTGGGAGCAGAGGTAACGGGGGAAGAGCCGCTGAACCTAGCAGCGATAAATCGCCTGCTCGACGAGCGATTTAAGAAAGCTTTTCATGATAAGTCCCCGACAAGGTCACCACAGCGGCGAAAGACTTACCGCAGTGCCAGCAGAGGGCGTAATAGAAGTCCAAAGAAAAAGGACAAGGAGACTAGCCCACCACGGAAGGAAAGTCCGAGGTCGGGAAATAAGTCAAAAAGCCCCAACAAACGAAAGACAAACACCTACAAAGACGTAGTTTTTTAACCGCGGTAAAAAGGACCATATCGCCAGGATGTATAGACATCAGTCGGGAAACGCCAAGAAGGAGGCGTAGGCGAGGCCCCTACATCTCTGAGGAGGGCGCAGCATGAGACTGGGACTAGTTCAGCGCGCCAGGCCTCGCCGGATAATTTCGATCTGATGATCGAAAAGCTAGCCAAGGTTAGCAATGAGGCGCAACCCAACCTAAATGGCGATGAGTCACGCTATTGGGTAAAAGTTGGGATTGGAGAATTCCGAGTTCGAGCGCTCTATGATCCGGGAGTGGCGTTGACGGTAATGGGCACGCTAGGTTTATAAATAGCCAGCGCGTGTGGGCGCAAGATACGCCCGTGCCAAGGTCGACAAGCACAATACGCCAATGGACAGACTTCAACGATTGTGGGTACAGTAGACCTGCCATTTGAAGTTGAGGGAGTCCAGAGAGAAGTAACTGTAGCAATAATGCCAGATGCAGTCGAGAGCTGCCTAGTCGGAGCAAACTTCGGCAGACTCTTCGATGCAGTTCATGACCCAAACGAGGGAGTGTTATACTTGAAACGCGAAAAGAAAATAGTACAACTTCAACTGGCAACGCTCGGAGTTACGGGTGTGCTCAGTATAGCCGCAGTAGGTTTAGCGAGGATTACGGAGGACGAACGCCCTAAGCTGAACAGACTTTTGGCTAGGATAAAACCAGCCCAGCCCAACGCGCCAGGTCGCACTCAGCTGATTGAGCATGACATCGACATTGGTACTGCTAGACCCATAAAGCAGAAATATTACCCGGTGTCGAGGATGATGGAAGAGAAAATGCACCGCCAGGTACATGAGATGCTGGAGGTAGGTATTATTGAACGAGCGACAAGTGGTTGGTCTAGCCCCGTGGTTTTGGTGCGCAAAGAGAATAAATCATCAGATACCGATCAAGAAGGAAGCGAGACCAATCACGGCGTTTACAGTGCCAGGTCTGGGATTGTTCCAATTTAAGCGCATGCCTTTTGTTTTACCCTACGCAGGAGCGTCATTCCAGAGGCTAATCGATGAACTTATCGGACCAGAACTTCAGCCATACGCTTATTCATACCTCGATGACATAATTGTGGTCACAGAGACGTTTGAGGAACATATCAAATACCTAGGAAAGGTCTTGACAAGGGTGAAAGAGGCAGGCCTAATAATCAACCAAGAGAAAAATGTCTTTTGCCAAGGTGAGGTCAAGTACCTAGGCGTCCTAGTCAATCATGACGGGTTTCGGCCTGATCCAGGTAAGATAGCCCCGGTAGTGGACTATCCTGCACCAAAAAACTTGAAACAGCTAAGGCGATTCTTAGGAAAGGCGTCATAGTATCGCAAGTTTTTAAAAGACTTTGCGAGCATCGCTGAACCTCCTTTTGCATTGACCAAGAAGGGAAGGAAGTATGAGTGGAGTGAAGCACAACAAGATGCTTTCACAAAGATTAAAGCGCTGATGGCGTCTGCGACAATCTTACATCGACCAGACTTCAACGCACAGTTCGTCGTGCAAACAGATGCTAGCGATACCGGCTTAGGCGCCGTATTGATGCATATCGTAGACGGCGAAGAAAGAGTGCTAGAGTTTGCTAGCTGTACCCTCTCCCCGGCTGAACATGACCACTCTGTAACTGAGCGGGAATGCCTAGCTGTGATATGGGCGATAAGGAAGTTCAGACCTTATATCGAATGATATGAGTTTAAAGTCATAACTGACCATAGCAGTTTGCGCTGGCTATGTAATCTTCGAAATCCAACTGGGAGACTACCCCTTTGGGCTTTGGAAATGCAAGGACATAGTTATACAGTGGAGCATAGGAAGGGCTCACTGAACGCCGTACCAGATGCCTTATCAAGGATGTACGAAGACAGCGCGGTACGAATTTCTGTGGTCAAATGGGCCAATGAGACTCAGGACGAATGGTATCAGGAAAGAGTCAGGAAAGTACAAACTAGACCGCAAGAAATAACTCGATTCAAACTTCATGAGGGACAATTGTATACTTATCGCCCAGAAAAAAACTCGCCACCCTCGATTGAAGACGACGAGGCGTGGAAAATCGTCGTACCGTGCGAAAAGCGCGAAGAGGTGTTACACGAGTTCCATGATGAACCATCAGCCGGTCACCAGGGACATGAGAAGACGTACGCTCGAGTAGCCATGTACTATTACTGGCCGAAAATGTATAGCGACGTCGAGCAATATGTACTACAGTGCATAGTCCAGCAGACTAAGGTTGAACAGCGTCCTGCAGCTGGACTTATGGGACGTAGGATCATCACGAGGCCGTGGCAAATGGTGGCTAGTGATATGATGGGTCCGAAACAAAAAACGGTACATGGGAACGAATACATCCTCGTATTCGAAGATCTGTTTACTCGATGGGTTGAGTGTATTCCCGTAAAGCGAGCAAACGGTCCTACCATAGTAAAACACCTAGAGGAAAGGATAGTTTTGAGGTATGGCGCTCCAGAAGTATTTCTCTCAGATAACGGCATGGAGTTTAAAAACCATGTCGTAGACAGATATCTGGAGTCGATCGGTGTCAAACATGAAACAACGCCGGTGTACCATCCTTAAGCTAATCCAGTGGAGCGAGTCAATAAGACGGTAACCAGTAGGATACGAGCGCTCATGGACGAAAACCATTCCAAACGGGATGAGCACTTGAACGAAATCATCTTCGGATATAACACAGTTCCGCATTCAGCAACTAAGGTTAGTCCAGCGATGATGTTATACGGCAGGCAACCACCAAACCCGTCATCTGCCAGGCGCAGCTAAGATATAGCGGCTGCAGAGGAGTTACAAATTAGTGCATACGCCGACTAGTTGAACCGCATGAAAGGGCTAAGCCAAGTGCATAAGAATGCAGCTGAACGAGTCAAGCGCGAACAAGAGCGACAAGCTGGATACTATGACACTCGACGCAGAGAGGTGGAGTTCAAAGTCGAAGACTTGGTGTGGAACGGAATTATGTGCTTTCTTCCGCACCGGATAAACGGTCAGCCAAGTTCGCTCCACCATATGTTGGACCATACAGGATTATAGATGTCTTGGGCACCAACATGTATCGTTAAAAGGACGAAGAAGGACCGGTAATAGACTTGGTCCATGCCAATCAACTCAAACGATTTTATCCGGAGAGGGCAATATCTCGAGAAGAGGAGATTGTAGCAGGTAATACAGACTGCCCTAGGGAAGTTAGAGCAGACACGCGACGGGAACTGCGAGCGAGCGAAGACCGCTCTGGAGGCGACCAGTGTGGCAATGCGCGTAACGATAGATCGCAGCACAGCGGTGCTCGACGTGTGAGCCTCCCTCAGTGGATCACGGAGCGTCAAGGTGACGACATAAAACCCTCGACCGTCCTCTCGTAGGTTGCGCGGACAACGCAACACTACGCAGCAGATGTGAGGTCCAGTTACAGGGCAGTCAGGAGCTAGGCCGCGCAGTAGGCCTCGGAAGGCCCAGTACGCGATTCGCAGGCCTGCCCATCTCGGCGCGGTTGGAGTCCGCCCAGCCCGTGGACCCAGCACTATCTGCGCCTGCTCCGGATACTGCCTCAAGCGAGGTAGAGAAGGAGTGGGCCGAACTACGGCCAATGATCGAGGAGACGATCGAGGCGAAACTGGAGGCTGGTAGGCACGAGAGGCCTTTAGGCGCTACGATAGAGCCGTGCGCCAATATGAGTCGGCCAGCAGCGCTCGAAAGCCTGGGTACGGCTGATCGAGGAGGAGAAGGCCGCGCTCAAGGCCGTCGATCAGTCCCGCCGCCATAGAAGACCGGAGGGCCAAAGAGTGGGCCTAAAGGTAGTGCCCCACCCAGGAGCAATCGCGCGGGCGCGCGAGGAAGCTCGACGACGGCGTGCTCAAGAGGAGCAGAGCCGCGCAACCCGGGTCCTTAAAGAAGCCGAGGCGGCTTTGGAGAAGTCCCAGGCGTGGAAAGTACTCGCCGACAAGAACGCGGCCAGAGGCGGAGTTCGCCGAGGGGTCCGGCCAGGGGCGTGCAGGTGACCCCGGACCGATGTGCGTTCGGAGAGCACACCACAAGCAGAGAAGCCTATGCGCTCTGCAGGTAGTGGCTCTACTCGGCGTAACCGGTCTGGGAATCGGGAGCACGTCTCTCCCGTGAACCGGCGGACGACGCCGGTCGTGCGGCGGAGCAGGTCCCGCACAGGGACGTGGGGACCGTCGAGGGACCAACGTGAGGAGCAACCCAGCGGGACAAAGCGGCGCTGAACCAGCCGCTCCCGTAGCAGTTCCAGGAGGAGGCCCCAGTGGTCCGGCAGCAGAGGGTCAGCTCCACCGTCGCCAGCTCGTCCACATTCCATGCGGACGACCAAGCGAAGCTGCTTCCTCTGTGGCCACGAGAGGGTCAACAGAGCTTCGCGGTATCCTAATTACCCTCATACGGGCAGCGCCCAGGGCGCCACCTTTTCTAAATAAATTGTACTTTGTTTATTTTTACAGATAAGGAGTTGGTTATTTGGCGCCACCCTATCCCTATATTATGGTAGAACCAAACTCGGGGCGATATTTTGGTTCTAGGGGGGGTTGTAACGGGCGGCGAGACGCGCACGTCGGCGCGGGTAGCTGAAGCGCGGGAAGGCCAATAGAGGACTCGCAATTAGAGGGAAATTCGAGTCAGTTAGCTTTTGTCCGCACTTGCGAATAGTCAGAGATTATGCGCGCAAAAGGTTCCACGTTTTCAGCAGCAGCAACAGCAGCATCGAAGCAGCAACAGCAGCATCGAAGGCCACAGCAGCATCGAGAGCAGCAACAGCAACCAGGAGAGGCAGCAACAGCAGCAACTGCAGCACAGCAGCAGCCGCAGTAACCACTGTCACTGGTGGATCACCGCAACCGGAACACGGCAAGGTCGAGCAGGAGACTCTCTTGCCAGAGGACGACGTGGATCAACGCGATAGGAGAAAGTAGGAGTTAATTTCTATTTTATTTATGCGCGATCGACTGGCGAGGCATTTGGCCCCAGTCGTTGATCCGGTCGTAGATTTTGCGGCCTTCTTGTGACGCGAGTACGCGCAACACGGACGACGGATTTCTTATTGAATAAACGCCTTTTTAGTAGAATCGGTAGTGTGTCCATTTGATTGTCTTCCCGATCCCTCTTCCTATTCATCCCACTGAATACGGCCGCCTCCGCGGGCACTACACGGGAGTGTAGTGCATACTGAGCACCGGAGTATCGTCGCATGTAGGCAACCACACGAGCGAGTACAGCATCTCGCAAAAGCAAAGTGCATGGGAATTTTGCATTTGTACGGGGTACATAGGCAGTTAGCCGCCTAGAAACCACCCCGTTACAATACATATATATATATATATATATATATATATATATATATATATATTGTAACGGGGTGGGACCTTAAGTGAGCGACGAAAAACACAAAAGGAGCGCCGGGACCGAGGATCGATCCGGCGTCCCCGAGATCTCTAAGCAAGCATGCTATCCTTATAGCCAATGCTGCCTGTGTCGTCGCTCGCTCAACCTGACTTGAATACCGCGTGGGTACGGGTAGCAACCCGTTATAACCACCCGCTATAGTTGGAGTACCGTCCTGGCTTCAACTCTACAACTCTCTGTGCAGTGCGGTAATGCAGGGAGCCTCTTCGCCGACTAGCTCTTCGACGATGTCTCCAGGCCTCGTACATCCCCACACCTCTTTGATCCGCTTCATCCCTCTTCCCTCGAGGAAGGCGAGCCTAGGGAGAGCCTCGTAGATCGTAGGTGGGGGTTCTTCTTTTCCTCGTCTCCTCCTCTGACGCAGAAGATCGGGAGATCGCCAGGAATCTTCTTTTTCCACTCTCTGTGGGCCCCACGTTGAGCGCCATGTAACGGGGTGGGGCCGTAAGTGAGCGACGAAAAAGACAAAAGGAGCGCCGGGACCGAGGATCGATCCGGCGTCCCCGAGATATCTAAGCAAGCATGCTATCCTTATAGCCAATGCTGCCTGTGTCGTCGCTCGCTCAACCTGCCTCGAATACCGCGTGGGTACGGGTAGCAACCCGTTATAATATATATATATATATATATATATACATACACATACACACACGCACGCACGCACACACACACACACCACGAGGGGGAGCTGTACCCCATGTGGCGCGTCCTCGGGTGGCGGATAGAGGAACGCTCGCTGTAAGCGCATAGTACTACGTACGTAGTGCTGCAAACAGAGGGTAGGAGAGAAATAAAATATCTCCTGCGGACCAAGCAGCTTATTGAAGATCTGTCACTACCGGAAACAAGGTTTGATCTTAGGGTTATGACTAAGCAGGCGCTCGCCGAATGCCGCAGTCCGACTCGACTTCGGCTGCTGAAGGGAAAGGATACAAGACAAACTGGGTTCTGACACTCCCAGGCTGCCGGAAAGTATAGGGGCCCGGGGATGTTTCGCCGACACGCCCTAGCTGCCCTATCATCCGGCGAAAATCCCAATGATCTCAATAGTGCCGGGTGGCGCCCGGAACGGGCCCTACTGGGGTCAGAGGGGGGGCCTCGTTACCCTTTCCCAGAGGCTTTCTGAGGAAGACTTGCGTTGGGGCATGAGGCCAGAATTCACACCTGTGAAGCATAGCTTCACGGAGAGAGCTCAGTGGACGGTAGGTGACTAAAGTTGGAAGAGGAGGATAAATAAAAATAAATAGCATAGTACATCAAAGAAACCAAACTTGGGGACTTCGGATACCCCAAAAAGTGTCTTAGAAACTGGGTTCCCTACCCAGAGATCGGACGATAACAGCAGTCTCAGTAGAGAAACGATTGCCATGGAGTGTAGTCCAATAAAGACTATTTCTGAAAGGGCAATACGGACGGAACAAGAGCAGGTAAATCAAGGAGGCAGTAACTCAAACTGGGACTACAACCTTGAAAGAAGAAATGACCAGCTGGAGCGTCTAGGAAAAAAGATCCAGGAACTAAGAGAGATTGTAAGGGACAAAAATAACATCCATAAAACTATCAAAGACATGGCACGAAGCATTAGTGTCATGTATACAAGTTTGTGCAGCGCGGAGGATGACCTGCTACAGTGCCAACGTCCAGGAACGGAAGGCAAAGAAACTCAGACAACACCAAGTCTGAAACCGGAAAAGGCGAGTAAACCAAGGGCAATCTTAAATACTCCGCAGAATAGGAGTAACAAAGAGGAGAAAGAGAGTAAAAGACCTAAAGAGGCAACTTGGCAAGAGGTCGTTACAAAAAAGGCAAAAAAAAGGAGAAACAGTTAAGTAAGGAGAACAACAAGGCTCCTGGTGTTAACAACCAGAGTAGGACCAGTAGAGACAAAACACAGCGGGCAAGACCGACCAGACCGGACTCTCTTATCATTAAGGCGCCGGACGGAAGGAGCTACGTGGACATTTTGTCAACATTGAGAACTGCTCCTTCACTGAATGCCATAGGAGATAGCGTAAACAAAATACGCAAAACGGTGGCGGGAGATCTCCTCATAGAGCTCAAACGCACAAAAGAAGTTAAAACCGCAGACTTCCAAGAAGCGGTTAAAGCAGTAATAGTGGAAGGAACCACAATAAAAACACTGCAGCAAGAGGAGACCTTTGAAATAAGGGACCTCGACATACTTACTTCAAAAGAGGAGGTACTGGAGGCCTTGCAAAGGGAACTAGGAGAAAGAGATGTGATTGAGATCACTGCCGTAAAATCGCTGAGAAAAGCGTACGGAGATACGCAAATAGCTGTTGTGCAAGTGTCGAAAGAAATAGCGACCAAGTTCACAAAGCTAGAGAAAATTAAAATTGGATGGGTCAACTGTAGGATCCGTACAACGAGCCGCAGTAAGGGGCCGCTTAGGTATTATAAGAACCTTGGTTTCGGCCACGTCGCTATCAAGTGTACTGATCCGCAGGATAGCAGAAAATGCTGCTACAAATGCGGTAAGACGGGGCATAAAGCAAATATCTGCCGTAATGAACCGTATTGTTTACTGTGGCGAAAAAAAGGCGACAACATACCGACGAACCATGTCACTGGTAGCTACTTGTGCCCAGCCTACCAAGCAGCGGTTAAAAAAATCAGGAAAGGGTAATGAGAATAGTCCAGCTAAATCTCAACCATTGTGAGACTGCGCAAGACCTTCTCTGTCAGTTTGTACGAGAACACAAGTTCGATGTCACTCTCGTCAATGAGCAGTACAAAGATTTGAATGAACCATCCTGGGAATCTGACGCCTCAGGTAAAGCCGCAATCTGGGCTTGCAAAGACTTTACCTTCCAGGGCAAGATGGTAAACAAGGAAAATGGCTTCGTAAGAGCGAAAATAGGCGGCATACATGTATACAGTTGTTACGTCCCGCCTAGCGCATCAATAGAGCAGTTTCAACAACTACTGGACCGGCTGGTGCAAGACGCTACGAATAAAAAACCAGCTATAATAGCAGGAGATTTTAACGCATGGGCGATCGATTGGGGTAGTAGCAGAACCAATAAACGGGGACGAGTACTACTAGAGGCATTCACGCTACTAGACTTGGTGTTGCTGAATCAAGGCGACACCCCCACGTTCAAAAAACGAGATGCAGAGTCATTCATAGACTTGACATTTGTCAGTAACTGCCTCGTAAGGCAGGTAAGCAAATGGATCGTGAGTGATCACTACACAAATAGTGATCACCTAGCTATAATAATGGAGCTAGGCGGACCAAATAGGAAATTCTGTACAAATCCCAGTAGTACAAGAACTGAATGGAAAACCAAAGAGTATGACAAAGAGTTATTCTTGACGATGTTTGACAATATTCAATTGACGGAATCAGCAGACGACAATGCTGCACAAATGACGGGCTAGCTCACCAAAGCGTGCGACGCGGTAATGCCGAGAAAAGTGTCCAGTCAAAGATGGCTACCAGCATATTGGTGGAATGACAAGATCAAACAAGCGCGCAGCGTTTGCCATCGAGCTAGAAGATTGGAACAACGGGCAAGGAAGAAATTCTACCGAACCGGTAGAGGAATGGATACGGTGGAGAACTGCAACGAAAAAATGAAAGAAGCAAAACGCAACCTTAAAAGGTGTAAAAGAGAGAGTAAACAAAGATGTTTAAGAGAGCTGCAAGATGAGGTCAATAAAGACCCTTGGGGTCGACCTTATTAAATTGTTATGAAGAAGATCAAGGGAAGTTACATACCCCCACCAAAGGGCCCAGAGGTACTAAGCAGGGTGGTAACAACACTCTTCCCAAATCAGCCGGACATTCCATGTGCTATGGTAGAAGAAATAGATGTAGATAATATACCCTTAATTACGGAGGAGGAGCTACTATCGGCCTGCAGGAGGGTTGGAAACTATAAGGCTCCAGGACTTGATGGCATACCCAATATTGCATTGAAACATGCCATCCATGCTCACCCAGAAGAGTTTATAGACTTGTACAACACTTGTCTCAAAGAAGGAACGTTTCCACGAAACTGGAAAAAGCAAAGGCTTGTGTTGCTACCAAAGGGTAGCAAACCACCTGGAGAAGGGTCGTCATACAGACCGCTCTGCATGCTCGATACACAGGGCAAAGTATTAGAGCGCATAATCTTCGTTAGGATGGAAGACAAAACCGCGGGGCCAGAGGGGCTTGCGGAACACCAGTATGGTTTCCGTAAGTGCCGCTCAACATTAGACGCTTTTGGCTTAGTGGTGAATACAGCACGGACAGCCATAAGCGGGAAAAGATGGAAAGGCGGTGCGAAAAAGTACTGCGCGGTGGTTACACTTGACGTTAAAAATGCATTTAACTCTGCAAATTGGTGCAAAATTCACGAAGCACTAGTGAGACTAGGAGTCCCTCCGTATATAAGAAGAATAGTGTCTGATTACCTCAAGGACAGAACTCTCTTATACGAGACCGAGGAGGGCACGGTGAATTATAAGGTTACCGGGGGAGTTCCACAGGGGTCTGTACTGGGCCCATCGTTGTGGAACATTATGTACGATGGCGTACTCAAGCTAAAATTACCAGAAGGAGCAATGATCGTAGGATTTGCAGACGACATAGCTTTGGTGTTGGTAGCAAAAGAGAAAGAAGAGGTAGCTGAAATTGCTAGTGAAGCTATCATTAAAATACAGAAGTGGCTAAATAATGCGAATCTGGAGCTTGCAAGCCATAAAACGGAGGCAATCCTAATATCTAGCAGAAAGAAGACGGAGACAATAACCTTGAGAATAGGCGGTCATGAAATTACTTCTAAACTGACTATTAAATATTTAGGTATAACGTTAGACGCAAAGCTGACCTTTAAACAGCACTTGGAAGCAGCAGGAGAGAAAGCCGCAAACACTACCGTGTTGGCGCGGCTGATGCCAAATGTGTGTGGTCCCACACAGAATCGCAGAACGCTACTGTCAAGCGTTGGTACATCAATCATGTTGTATGGAGCCCCGATATGGGCAGACGCTGTACTGGCGAAGGCATGTGGACGACAGCTCTCCTCAGTGCACAGGCGAAATGCACTTAGGGTCGCGTCTGCTTACCGTACGGTATCGGACGAGGCGGTCTGCGTTATTGCCGGTTTCCCGCCAATAGACCTATTAGCAAGGGAGAGAAAATCAATCGACAAAGGAAAAAGACGAGACAGCGGCAAAACCAAGATAGAAATTTGGGATGCCGCTAGGAAAGTAACAATGACGGAGTGGCAAAAGCGATGGGACTCTAGTAGTAAGGGACGGTGGACACACCGCCTCATACCAAGTGTAGAAGACTGGACAAAAAGAAGACATGGGGAAGTAAATTTCTACCTAACGCAGTTTCTGAGTGGACATGGATGCTACCGGGCGTATCTGCACCGATTTAAATTGGAGGATTGCCCGGATTGCCCGACGTGCTTGAATGTAATCTAGGACGCTGATCATGTATTCAGTGAATGTCCACGCTATGAACAGGAACGAGAAGAACTTGAGTACTACCTACAGACCAGAGTAACGCCTGAGTCTATTATGGTAGCCATGATGATTTCGGCCGACGGATGGAGCGCAATAAACAATTTTGTTGCAGACATCCTTAAGAAGGTCCGAAAGGACGAAGAAAAAAGAAGAAGAAGACGTGAGATGCAGCAAGAAACAGACGACCGGACGATGCGGTAAGAAGTAGACGGCAGCGGAAAACGTGATGACGACCACATCAACAGACGAGGGCGGTAGCCCAAAGTTCCCCCGCGAAGCAATACTCAAACGGTGTTACCGCGGGGGGGCTTATTAGAGAAAGAGCCAGGTCCAACTTACTTAGGGTCGGTAAGGAGGACGGAGAGGATTCGGTTGCTATTGGAACTCAAAAGCTAACGGTAAACGAAGGGTTTAGTGGGTGAGAGTCCCACACAGGTGGTACCAGTCGGTGCCATATCGTCCATAATGCATTTGCCCTTAACCTCTCACTCTACAAGGAAAAAACACACACACACACACACACACATATTTTATTTCTTCTTCTTGTATCACATTTAATGATAATATAAAATTATCCTGACATTCTATAGTTTTATTTAAATATTATGATTTATTGATATAGAATAATAAGCACTAGATAACATTATAATTTTTATCTTTGCTTCGTTAATAATAGATGAATATAATGTAAACAGTTTTATTTAGTTTATTATTGATTTTATTTTATTACAGGTACTTTTTAAAAATGCTGCAATTTCGTAGATGATAATTTGTACAACTATAAATAAAATATTTTTATATTCACTTAATTAATGTTACACAATATTGTGAACAATTTTCCACACCACCGCAGAGGTACTGTTCGAGGCGCGTTAGACATTTTTTATTTTATTTACAAATCACTATATAAAAATTATGGAAATAATTCTAATAAATTTTATAAATTTGAAAATTATGATTTAATAATTTTTTATATAGTGATTTTAAATAAAACCGTGGAGTCTTCGCCATTAGCCCTATTTAACCACAGGATACCCTACCTAGGAAATAATCTGAAAATGAAGCATATTTACAACAACAATATATAAATAATTATAATATTAACAATATGTACAACGACAAGTTTACAATATTTAAAACAACAAAGTTATAAGATAATTACGAAAATATAATAATATATGCAAAATCATGAAAACAAATTTATATAATATTTTCGCGTTTAACTATTGAGTTTAAGTAATTTTTTATTTGGCTTTGGTGCACTGACGGAAGCGGATCCACTTATTAACTTTTCGGTCTCTAAAATCTTTAGTTTCCCATTTAAGGTTGTTAAAAATATGTGTTTTCAAAAATAATTTAATTAGAGAATATCGATATTGCAAGCACGAGTCGTTAGAAAAAAAATCTTTATAATTTTCAAGCATATGCTTTTTTATTAATTCAAACAAGAATTCAGAAATATTGTAATTATGAGAAGATTAAAAAAATTCTTTTTCATAAATTTTATAAACAGATAAAATAACCGAATAAAAAGTGTCTGTTGGAACCTTTAAACTTACATATGGAAGACCTTTTAAAGATGGAGAAGCTTTCCAAAGTAAAAGTAATTCCGATGATGCGTCACAATTAAATTTATTTAAACATTTAAATGCGAGATAACCAGCAATATACTTTTTAGAACAATTTAAAAGTTATAGCTCGACTTCTTTAGAATCTTCAATATTATTTTCAAGATGCTGTATAACGGTGTGCATGCTCACTCGTTATTAAATAATTAAAGAGTAAATGGGAATCGAGAGGAATGGTTGAAGCAGCTCGAAGCGGGCTTCTTGTAGGCTTTACGAAGCCTAACCCGGTAGACAGTTATGCCGTGAAGATCGTCCTTGAAGACGATGGCCCGCGGAGAGCGTCGTGGATGATACTACGTAGCTTTGGCTTCGATGGAACGCAAATAGAAAAATGTAAGCGCAAAAGGGAAAAGGTAGAATCAGGCGCGAATAACGTGAACAAGATATAAAGAGTAAAAACAGAATATATTGACTGATAGTTGACAGAGTTGCAGCGCAAGCGAGAGAGAGACAGAGCAGTAGTTGCAAAGAGGGAGAAGCAATATATCAAACCAGTACTTACAATCACACTTGCTAAGATTCGGTCGCTAGTATGCCTCGTGGCTTCCTCGGAACAGTAGATCTCCGTATATAACAAAGGCGACGACGGTATAACCAGCACGCTACGCAGCAGTGGGTATTAGATGCACGTACAGGAATCTTCTACAATATCCGACACGAGGAAGACACGATAAAACGCACGCACGCAATATGCACGAAAGAAAAACTGTCAATCGTCAAAACAAAGGATCGCGCTACAAATTAAGATGTCTGATCGGTAAGACGGACCGCTGCTAATTGCCGTTCGGGGCTCTGTCGCGCGTCCTCACACACGTACTTAAGTTGGCCCTTCAGCCCGCTAGGAAGCGCGACACAAACATACATGTACGCGCTGCTCTCTATGCTCTCTGTAGACGACGCTCTCTCACTTACCTGCTGCTGTAGCTGTAAATGCTATACAATAATAAATAGGATATGATAATAAATATATAATATAAATGTATATTGAGGAGAGAGAGAAATAACGAGGGCATGAGCATCAACTCGTTATAGCTGATCATCATTAATTAATAATTCGGCATCATTATTAATAAACCATTGGTTGATTCTTTTACTTATCGCGGAGTTTTTAAGCTCATTTTTTTCTTTAATCGCGTCCTCGTCAATGCATTTATCAAAATTAGAAATTAATATACGAGCTTCGTCCGGTTCACAGTTTGCTCCGACGGGAGGTACAAGCAAAGTAATCATTAACGCGTACTGGAAATTTCTACGGAATTGCATTACAGTTGGATTATCATTATGTCCCGATCGCGATCTCATGGAACCAAAAATGCCATTTATTGTTAAAATCAGACTATCAAAACAATCCGGATTTTTAACGCTATCTATTTTCCATTCATCCAGCCGCAGTACCGCGTCGCGTAAGCATTTTTCAATTTGAGGATTTTTATTCGACAATCCGCGTTTTAAAGGATTACTATCTTTGGAGCTACGTGCATTAAGGCAATCGAAAATGTCATTTAATCTTTTAAAAAAGTTACCCGTCGCGGTTGTTGGTAAACGGAATTACTAAAAACCTGTGTAGCCAAACTCATTTTTTCGAAATTATTCAGATTAACGTGTCTATCAGTTAATTTGGGCGCGGCTTTACAAACTTTAGAACGCTCGACTTCTCATAATTCGCGAATAGCATTCCACGAAACTTTTGTATTATCGATTGTCATATCGCTTTTTATTACATTATTACGAATGCATTTAAAGATTTGAGAGCCATCGAATCCGAACGTTACTTTACGATTTTTGAACTCGAAAGTATGGCCGATCTTTATGAAATGGCTAACAATGAAATGGCTTTATGATTATGAGCGCCTTGATCGCGAACTATGTGCCGAATTTTAAAACCTACTTCTTCGGCTATTACAAAACGTCCGCGATAATAGTTTTTAAATTATTGCCCGGCAGTGGGCCGCTCGTAGAGAAAAACATGAAATGTTGCTTCCAGTCATGTGATAATCCGGTTATCATAAAAGCTAGTACCGATGTCGGGAATCGCGGTTCGCGATCCCCGTAACTGCCTAAATTGTGATAAGCTTGTAATCTTGTTTCAAATTAAAATCTAGTCCGGGTCTAATACTCATTTCGTCCCACATTAAAACTGCGTCTTTTTCAAAATCTGTTTTACTCTGTAATTTAATTTTTAATTGCTCAAAAAGTAGATCATTTTTACCCAATTTTAAATTCATAAAATTAACCATTGTCTAATTAATGAAACTGAGGGTAAAGCAAAATGCTTATTTCTCCTTAAAAATTCTTAAGCTTTTGGAGATTTGTAGTAGAGACCCAAAGCAAATTGCTTCTCAGGCTCTTCCCATTCCTTTTTTTTTTATTTATTTTACCAGAGTTACATAAACTTATATATTATAATAATACAAAATTCATGCACATTGACAAACTCCACATATGTCAATTATGTAAAATAATTCACTGTGAAGCTGCCAATCCTACAGAGGGAAATAAAATTCCCTGTTCGCAGGTCTGGATTACTAAAACTACTTTAACTAATTAACAGCCATTCAAAACACAATAGGTTAGCACAGTCCTCTGTAGGACTTCCATACAGAGGTCTGCACCACCCATCCCTTTCATTTTCTCATTCACACTATCTGAATTATAAGTACTATTTTCTCTTAATTCTGATTTAAACACTTTTCTAAACTTTGTATAATAAAATATAACATAACAGTTATAACAATAATTGGATTATATTTATTTCTTAATTATTTAATGTTAATTAATTAACCATTCGGGTTCTTGATTCTGCTAGTGTATAATTTTGTTACAGCCATTTTCCCATTGTTATTTGATTATGTAGTGCTTAAGCGAATGCATAAATTTGATTATGTAAATAATAAATATATATATAGCCTAGCATTTAACTCAAGCCTATTCTAGTCCTAATCTATTTATATTTAGCTTAAATTAACTTATTCTACCATTATTTAAGTAACATAGATTTCGCTCAGGTTGGTTGCCTGGTGCGGAATTCTTGTCTCTTGCGTACATGTACCTTTCCATCCTATTGAGTCTGGCGGGGCATGTAAGTCCAATAGCACATGTAACCCTGTAGTGTGGAATCATTTCTCTATGCTGATGCGAAGAGTCACATTTTCAGTTTGATGTAAAAACAATATCATTGATCACGACAATATCTTTATGTTTCAATTGCATTTTTAGAGAATACATTGAATTCGTGAAGGTCTGCTTTCTTCTTATTCCTCGGTCGAAGTAAAAAATAGCCTTGTTTGCACCAAGATAATTTATCTCTCCGTATGACATTCTGTATTTGTTTATTTGCTGTAGTTTCTGTCCAGGTGCTGCGAGTGCATTATTATTTTTAGCTCTGGTGCTATTTGCCTCTGCTATTTTTTCTATTTTGCTGAAAATTGTCTCAATCGGCTTCTATCTTTCTGTATTGACACCAGTTTCGTATGTAGTTATTGACTCTTTAAGTTTCTTGAAGCCCTATATAGATTATATCATTGGTTATATTCTCTAATTTTAGATCTATTTTCATATACATAGAGATCATTTTGTTGTAATTATATTTAGTTATACGCCTATGTGTTCTATTATTATGCGATTTGCATTTGCCATTTTCACAGATAGTTCTTATGTCATGCCTAAAAATAATTTAGGTTCTCCTAAGTCTTTCATCTGAAAGGTAGAACATAATTTTTCTTTTATTTCTTTCAATTTCTTCTGATTGTTGCCTGCCACTACAACGAGACATCAGTCTCGTGCAAATGTATACAAGTAGGCACACAAACATCGCGAGCGAAAGGCAGACCCGCACGACAATAACATGAGCACAAGCCGAGTGCTCATGGGTAGCAACACGTGCTCGTATAATGTAAACATAGCCGCGAACGAAACCGACGTCGGGCGCAAACAAAACAACGCACACTACCGAAAAGAGCACGGTAAGCACCAAACATATACACCAACAACACTCGGCACAATCACCACCAGAGGGCGTTGGCGCCAGCGACTTGAGCTATATAAGCCCAGCCGCGACAGCACGGCGGCAGTTCGATCAGAGCTCCCGATCCGAGCGTTGCCGTGAGCACACGACACCGCTAGGAGGGCCCTAGAAGAACTACCGATATCTAACCGTTTCGTGCGCACACGTAACGGTACAGATACCGAAATTGCCGTAGCTAGACCTCGTTCCGTTGTTTCGGCTATTCCTGTTGCCGCTGTGCGCACACAGGGCAATCGGAGTACGAAACTGACTGCAAATACTAGCAGAGTCGTGCGCACACGTCTCTGTTAGAATCTGCATACCCGCCACACACACACACCGTTACACCACCACGCCGATTCGACCGTTCTTGTTGCCGCTGTGCGCACACAGGGCAATCAGAACCCGAAACCGGCTGCAAATACTAGCAGAGTCGTGCGCACACGTCTCTGTTAGAATCTGCAGACCCGTCACACGCATACCGCCACACCGCCACGCCGATTCGACCGTTCTTGTTGCCGCTGTGCGCACACAGGGCAATCGGAACCCGAAACCGGCTGCACATACTAGCAGAGTCGTGCGCACACGTCTCTGTTGGAATCTGCATACCCGTCACACACACACCGTTACACCACCACGCCGATTCGACCGTTCTTGTTGCCGCTGTGCGCACACAGGGCAATCAGAACCCGAAAACCGGCTGCAAATACTAGCAGAGTCGTGCGCACACGTCTCTGTTGGAATCTGCACAACCCACACACACATACCGCTGCACTGTCACACCGTTTCGACCGTTCCTGTTACCGCTGTGCGCACACAGGGTAACCGGAACACGAAACTGACTACAGAGGCTTACAGACTCGTGCGCACACGTCTCTGTCAGGCTCTGCACGCCCGCACACAGTCACTCACCACTCTTCCGCTTCACTTGCCGCTGTGCGCACACAGGGCAAGGGAAGCCACGAGGGACAACCACCGTACCGGGTTGAGTCGTGCGCACACGTCTCAATCAGGTCCTGTGAGACTCCACACGAAAGACACTCCACCGACGTTCCTCCGTTCCACCTGCCGCTGTGCGCACACAGGGTAGGGGGAAAATAGGAACAGGTGCCGAGTCCACACGAGATCGTGCGCACACGTTCTCGCGAGGACTTCGCAAGCGCCGAGTACACACCCGACCGAACCGCCGTGCTCGAAACGTAACCGATAAGTAAGCGAAACCTAGCGGCGATAAATGTTAAGCGAATTAATGTAAGCGATAACTAGCGTAGGATTAAGAACCGGTCCGTTAGCTGATAAGTACCGCGACTACCGTTTAGTCTATAAGATATAAATTATAAGAGATAGGTCTTCTTTAACAGCGCACTTTGTTTGGTTTACAGATGGAGAATGACGACGCATTGTAAAACTCATTGTGAATACATATATAGTTGTTAAAATTAACCAAACAGAGTTATTTCTCACCTCACCCCTTCCGAATCCTGAATCCCGACTGACAAAATCCGGGGCAAGGGGAGCGCAACCGTTACACCACAATAATATCGTCTACGTATAGCAGTAAAACCACCATCTGATTTTGTAATCTCCATGTAAACAAACATGGTTCATTTATGTCCTTTTCTAGTCCAAGTTTCAAAGCAACTTCTGAGAAACGCTTATCCATCCATCGCTTTGGACTGATTCTGAGGCCGTACATAGCTCTCTGGAGTTCACATACTTTATTTCTTCTGATGGATGGACTTATTTCTATTCCATCTGGTATTTCCATGAAGATGTCTTCGTCGAGCGTTCCATTCAGAAATGCTGTCTTGACATCCATCTGATAAGCAGTTAAATTGAACTTGTTTATGATTGCAAAAGTCGCTCTGACTACTGGCAATCTAGAAACTGATGCGTAGATTTCCCTAAGTTAATATTCTTTTCGATCCTTTAATCCTCTGATAACCAGTCTTCCTTTGTAGGTCGTTTGACCGTCTTCAGAAGTTTTCTTCTTGAACACCCACTTGACTTCAACTCTTGTTTTATGGCTTCTGACCATTTATTATAAAGATATGACCAAGTTCATCTTCTTCTGAGTGTACATTTCTGGTTTCTCCGGTTGGAGTGGATACTTGTAGTAGATCGTGATTAGTAGTTTCTACTTCGGCTACTGCTTCCTTGAGATGTGTCCAAGTTCGTCTGTTTGTCTTAGCTTTTCTCTCTAAGCATAGTCGCTTTTCTGGTTCTGGTTTCTTAGACTTTGATGCTTCTGAATCTTTGTCATTTGCTTTTCTCTTCTGGCTTTTCTCATTCTCTAATTTTGGATCTTCTGATGCGTTTGATTGTGTTTTATCTTCAGTCGTTATTTCTAACGTCTCCGATTTTTCTTTTAAGTCTTTCTTATATACATCCCTATCGACCAGTTTTTCATTGAATCTCACATGTCTAGATGTGATGAATCTCTGGGATTCTGGGTGCCACAAAACATATCCAGTTTGAGAGTATCCTACCATGATTGTACGGATTGCTCTGTCTGAAAACTCGTTCATAGCATTGGGTATCTTGGCATAGGCTAGACGTCCGAAACGTCTGATTTTGTCTAGATATATATTTCCATTTGGAACCAGTTTCTTGATTGGTGTCTCTGAATCGATTCCTTTGTGTGGTGTCCTGTTATAGATGTGGATAGCCACTTACAAAGCGAGTATCCACATGCTCTTGGGTAGACCGGAGTCTATCATGAGCTCTCTGATTTTCCACTGAATAGTTTTGTTAAACCTTTCAGCAGTTCCATTATGTTGTGGTGTATACGGAGGTGCGAACTCTCCTTCAATTTTCTATTTCTTCATAACATCTGAAAATTTACCTTCAGTAAATTCTGTACCATTGTCCGTTCGGATAAAACACACTTTTTCCGCTTTGCCTAGTAAATTTCTTGTAGTCACCAAGAATTTTTCTAAGCAATCTCCAACTTCACTTTTGTGTTTAGTAGAGTATGCTTTGGCAAATCTGGTGTGATCAGCAATAAATACTATTATGAATTTATTTTCCCCAGGATACGAGACTGGCTTAATTGGTCCCATTGTGTCTGTATGTAACCTTTCTAATGGCCTTGTTGCTTTAAGTCTGACTTCTGAGAACGGCAGGTTTTCCATTTTTGCTAGGACGCAGACTTCGCAGTCTGTTATGGACTTGTCGAATTTTACCTTTCTGAGTTTTTCTTCTGACTTTTGTAGCAATAATAGATATTGCAAAGAAGCGTGACCTAATTTGATATGCCAGAGCATTCCTTCTTTCAGCTTCTTTTCTTATTTCTCTGATTTGTTGTCTACATTGTTTTCATAATATGTTTTAAAATCGAATAAAATTATATATAAACAACTGTGTTATAAATCATTATAAACAATAACATATATCTATATAAGGATAAAAATGGCTACTTTTTATATTATTTAACAAAATTTATTTCAAATTTGGTCTTAAAAAAAAAAATGTAACAGAAATATAAAATAGAAAAAAAAACAAATTTTATTGAAATTTAGTTAAAAGGTAGTATACAAATTTTGCTTAAAACTTTACCAAAAAAATTTTTTTTTTCTAAATTTGTCTTCAAAATTGTATTTTACGGAAAATTTCCTATAAAAATAAGAAATCAAAAAAAAATTAGGTTATTTGAAGATTCAAAGGTGGTTTGTCCCCTTAATTTACTTGTATAGTTTGCTCCTTCATCCGTGAGTACAAGTTTCGATGACCCAAAAATACATACAAATTTATTTATTAACTTTTATACCGCCGGGATGCGACATATGGCGCGCACCCTTGACTGCACACATCCACTCTTGATTGAAAACTATCTAGTAGACCTCAGAACACTTTTCATTAAAATTTAGTAGAATTTCTATAAAAAAACAATCCAATTTTCCTTTTTGCAAAGTTCCAGCAGTCTAAGAGTTAAAGCATCTGCTACGAATTTCGCCATTTGATCAGTCAGAGATATAATTATTATAAATTTTGTTAATTGATATTGTATAGATAAAATTTAGGTTATTTAGTTTTTATTCTTTTTATCCTTAATTCCATCATACGTTCTATTAATACCGAAGTGTCCCGCTATTTCAGTTGCATGTACCATTTCAAATATCTTATTTCTTTTATCAATTTCTACATAAAGTTTATTATTTAAACAAACTACAACCTTTATATTAGTCTCCTTAAAAATACCTTTTAAAATTTCTTCAACTTCATCCCAACTAATATTTGTTATTGCTTCCTCCCATTTTTGATTTTTGAAAAACACTATTCTATACAGTTTTGCATCCTCATAAAGAAATCTTTGTAATCGTAAAATGTTCCGCTTCATGAAAAACATGTTAGAAACGCGTTTTATAAATATCGTGTTTTATTTTAATACCTGACCGAACTTAAACTGAATTATATTAGAATGTATGCGAAAATATTTAGACAAGTAGGCAATCTTTTTCTTGAAAATGAATATGAAATGTACTATTTTTGTTTGTAAGAATATAAAATTGTAAATAAATATAATATTTGAATGTTACATATATTTAATTATTAGACTATGTATTTTTTCAAGTTTGCAAAAAGAAAACATTTAAAAAAAGTATTAACATATTACTATCTATTAAAACAGTATTTTATTTATTAGAACTATGAATTAAGTTGGAGGAAGCTACGTGCCAATGAATTGGCAGCGAATTTTTATATCCTTCGATATCCCTTTTTATGTGTTCTAATGGAAATTGCTTTACATAAATAAGTTTATCTGCATTTCACATACCTAATTCAACACCTTCTACCTAAAAAAATATCAGGGTGTTTAGATAAATATCTATCATACGTTTAATTCTATCCTGATTCTTTTTACCACCATTTTCTAATTGTAATTTCTTTCGTAGTATTTCTTTACGGCTAAATATTTTAGACTTGCCTTGCTGATTTTTCGTTAATAATTCAAAAGCTTCCATATTTAATATCAGACTTGCATCTATTTCCAGTTTATCTACCACTAGCGCTCCTTTTCGTATGTAGTCAATATCAAATGATATATATATATATTTTAGAGTGACAAATTTTAATACAAATAAAAGAGAAGTTAAATAAATCCATACCGTAACCAAGACATATAATTATATTAACTTTCACAGATAGATCATAAAAATATAT
Source organism: Muscidifurax raptorellus (assembly GCA_020010945.3). Classification (NCBI taxonomy): domain Eukaryota; kingdom Metazoa; phylum Arthropoda; class Insecta; order Hymenoptera; family Pteromalidae; genus Muscidifurax; species Muscidifurax raptorellus. The sequence goes on from JAHUUD020000067.1 coordinate 132,438, forward strand.
GTCAAAGAATTGAAAAATAATAATTTTCATCATGTAATATAAAATAAATATACATATATTTTCTTTGGATGTGTGTAACCACTCTCTACAGTCTGTTCCGTAACGACTTGTCCTTAGATCTGCTTTAATTAGCGGTCATTTTTATAATTCCCACGCTTTGCCGAGTAGCGACCTGGTCCTTGGATCTACTGGTATAGCGCATACTCATTTCATTAAAAACGTACCGCAAATCAAATGTATAATGAAAAAAATGCAGCAAGAATAACATCTATGAAAAAAAGGTGGACAGAAAATATTGTTACAAAAATTAATAACTGAAAGAAAATAATTTATAAAAAAAATTATAAGTATATATTCACAGATATATAATCTCTACATGTTTCATGAGATAAAAAAGAAACTATAAAAATAAAGAGACAAAGATTTTAGAATTTCAAATTAAAATAGGAAAAAAATTCAACAATATATTTTATTTTGCTGTAAATGAGATAAATAAAAATAAAAGTAAGGAAAACTAAAACTTGAAAGTATTGCTTTCAATTCGGTTTAGCGGGTCGTAAAATAAAAATTTGCAAAGCATGCAAAAAGAATGATGAAATTAGGTCATGCGTAGATTGCTAAAATATAAATAGTGCAAAGTCAATCGGCTCGTATAACGACATACAGCGGTGAATAAACTGATTTCGCAAAGTCTGCATAAATAAAAACTGGAATGAAATCAGACAAAGTATATGTGCACACAATTGAACGTTCATAGTAGAGTAAAAAAGAGTATATATTACAGTATAAGTATTATTTATTTATTTATTTATTTATTTATTTAACCAGAAAAAATTACAATAGTGAATTACAGTTCGCAACACACCTGTAAATCCTGCAGAGGTACACGCTGGTACCTGTTGGCAGGACTGGTTGCTATTAACTACTAACTAACTTAATTCTAATTAGATTCCCTTTTCTATAATAGTATCCCAATAAACAAGAGTCCCTATAGTATTTGTAGTTTTTATTAAAAACTTAACACTGTGTTTTAATACCATTATCACTTCACTCATTCTTCCGTACCAATTCCTTAAGTTTACGTTTCGCTGTTACATTGTTGTTTATTGGCTTTAATTCGTTTGGAAGCTCATTAAATCAAGTTATTGCCTTTATATAGCTGTTCATTTTGCTTACCGTCTTATCTCTTAGTGGTATCTGAATTGTAATGGATTCAATTCCATTACGCATTAACTAAGTATAAAAATATTATACATACACACACGCACATACATGCACACACATAGCTACATCAAAAATGCCACCATCGCAGCTGTCGCCCGCTGAGAGAAAGAGCAGTACTATTTCCAAATAGACAATAAGTCATAGTCAGTGTGTATCTACGCCAACTTCTGCAAGAATAGTAACTTCTAGGAAACAACACCGACATTAGAACGGAGGAGCCAATCAATAAAACAAACCAGATACAAATCACGATACTTGTCAACGACGAGTGTTAATAAAACTGAAATACGCCGCAACATACTAAAAAGAGAAGATTAATGATTCACGCGCAAATGACCGAACGAGAGCAAAGCCATGACAAAAATACACCAGCTACGCGACCTTTCCAAATCGAAACAATCTGGAAAATCTCACGCGCACAACGAGAGAGCAAGCAAAGAAGAACAGCGGAAGAGCTAGTCACGAGATCGATTCTCCAAATTTGGGGGTAATAAAACTAAGAGTTTATGATTTGACCTGTCATGACTCTATTAAAGCTAGATATTAAAAGAATATTTTAAACTATCCACTCCAAATATGGGATGAGGAAGAGTACGTGAAATTAGTTTATAAAGCCCGGGAGCAAAGGGCATGCATTCAGTTCAGTTCAATTCAGTTCAGTAAAACGAGCAGTACAGGAGCAGTAGTCAAAGCAGTTCAGTCAAATAAGCAGTTCAGTTCAGTATACAGTCAGTCCTCAAGTCGTCAGACCTGACCAAGAGAACGTTACTCTGCTAGTTCACAAGACCAGTCTAGTTGACTACAGTCTATTTTTTTCAAAGTGTAAAATCGAATTTAGTCAATACACCGGACTCCACTCGCTGTCACCCTGGAAGAAAACCAGTGGTCTAGTCCAGTGGTCACGCAGCGTCTAACTGTCTGCACCTGACCCACGAGAAGAAACGAGCCGCCGCTCAAACGCATCCACAGCCTGCTGCACTGAACCACCGCCACACGGCTTGGAAGCGCTAAGGACCGACAGCTGTCATCAGGAGAGGATCGACGGATATATACGCCTCTACACGCACACAACCTCATACATATACACACTACAAGGTACTTTTCTTTTTCTCTAGTGAGTGAAATACATTATAGTAGTTGTTTTAAAACTTAACCCCGTCTAAGTGACTTCGTTATCCGGCTCCCTTTCCCGGAAGGCAGGGACCGCATCTGCGGTAGCCAAAAGGGATTTCCTTGTAAAATCTAAAGAAATAATAACAGAAGATAGGATCTCGAATAAAAGTAAGTATATTGGTGGGCTGCGCTCATTCAGACATAACAGAATGAACTTTTTTCTTGTTACACTACTAGATGATGAAAACCTATTTTTCATATCATTATAATGAAATACTACGGATTTAAACTCAAATAGTTGTTTTAAGTTTAATGGTCTGTCTGGAGTCATGAAAGGGTTCTTACTAATTATTTTCAATAATCTACTTTGGAAGTTTTGTATCAATCTTAAATTGTTAGAATACGCTCCCCCCCCCCCCCCCCATGCTATTATTCCATAATTTATAACACTGTGAAAGAATGCATAGTATATTATGAATCATGCTTGTGTATCCATGAAAGCTCTCATTTTATAAAATATAAACCCTAAATATTTGATTTTGTTTATTAAATATTCTATATGCTGTTTCCATTTCTTTCCATCTATTTGTCATTAAAACTTCTTTGGGACACTGTTAATATAATTACTAAAAGTCATATATACCGTTTTATCAACATTTAAGGATAGTTTATTTTGTGCTAGCCATACAGAGATTTTATTTAAGTATTCGTTCATTCTGACTTCAACATTTCTCCAGCTATCACCAGTTGATATTACAGCTGTATCATCCGCATACGATATAATTGATATATCTTTCATATTTATTAACAAATCATTAACATATAATATAAAAAATAGTGGTCCCAATATTGTACCTTGTGGGACACCTGTATCAACAGCCTTATAATTGCATATTCCATCTTTCAGTTTAACTCTTTGATATCTGTTCGTCAAATAAATTTTAATTAGTTTATGTGCAATTCCGCTAATACCATGCCTAGAAAGTTTATCCAATAAGATGTGGTGATTTACAGTATCAAATGCTTTAGAGAGATTCAAAAAAGTTACAGCTATTGGCCTACTTTTATCTAAGTTATTGTAAATGATATTTGATATGTGGTTTAGAGCTTCTTTTGTGCCTTTATTTTTTATAAATCCATATTGTTTATCCGCAATAATATTGCTTTTATTGATAAAATCTATAAATCTGTGATATATAACTCTTTCCAATATCTTAGCTATGTTTGAGATTAAAGATATAGGCCTGTAGTTTGATACTTGTTTCTCACTTTTTGCCTTGTATATTGGTATCACCTCCGCACTTTTTAGATTTACTATAATTTCCGATAATAGCTTTATTGTCTTTACATTTACACTGTCTACACCACCGCTTTTTAATTCCATATTTTTAATGATTTTGCCTATTTCACTACACGTTGGAGTCAAGAAAATAGATTTTGGATTTATAATTGGATGCTGTGTTCCTACATTCTTACAATTATATTAGAGTTAAATATTTAATTCTCATGTCATACGTGAAATCTATTTTTAATGATTGAAAAATATATATACTTATAAAAGGAATGCGGCATATTTATCCATAAACTGAAAAGATCGCAACACTTTATGGAAAGATAACAGAAATGTTGTCAAATCCATAGGAGACATAGCTTTGTTAACAAATTACAAGAGTTGATATTACACGTAAAGGACAGGAAGGAGGTAGCAGCATACGCACAGCCGGAAAAGCAAAATTTTTAGAAATTCTAACCCACCTTCTTAGATGTTATAAATTTCTAGGATTTGGACATGTCACCAAAACTTGTACAGTAGCATAGGACTATAGTAACCTCTGCTACAAATATGGGAATGGAGAACATAAGGCAAGAGATTGTATGAGCAAACCGAACTGCGTACGCTGCTGTGAAAGAGGTGCAGAAGGGAAAAGTTATCATGCAAACGGTAGTCACACATGCCCTGTCTACCAAGCGGCATTAGAAGAAGTAAAGAAGAAAAGTAAATGAAAATAGCGCTGCTAAACCTAAACAACTGCGAGACAGCACAGGACCTACTTAACCAGTATGTCCAAGAAATGGAGGTTGATATAGCCATTGTATGTGAATAATACAAGGACTTGGGCGAGCCATCATGGGAAATAGGAGACACTGGCAAAATGGCGATTTGGGCATATACGCTTATACAGCTGCTATACTTCACCTAACGCGCCAATTGAGAGGTTTGAATGAGCCAATTGAGGTTTGAACGTGCCGTAGAGTGGGACAGACAAAGAACTAACCGAATAGGCCGGGTGCTACTGGAAGCATTCGTTCTCCTGGATTCGGTACTAGTTAATCAGACTTGTACCAACACTTTCAGTAGAGGTGACACCGGATCTATAAGAGATCTGACATATGTTAGCAGCTGTTTAATTTACTCAGTCGACACGTGGATCGTGAGTGAACACTACACCAATAGTGAATCACCAGTCCATAATAATGGAAATAGGATAATCAAAGTAGGTGCCAGCGCGAGTACAAGGACCAATAGAGTCGGTTGGAAAACTAAGGAGATATTTCTGTTAGCACCGGAGAAAATACAACTCTCTAGGACGCCGGAGAGCAAGGCTAAGCAGATAATTGATAATATCACCCCAGCCTGCTATGCTGCTATGGCAAAAAGAGTGCCCAATTATAGATGATCACCAACATAGTGGTGGGATACAGAGGTAGAAACCGCCCGTAGCGTGTGCCATCGGAATAGAAGACAGGAGCAGCGCGCAAGAAAGAAATACTATAGAACTGAAAGAGGCCAGGATATAGTAGATAACTGCTAGCAAGCAGTGAAGGACGCCAAGTGAAAATTTAAGAAGACAATTCGTACCAATAAACGACGGTTTCTGAAAGAATTGCAGGAAGAGGTCAATAAAGACCCCTGGAATCGATCTTATAAAATAGTAATGAAGAAGATCAAAGGAAGCTACGCATCCCCTTCCAAGAGCCCGGAATTTCTACAACGGGTAGTGAACCAGTCTAACGGTCTCTAGTCATAATGGAGGAGCTGCTAACCGCCTGCAAGAAGGTCGGAAACAGCAAGGCTCTAGGCCCAGATAGCATTGAAGGCCCAGATAGCATACCCAATATAGCATTGGAACATGCTATATATGTTCAACCAGAGGTTTTCATGGACTTGTATAACTCATATCTCAAAGAGGGTGTATTTCCTGCCGAGTGGAAGAAACAACACCTCAAGTTGCTGCCACAAGGAAAAAAGCTACCCAAAGACGCTTTATCATACAGACCGGTATGCGTACTGGACACCTCAGGCAAGATTCTAGAATGCATGATCTGGATCAGAATGGATCAGGCTATATAAGAAAAAGGTGGACTAGCGGAACATCAATACGGTTTTAGCAGGAAATGATCAACTCTGGGCGCAATGAGCTTGCTGATTGACACCGTACGCACAGCGATAGAGGGAAAGAGATGGAAAGGAGGAGCAAACAAGTACTGTGCTGTCGTTACACTGGACGTAAAAAATATATTCAACACGGCCAAATGAAGCAAAATACACGAGGCACTTCGGGAGCAAGAAACCTTTATATAACAGAAGTACGATGTCCGACTACTTGAAAGATAGACTCTTATTATATGAGATGGAGGATGTACTTGGCCCAAGGATCAGTACTTGGCCGAGCTACCTGGAACGTTATGTACGATGGGGTACTAATGTTGCAATTACCCAAAGGGGCGACGGTGGTAGGATTTGTGGACGACATAGCAGTAGTCATAGTAGCCAAAAACTTACAAGAAATATCAGACATATCTGACGATGTCTAGTCGTGTAATACACAAATGGCTGATAGAGACAGTACTGGAACTGGCCAGTCATAAAACTGAAATTCTTCTTATTTCTAGTAGGAAGAAGGACAAAATAACAGTAATGGTGAATGGACACAAGACATTTTCTCAACCGGCCATTAGGTTCCTGGGCATTATCATAAATGCAAGACTTACGTTCAAGCAGCTTCTTAAAACGGTGAGTGATAAAGCAGCAAAAGCTGGAGCTGCTTTATCGCGTTTGATATCAAATCGTGAGTAGGAGGACCAACTCAAAGTAGACGGGTACTCTTAGCCATCGTAATCACTTCGATTATATTGTACGGAGCTCCAACATGTGCAGATGTCATGTTGGTGAAATCCTGTACGGTAATAATTAAGTAATAACGTGATCTTTGAAAATATATTAATAATCTAATTTTGTCATTAAGAGATTAAATCTAAAAAAAAACTTTTTTTAAAAGTTAAATAATATTCGAGAACGAAGTATGAGCAGCGTGGAAAGCGTGAGTATTTTTATCGCGAAATGTTATTTTAATCTCTTGAACCGGATTTTGTAAACAACGGAGGACCAATATTGCCGACTTTGAGATGCGTAATCACAGCAGTTTGCTGAGTAAGAAAATGAATATTTGTCATTTCAATTTTTAGGTACTCGCCCCTTATTAGAAGTCTATAATCACATGTTTAGTCCATAAACCCTCTCTGCATTCCATAAACCACTGATATATTCAGTATTAAACATGAAAAATAATCAAATAATGAGATGAGTATTACGATTCGATGAAAAGCGAGTGCCTCAATGAATAGTCTCGGTATTCAAATTGTAAACTTGTTTTTCTTGGTTTTGAAATAATAAAACAAATACACATGTTGAAAATAGAAATGGAGAGCATCACTTTTATATTACTTATTATTGCACAGATAGAGAATCCTTTTTTATATTCGTATTTTGCATTTTATTATTTTTCGTACGTGGAACAATATTCATAGTCATCAAAAAAATGTTTTAAACATAATGATATTTTACACCATGGATAACGAATAATAGCAACATTTTTACAGCCTTCGGTCTGGCAATGTGTTTTGCATGAATCACCGAAGCTAAAATCAACTGAATCTTTAAATGATTGCGATTTATCGTCAATATATCCACTTGCATACCAGGAGTATTTAAACAGATGTATATACTGAGGTGAAGATAAGTGATTGTGGACAAGCGATTGCAGTTTTACAATGTTATTTCGTAGATGGAAATTCAGATCGTGATTCATCAAAACGACTTTATCAGGAAAGTGTCGTACAAAATTTGTCCTTTATCTAAACCCACATACATTTAAAGGTTGAATTTTGTCCTGTTATCCCCGTTGGTATTTTTTTTACATTTACAGATTTATCTTCTGGTGCAGCTTCTTTTACGGGTGCTAGACAATGACGAGTCCATGAATCTACTAATAAAATGATTTTCGTTCCAACATTTGGAAAAAATAATTCTCGTAACCAAGTTTTACAATGATCTGACAAAGAAATTAATTAAATTGAATTATTTTTTTATTCTTATGAAAATGTAATGTATAATTATAAATAAATATAATATATATACTTGAAGTAATTTTTCTAGATTTAGATGCTGCTAAATAAATGTTATTCGGTTTAAATAGTTTTTGTTCTACTATTGGTCCGCATTTTCCAGTTAGTTCTTTCAAAACTAAAAACAGGGATGGAAATAATTTTCTATTGGAGGATATTAAAGGATACTGTATAGGAATGCGCTGTTGATAAAACTGACTGAACAATGCATTCTACTTGTTTCTGTCCTTTTATGGCCAACGTTCTCCCTGAATGCCTTCCAGATTCGAAACCGCTTTGAACTGCATAATATATATTTTCAAATCCAAAATTTTGTATTTCCTGCTTAACATCAAGAACAAAATCATGGGCTTTCTAATTTAATTCTTCGGCATTTTCTGAAGTATTTTTAGAAATGAACCTAAAATCTGCATTTATTTCTTTCTGTGCCTGTAGAGCCCATTTTTGCAGATCATTATCATTAAATACTAAACTAGACTCAATGGCTGATTTAAAATTATCTAAAGAAAACTGACATATTCTACCAATTTTCTCCCTATACGCTCCTCCTTTATTTAAATGTTTCGCCCAGTGGTGTAGTTGTTCTTCAGATCTTACAAGCTTGAATTTTTGTCGTATCGAATCAAAACTAGGTTTTTTTTTCGAGTGTATATCTCTCCAGTACTCGACAGCTCTAGTGTTGTAGTCAAAAGATAATTCTTCATCGTTATCCGTACAGTATTCTTCTAATCACCTCTTCTATTATGCGTTCACGTCTTTATACGGCTCTTGAAAATCTAGGGACTCTTCGGAAAGTATTTCAATCCCATTAAATTCATTCATAGCACCTAATAAAATACTTTCAATATGAGACTTCCCTTTGGTTAATCGGAGTTCGTGGTAAATTTAGTGTTTGAAGTGAAATAAGCAAAAGATTGATAACGTTCATCGGATTCACAAACATTTTTAAAACTGTTGAAAAAAGGATAAAAACAACCGAAGGAAATACAGGAAGGTTCAATTTTGAAACTTCTTTTATTAACTGTGCAACTTTAATGTCTCTTATGACGTGCTCACGATCCGCGAATATTACTAAACGCTTGTTCGACGCACTCTTGTCAAAGCTCGCAATCAAACTGCTGTGATTACGCATATCGAGGTCGGCAATACTGGTCCTCCGTTGTTTATAAAATCCAGCTCGAGAGATTGAAATAACATTTCACGATAAAAATACTCACTCTTTTCGCGCTGCTCAAACTTCGTTCTCGAATATTACTTGTTTAACTTTTTAAAAAGGTGTTTCTATAGATTTAATTTCTCAATGATAAAATTAGATTATTAATATATTTTGAAAGATCAGGTTGTTACTTAATTATTACCGTAGAATTTAATTCAAGCACAAAAATTATAAAAAAAATAATAATTTTCGCGGAAGCGATGTCTTGCTCTCTCGCTCTCCCTCTCCCTCTCCCTCTCTCTCTCTCTCTCTAGGATATACTCCGGCCTCCGGTAAGTTCAGCATCACTTACTATCTGCTCTAGCTATTTACCATATATTAATTGGTATTTAACTTCTTTCGAGCGATCTCGCACTGCGGTAAAGGTCCTCTACATGGCTCTTACGCTCTCCAGCAAAAAGACAGTGTATTTTTACGCTGTTTTATGAGCCATGAGAGTCTTTCCGCAATCAAGCAGTATTCTAACCTCAAACTACTACATCATTTGTGCAACATCATCTGGGCACTGAGGTAATACTGGCATCGAGAACCCATCGTCGCCAGACGATCTGGTGTCTTTTTGGGACCATTGCTGCACCACTACCGGAGGGTCTACGGGGTTTTTTACGCTTATTCAGAGGTTGGAGTAACTGTCTCTTTTTTCTGTCTCTGTCTCTCTCACTCTCCCACTATTTTGGCGCGCAAAATAACTGACGTCGCTGTGAGGAGTTTTTCGATTTTCGCCACCAGGGCACAACACCATCGTCTTGAATTTCTTCGAGCAGCATTTGGCTCCACTGCCGGCAGTCATCGAGCGCGTGCGCGATTTTTTGAAAATTATTCGGCGCCAATGCTGGCATTGTTATGACGCGAAATTCAAATATTAAAATTTTCTAAAATGCGATTTCCTTTTTTGGAAAGTTGAAAATAGCGTTTGAGTTGTTATGTCTAGTCGCCCATTGCTTTTACAGTATTATTTCTGTTTATTTTGTCGGTTATTTATTTATTTATTTATTTATTGACCTTATAATTTATATATTTATATATTCATTTATTTATTTATTTGTTTATTTATTTATTTATGTGCTGACTAATTGACTACTTTCTATCGTTTATTTACTTATTTATTTATTTATTTGCTCATTGTTTGACACTATATATTGACTATTTATTATTCGTTTATTTGTTTATTTATTTATTTAATAATGGTAATAATACTGTGTCGGACAAACTTAAAGATATTGATAATGCGGCGGGTCATACTGGAGATAATACTGAGAGAGAAATTAATGTGGGGGTGATTAATAGTAATAATAATAATAATACTGTCAATAATACTGTTTATTGTAAAACTAATACTGTGCATAATGATACTACGAACTTGGAGGCGTCGATTAGGAATGACATGGCGGCGTCAACACCGAATAATTGCACCAATAAGATTTTCGGTGATAAGAAGCGCTCTACACTGAATTCTTCGGTCGAGTTGAGTGCGCTTCGTTATTGTACACTGCCGGCATCTATACTCTCTCTGTTCAGGAACCAGTTCGACCTTCTGGAGAGTTCGGTTAGCGATCTTCGGTCGCTTTTTGTGAGTAGGCTCGATGCTGTCGCCCGGATATCGAACACTGCCCCGGCGGGCAGGGGGAGTTTGAAGGTCTGCTGGGTCGGGTTTCCTCGCTAGAGAGCATAATTGAGAAGCAAAATGCTATACTTTTGGAGGCGCAAAAAGACCGCACTCTACTCGTGCAGGAAAATCTAAATCTGCAAAACAAACTGACCGAGCTCTCCGGTCTCATGCTAAATGTGCAGTCGCTGGTTTCTGGTCAGCGGGCTGGGCGTGGTGCTACTGGTAGTCCTGAGACGGTAAAGACTGACTGTAATGAGTCTCAGGTCCTTGTTTCACTCAGAGACATTGAGACTCCAGCTCCGGCTAACAGAACCATAGATTTAGGTTTAAAAATAACTAGATGTAAGATCAGCAATAAGGACGAGAACAACAACGCGGAAAACAATGTAATAAAAGCCTGTGATGTTGAGCATGCCTCCGAAGGGTTTCAGACGCAACGTAGGCGGCGTCGATCCCGTGGTCTCCACTCCGGAAGGGCTACTGCTTCGGAACTGAGTGGGGGCACTTTCCGTGAGGAGGGGACGCGTCGCGGTGGGGATTTGGCTGAAGTGATTATTTCTAATGTTTGTGATGGATCTGATGCCATGCGCTCAGACGTAGTACTTGCCATCCTCGCTGCGATTGACCCATCCTTTACGAAAGATGACATTGTGTCGGTGCGTCTTCTCGGGCCAGGGGCTGGGCCTGACAATGGGGGGACTCGTTCGGGTGCAGCGCAGCGCCGTTCGCCGTGGGTGGTCCAACTCTCTCACCGCGATACGTTAAACAAGATCATGCGTTTCAAAGGCAGACTAACAGCGTTCAACACAAGGCATATTGACGTAACAAACATGGTTCAGAGTAAGATATTTATTAATGAATATCTAAGTAAAGAGGTTTTTGTTCGTTATAACAATCTTAAACAGATTGCGCGCGGTTTAGACTTTAAATACGTTTGGCATAGATGCGGGCGATTCCTTACTAAGTGGAGAGACGGCAGTAAAGCGCATGAGTTTTCTTCAGCGGAGGACCTACATGCGTTGGCAGCTTCATATAAGAAGAATAGCTGCAGTGAGAATGAGGACGACGGGTGTGTGGTCGAGGCTGGTGCGGTGGCCGAGCTGAGTGTGGGTCCCGGAGCGGGTCCTGCAGCTGTGACAGCTGGCCGCGCCTGACTAGGCCAGGATAATGATAGAGTGGCGGATGGGGATGTGCTGAGAGCGGGTTTCTTGAATGCAACCTCGCTCTACGCACACATGGGGATGTTCCGTCAGTACCTGGAGGGTGCTCGGCCCTCGTATCACCTGTTTGGCGTGGCGGAGACGCGATTCGGTCACGAGGTCGACGATGTGTTCGCTCAGGTCGAGGGTTTTTCTGTCCTGCGTCAGGATAGGAATAAGCGTGGAGGTGGTGTAGCCCTGTACATCCGGAATGACTTCAAAGCTTCTTTATTATGTTCGTCGCTCTCACAGGTGGAGGGGAAGCCAGGCATTCCGGAATATTTAATGTGTAGCGTGCAGCAGGGTTCCTCGCCAGCGGTGTTCGTTGCCTTGATCTACCGTCCACCGGGAATTCGCGTCTCGGGCGACTCTGATCTGGTCAACGACCTTCGCAAACATTCCGTGGATTTCACGTTTAGAATTATCATGGGTGACCTGAATGCTAACATGTTGTCGACCTCACAAGACGCAGAATTTTTCCGTGAGCTCGCTTGCGAGCTAAACTTCAAATTAGCAGATCACGACGCGACGCATCATGTAGGGGATTCTCACACGTGGATTGATGTGATCTTTACGGACGACGACAATGTAGTGCTGAATGCGGGTAATTCACTGGCGACTTTCCCAAGCAGACATAATATTATAGACGTTGAGATTGACATTCGTACAGAAAAACCTCCGGCTCTCAACGGTTTTGTTTATAGGGATTATAAATCGATCAAAACGGAGGAACTTCTAATCTTTTTAGCTGCTTGTGATTGGTCGCCGGTCAGTTGTCCGAGCACTGGAGCTTACCTTCGGCTGGAACACCTCAGCTAGAACATCATGAACGTCATTGATCAACTCGCCCCTCTGAAAGAGTTTAAGCCGAGGAAACGAGGGCATCCTCCTTGGGTGGACGAGGACATTAAACACTTGTACAGAAGACGAGACGCTATACACAAACGATACAAACGTACGAAACGGACGGACCTGTGGACGGAGTATCAGTCTCTAGCAGACGGTGCTGAGGAGCGTACTGCCCGAGCGCGGGATGCCTTCATTAACGACAGAGTTTTTGACGCCCTCAGTAGTAATAAGAACGTTTGGAATGAGCTTCGCAATCTCGGTCTTGTCCCAAAGGCCAAGAACGACCTGCATGGTTTTACCCCAAACGAGTTGACTAATCATTTTGCCGGGGTTTCCGTCTCCGACCTTGAGTGCGAGGCAGACTTGGATGATGTCGTGTCGATGGCTGGCGAGGGTGGCTTCTCCTTTCGTGAGGTCACCTTCGCTGACGTCGTGCTCGCGGTCGCTCATTTCTCATCTCAAGTAAAGGGTTAGGATGGAATACCTCAAAACATCGTTGCAAAATCGTTACCGATAATTGGCCATCACCTTGTAGCGCTATTTAACTTTTTACTATCGAGCAGGGTCTTTCCGGCGGCCTGGAAGAGAGCGCACTTGGTGCCACTCAAAAAGACGGCAGTTCCATCGTCCGTCTCGGACTTTCGTCCAATTGCCCTTTTGTGCTTTCTTTCTAAGGTACTGGAGAAGTTGGCGCATGATCAGATTGTAGAGTTTCTGGGGGCGCTGGAGACTCTGGATCCTTTCCAGACTGGTTTCCGAAGGCATAACTCAACACAGACAGCACTACTGAAACTAACGGAGGACATAAGGGCGGGTATAGACAGTAGCGGGCGCCTTATGACGATCTTGCTGTTGTTTGACTTCAGTAAGGCATTTGATACGATTTCTCCTTCCAAATTGCTTCGTAAGCTGATCAGAATGGTCTTCTCTAGGTCGGTAGTTCTGTGGGTCAGATCTTTTGTGACTGGACGTAACCAGAGAGTGGATACAAATAATAATGGTGATTCTGATTGGCTAAAGACCAATCTTGGCGTCCCGCAGGGCTCGATACTGGGGCCTCTTCTGTTCTGCTTGTATATAAATGATATACAGGAAGTCTTTTCAAAGTTTAAGGGTATGGAGGGGAAATTGACTGATAGTGTTGCGCATTTGCTTTACGCGGACGATCTGCAAGCCTACACTCAGGTCACGAGGGACGATCTGTGTGGGGGTGTGGGGCGAATGTCGGCTGTGGCGCATGCTATGTCGGCTTGGGCGTCCGAGAATGCCTTGAGACTCAACACTGGCAAGACCAAGGCAATAATTTTTGGTTCGGAGCATAGTATTAACTACTTGCAAAATTTGGACTTGCCTGGTATTGAGATTCAAAATGGTGTTTTCATGCCCTTTGTCGATGAGGTGACCAATCTTGGAGTGATAATGGACTCCAGGCTTACATGGAAACCGCAGGTAGATGCAGTTAGCCGAAAGGTTAACAGAGCCCTTTATGGCCTGAGATCTTTTCGATCCGGTACCTCGGAAGTACTGCGGAAGCAGCTGGCAGGCGCTCTCGCTATCTCTCACTTGGACTATTGTTCCGTAGTGTATCTTGATGTGACTGGTGAGCAGCAGACTAGACTGCAACGATTGCAGAATTCATGTGTGAGGTATGTAACGGGCGCTGGGAGGGTCGAGCACATTACTCCTTACAGGGGGACATTGGGCTGGTTGGATGTTAAAAACAGACGTGCCTATTTCGCGGCGGTCTTGATATACAAGGCACTTAATCTGGGTCAGCCGCCGTACATTTCGGCCCTCTTCGAGAAGAACCAGTGCAGGACCTCTGGTAGGGTTCCCAGGGATTTGGCGGTTCCGGGAGCGAGGACCGACGCGGGTCTGACCTCCTTTCGAGTTTATGGGGCGCGCCTGTGGAACTCCATTCCGCAGGAGATCCGCACTTTGGCCTCGCTATCGCGGTTTAAGGTGGCGTTGCGCTGCCACCTATTAAATAATAATTAACTGTGATATTTTAATAAGACTGAAAATACCCTGATATTAGTATGTAGTACTCCGCGTTGTTGTTCAATTGGCGCGATAGGATAAGATTTATGCGAAATTGTACTTAACTATTTTGTCTTGACAAATAAATTTCTATTCTATTCTATTCTATTCTATTCTATTCTATTCTCTCTCTCTCTCTCTCTCTCTCTCTCTCTCTCTCTCTCTCTCTCTCTCTCTCTGTCCCTAAAGTTATTTACATATATATATATATATATATATATATATATATATATATATATATATATATATATATATATATATATAAATATATATATAAGATAATTTGTAATAATTATGGATTAACGAATGTTTGAATTCCTCTCCATGTTTAGAACAAAATATTTAAAATTACTCAAAAGTGGGAGGATAACCCAGGAATAAACAATAACTAAATCTTCATTTTCGTTCAAAATACGGCGACGTTTCGTCCTTTGTGGGGACCTTCTCAAGCCTTTATTAAGAATAAAATAAACACATATATAAATCAATTCATTATAGAGATCAACAGTTGTCATAATCATTATATATATATCTATACAGATGGTCATACCACAATAATAAATAAACTTAAAAAATGTCAATAAAACTTAAACGACTACATTTTCGTAGAGTGAGTATACAATAGCAAAGACTAGACAAGTATATATTGTAACTGCGCAACAAAGAGACGCGAAAGTATGCAAGCTCACTTATTATCACACACACATACAGCCGCTATAGTCCAATACTATAGTACATTACATACGCAAGCATACATACGCTGCTATAGTACAATACATACGTAGATACCATTTGTACAGAAATTTGAAAAACAGAGTAAGATGCACTATCAAGAGAAAGTTTTATTTATTTAGATATCTATTTAATTTGTTATATTGTTTACTGATATTGTTAAAATCTTCTTGTTTATTAATGTTATTATTATTAATATTAATAAAAATACTTTCTGATATCAACCTTTTAAAATTATTTGATTCTTTATCTAAGATTTTGACCTTTTCATAGTTAAAACTATGTGAAAAATTATTAATATGAGTAGGAATTGGAAGTATTTTGTCTAAAGGTGTTTTTTTGTGTTCATCCATTCTCCTTTTCAAAGTTCTTTTAGTTTGGCCTACATAAGTGGCCATACAGTCGTTACATGGAATTTCATATACTACATTAGTCTCACACATTTTATCCAATTTATCCTTTCCTAATTTAATAATACTATTTAATTTATTCGACATGAAAGGTACAACAGTAAAACCATATTTTTTAAACGATGATTTACATGTGAAAAATAATTTTTCATGAAACGGAATTGATATAATATTTTTATACGTGGTTACATTATTTTTGTCTTTATTACTTGAAATACTAATTTCTTTGTTTACAAATATACCATTGGAGTTGGTCTTAAGTAGTTTAGATAAACGTTTTCAAAAAATTCAAAAGTCTTTCCAAAATTCCGTTTGATATTATAATAGAGACTGTTAAATTTATTTTTGATAATACTTACTTCACGTTTGATAATATAATTTATAAACAAATTTTTGGTACACCTATGGGCTCACCGATCTCACCTTTGTTCGCTGATATTGTGATGGAAGATTTAGAAACTACAGTGCTTTTAGAATTAAAAAATAATCACAACGTTATTCCTTTATTTTATTTTAGATATGTTGATGACACAATCTTATGTGTGAGAGAGGATGAGTTGGATCTAGTTTTAAATAAATTCAATAGTTATAATAGTCACTTACAATTTACACATGAATTACAAAATAATAATAGGATTCCATTTTTAGATATTACATTAACAATAAATAATAACAGTATAATTACAAATTGGTATCAAAAACCCACAAACACTAATAGAGTGTTAAACTTTAATTCTAATCATACTGTCCAATTAAAACGCAACATTATTTATAATTTAGTAGATAGGGCCCTTCTTCTCTCTCACATGGATTTTCATAGCGAAAATTTACGCATAGTTAAGGGAATTCTCGTGGACAATAGTTATCCCGAAAAATTTATTGACAGTTGTATACGCTATCGTACGAGATATCACACGTTTAGTATTTCAAGTAGTAAAGACAAAAATAATGTAACCACGTATAAAAATATTATATCAATTCCGTTTCATGAAAAATTATTTTTCACATGTAAATCATCGTTTAAAAAATATGGTTTTACTGTTGTACCTTTCATGTCGAATAAATTAAATAGTATTATTAAATTAGGAAAGGATAAATTGGATAAAATGTGTGAGACTAATGTAGTATATGAAATTCCATGTAACGACTGTATGGCCACTTATGTAGGCCAAACTAAAAGAACTTTGAAAAGGAGAATGGATGAACACAAAAAAACACCTTTAGACAAAATACTTCCAATTCCTACTCATATTAATAATTTTTCACATAGTTTTAACTATGAAAAGGTCAAAATCTTAGATAAAGAATCAAATAATTTTAAAAGGTTGATATCAGAAAGTATTTTTATTAATATTAATAATAATAACATTAATAAACAAGAAGATTTTAACAATATCAGTAAACAATATAACAAATTAAATAGATATCTAAATAAATAAAACTTTCTCTTGATAGTGCATCTTACTCTGTTTTTCAAATTTCTGTACAAATGGTATCTACGTATGTATTGTACTATAGCAGCGTATGTATGCTTGCGTATGTAATGTACTATAGTATTGGACTATAGCGGCTGTATGTGTGTGTGATAATAAGTGAGCTTGCATACTTTCGCGTCTCTTTGTTGCGCAGTTACAATATATACTTGTCTAGTCTTTGCTATTGTATACTCACTCTACGAAAATGTAGTCGTTTAAGTTTTATTGACATTTTTTAAGTTTATTTATTATTGTGGTATGACCATCTGTATAGATATATATATAATGATTATGACAACTGTTGATCTCTATAATGAATTGATTTATATATGTGTTTATTTTATTCTTAATAAAGGCTTGAGAAGGTCCCCACAAAGGACGAAACGTCGCCGTATTTTGAACGAAAATGAAGATTTAGTTATTGTTTATTCCTGGGTTATCCTCCCACTTTTGAGTAATTTTAAATATTTTGTTCTAATTATGGTTTAAGCTATGGTGGATGGGAGAGACACAACGTGTGCATAAAATCAACTCATTATAATATATATACACATATATTCATATATGTATGTGTATATGTATACGTATACATGTTTTTTATTTATTTAATGAGATCATATACATATGCCATATGACGGTATCCTACAGAGACAAACATAGATAAATACGTAGGAATGGTATAAGGACTTAAAAACTGAACTTAAAACTAGGAAAAAAAACAAAAAGATGTTACAGCATCTTTCTGATAACTTGATAAAGATTCATGCAAAAGTCATGTAACATTGCGAATAAATTTTTTTTATGTTATGCTATATCCAATTTTCTCTTTTTAGACTTTTCTTTATAGTGATTTTTGTAGTTGTTACACTACAGCAGAAGCATGTTTAAAGCTATAAGAATACTTGAAAGAGTTAGGTAAACGTCTTCTTTATTATGCCACGGATTCCTGTATATTTATTTCGCATGATAATGTTCCGAACGAGTATAAACCTTTTATTGGATGTAATCTAGACGATATAACAGATGAGCTTTGTGTTTATGGAGAAAATATATACGTCGATAATTTTGTTTCGGGTGGACCAAAGTTTTACGCTTAAACAGCTGTAACTCTTAATAGTAATGATAAAATTGAAAGTTTTAAAGTGAAAGGGATTTCGTTAAATTTTACAAACGATGAAAAAATATTTTTTGATAGCATTAAAAATTTAATTAACGATGCATTTGCGATCGAGGATCAAGAATCTGAGAAAATGAATGAAGAATGTAATAAAATACGATTGAAATTCAAAAATATCAGAAGAACTAAAATGCATGAACGTATAACGCGTAACGAATCCAAAACATGTAGTGCCGTATTAAAAAACGACGATATCTTACTTCTCGCAAGTCTCTACCTTTTGGCTATAATAATAATAATAACAATAATGATTAAGTTTTGTACAATAACGTTATATATGCTGTTAATAAAAAATAACAAAAAAAAATTTTATTCATCATTAACATATAGACTTCTTACACCGATACATTCAGTATAGCTTCTGACACCACTGAAAATGTTGTTTTTTCACGTGTGACTTAGCTTATTTGACACACTAATTAGCTTGATTGGAGCGATGGTTAGCTTGACTAGCGTTAATCAGTTGCTGGTTCCACACACGTAAAATAAGCTTATTTTTACTTGTGCAGAGCCACGCCGCCGCCACTTGCCCGTTGCACGCTTTTTTAACAGTGATACGCAATTTACGTGTATTATCAGTGGTCCTACATGTTGTGGTAAAACTGCATTTGTCAAACGACTTCTTCAACATCTACCAGTCATGTGTAATACAATTTTTGATCGAATTTTACTGTATTACGCTGAATGGAAACCTACTTACGAGTCAGAGTTCGTTCCAGGAGGTAGTAGCAGCGGTGGTAAGAAAATTATTGAATTTCACGAGGAATCACCTCAACCATCAGACTACTCACAAGACAACAAAAAGAACAAAATATTAATTATTGATGATTTAATCAGAGTATCCTCGAACAATATGATTCTTGATCTATTTACAAAGGGAAGTCATCATAAAAATTTAAGTGTAATTTTTATTACACAAAATCTTTTCCATAAGGAAGCTGGCCAGCGTGATATTTAATTGAATGCTAATTATTTTGTTATTTTAAAAAATCCATGCGATAGTTCACAAATCTAGTATTTTGTATGTTAAGTCTATCCTTAAGATCCTAAATTTTTGCAAGAAGCATATCTTGATAGTACAATAACTGCTCATGGTTATCTACTTTTAGATTTGAAACAGTCTACTAGAGAAGAATTTCGTTTTAGAACATGTGTTTTTCCAGATGATAGGATGCACTTCGTATATGTAGAGTATGGAACGGTTGAGGCTCTAATCTAAGTGCAACGATGGCAGAAAAAAAATATTCATCATCATTATCAGTGCAGAGAAGGAGAAGGAGAATTAGGAGACAACAGGTTGGTGGTGCTGCTGTTGCTGCTGCTGACGATAAAAAGTGCGGATGTTTACCAAAACATTTTTCAAAAAAGTATGTAACCGTACTAAATGTTCTTTGTGATGCAGACGGACAACAACGTTTAGCTTTAATTCGCTCGGCTGACAAGAAACTCATTTAAAGTATATGTGAGTGCGCGTTGAACATATTACAGAGTATTGTGAAAATTGAAAATTCTTACAAGTCAAGATGAAGAAACATAAAAATGTTTTGCGAAAATTATTGAGTATGAGTACTGGTAATAATAATAATAATAGTGACAAGTAGTTGAAAAAGAAAAAACATGTAATTTTTCATGATGGTGGTGCTTTTCTACCTATGCTTCTTGCGCCTATAATTGGTGTATGTACGTTAGTATCGAAGATATTTGGTAATTCTGGAAATTAAACAGTGAACATGCTCGTAAAATGATTATTGTGTCTGAAGAGACATGTTCGTGTAATGAATCCGAAGCAGCAAGAACCAGACGAATCGATAAATGCTTTGGAACCAACTACACAGACTAAATGTGATAACTTATCTCGTCTTGATGCTGAGATGCATGATATACTTTTTTCTAAAAGTATTATAAATGAGACAGAAAAATGTCAATAGTATTTACAAATTTCAAGGAGATATCTACATATTAAAAATTTAGAACGTCAAGAATTTGTATCTGATGCTAATGTCGTTTTTAGTGCAGAGATTGAAAATGAGGACGCCCTTAACTCCTTGTTTAATGAGTCAATTCTTATAAGTGTGCCCAAGGGTTCTGTAAGAAAAGCTCGTCTAAATGTATAGGTAACCCCATTGTATTGTCAATAAGTGAAAATTTTAAACGCGCTTTGAAAAAAATATTTATAAGTAAGAGAAATAATACAGAGAGCGTTAAAACTTTGGAGCAAGGTACGAGACTTGCTGCTACAAAACGTTATAGCGAGGGAATGAACAAAAAAATGTTCACGCCAGGAAGGTCAGGAGATAAGTAGATGAGTTATAATATTTAAACATGGCTTATGAAAAGCAATATTTTGATACTAGTTGTAATTAAATTATTTTCAGCCGTGGTGAACATGTGCAATGCAGATGAAGCGAGAGAAAATTTACAAACAAGAGTGCTTAATCAGTGAAAAAATCTAGAGCAAAAGGCATCTTCCGCAAAGGTTACGAGAAAAACTACAGCGAAGAGATCTTCAAAGTACATCGGATTTCACGTCGTCAGAGTCTTTACACCTACGAATTGACTGATCTAGAGGGAGAGGTAATTGATAGTTTTTTATCAAGAAGAACTTGCACGTGTCGGTGTTGATCGTGTGGCAAAAAATAAGGAAATCAAAGTTGAACGTGTAATCAAGAGTAAAGGACACGGCGCGAAGAATCAATTCTATTCTAACTATCGTGCTCCATAGCACGCAATGCTGAGAGCACTTCTTAATGAGAGAGAGAGAGGAAGAGAGAGAGAGAGGGAGAGAGAGAGAGAGAGAGACATAAGTTACATACACTTTTTTACGGATATTTAATGACAGTTTATATCTCGGTTCGCGCTTCGACTTCCCGTCGCCATAATTTCGGTTGATTTAATTCTCGGCCGAAGATTAAAAATGCGGGTGTCTTGTCTGTCGTAGTGTGTACGTTGGAGTTATGCGTGAATTGGAATTGTGGGATAAATTTCTCCCATTTTTTTATGATTGTCCTTTATATATGCGGTTATACGTGTTTTTAAGTCACAATTCACTCTTTCTATAAGATTACTTTGCGGGTTTATACGCTGGTGTTCTTTCGTGAATTAACGAATTCTCCTTTAAGAACGTTTTCATCGTATCATTAATAAATTCGCAGCCATTATCGGATAAAAATATTTCTGGCGTGCCGAATTGGGCGCAAACTATGTTTTCTAGCGCGTTTTTAACATTTGCGGCTGTTTTCTTTCGGATTGGTACACATATAATAAAGCGTGAAAATAGATCTTCGAATACTATTAAATGCTCGTAACCTACTTTACTTCTGGGAAATTTGCCCATTAAATCTGCTGCGATTATTATCCACGGTCTGTCGACGTCACGTGTCCCCATTAAACCTACTAATCTGGCTGTGTCTTTGTATGCTCCTGGCCACTAATAAAAATGTGCCGACCGATTGTATGTCTTATCTACTCCTGAATGACCAGCTGATGGTTCGGAGTGCATTTTCTCGAAAATTTTGTCGCGCTTTTCTTTCGGAATGACGAGTTTCCATGCGTCTAAGTCTATGATTACGTCGTCTATGTCTTTTTCCGCTTTGTACCTGTATATATTTCCGTTGATTACCTTCCTCTCTCTGTATCTACGCGGATTTTTTAATATCTGGTACAGCCGTTTTTTATACCATTTGTAGTTTGTAACTTCTTTAATCTCGATCGCGCTAATTTTTACCGACTCGTCGTCTTCGAACATTCGAGAGAGTGCGTCGGGTACTACATTGTTCGTACCTTTTCTGTGCACGATTTTAAAGTCGTAACTCATTAATTCTTGTGCTCACCTTCCTAATCTTCCGACGGGGTCTTTCTTTTTAAATAACCATTGCAAAGAACTGTGATCTGTTATCACTGTAACAGTACTGGCTTCGATATACGGTCTGAATTTTTCTATCGCGAATTTTATTGCAAAGCACTCGCGTTCCGTTGTGCTAGAATTTAATTTATTTTTTTAACGCTCTGCTAGCGTTCGCTAATACTCTTTCTACTCCATCAACTACTTGCGTTATAACGCTTCCCAATCCTGTGTTCGATGCATCGCAGTGCAAAATGAATTCCGTATCGGAATCTGGTCTGTGCAAAAGAGGGACATCGCTAAGAATTTGCTTAATAATTTCAAAAGCTTTATCGTGCTCCTCTTTTCACGTAAATTTAGCGTCTTTTCGGGTAAGCTTCGTGAGCGGATCCGCTAGTGACGTGTAATTT
This sequence comes from Muscidifurax raptorellus, assembly GCA_020010945.3. Lineage (NCBI taxonomy): Eukaryota > Metazoa > Arthropoda > Insecta > Hymenoptera > Pteromalidae > Muscidifurax > Muscidifurax raptorellus. Next base: position 155,139 of record JAHUUD020000067.1, read on the forward strand.
TTAATAAATTTCCTATACCACGAGGCCATTCCTAAGAATCTGCGCATCTGTCGCAGGGTTCTCGGTCTCGGGTAATTTCTAACTGCTTCGGTTTTCTCCGAATCTATCATCAATCCCTTCTCATTTACTAGAAAATCTAAAAACTTTACTTCTTTCCGACAGAATTTACTCTTGTCGCTATTTATTGTTAATCCGGCGCCATTTATACGATTAATTAATTTTCGGAGCATTGCCAAATGCTCCTCGAACGACTCTGACGCGAGTACAATATCGTTTAGGTAGTTGTACGCGTATGGTTCAAGGTCGCCGATTAACTCTTATTTTCATACCAAATAAACGTACTAAGTCTAATCCAAGGATGAAATCGGTCGGGATTCCAGGAATCACGAGAATTTGCACTCTTTTGCTTATCCCCGCTATCTCCAATGGTACTGTCATTTCCCCTTCGATTGGCTCAGGAGAGCCGTTTGCCATTACAGCATTTTTAAAAATCGTCGGTTTTATTTCCGCGCCCAACCTTCGCGCTATTTCTTTTCCTTGTTTCCCTATAATCGTGCGAGCTGCCCCGAGATCGACCAAAGCTTTGAGCTCTGTGTTGCCGACTCTCAATTTAAGCTCAATTCGCGTTTCCCGCCGCGTTCGTATCAATCGAGTTGGTCGGTACGTTGCGGTTTTGATTCGAATTTTGGAATCGGTTATTCCCGCTATAGCCGTTCCTGTTGCGATCATTGTTAAAATTTCCCGCATCACCGTTGTCTGATTTTCCGCCTCGATTGTTGTTGAAATTTCTTCTATTACTTCCGTTTCTCTGTTCGCATCCCCAGTTATTATTGCTATGATTTGATCCGTTCCCGTTTGGGTTGTTACTATTTGCGTGATTGCTACGATTGTTGTAATTGTTACATCGGCCTTGATTATAAAAGTTTCCATTATTTCTCTGACCGTTTCCTTTCGGGTTTTCTGAATTTTGCGCATTTCTTTGTGCGTATATTTGACTTTGACCGGCGGTTTGTCGACTCACTTCGTTGTTTTAAATATTCGAGTTATTCTCTTTTGTCGTCGACGTTCTAATTGACTCTCTGATTTTTGATAATTCTCTATTTAAAATTTTGCTAAACTCGTCCATTGTCGGTACTTCTACTGAGTTTACGCTTGTTTCGTTTTTATACGATTTGTAAGACAGGTTTCTCGCGTTATCTTGTGTCGACGTATTCGCTTGCGTCTTGCCATATGAGCTTTTCCCGGTCTCGTATGCTTTTCCTATAGCTCTAGCTTGATTAATAAAATTGTCGAGAGTTCCGATTTTGAAAGGTTGCAATAATGCAAAAAATTCTCTGCGCATATTGCGGTATATCCGGTTTAACTTTTTCGTGTCTGACCATGGTGAGGGTACATTTTTTAATAATGCGAGAATCTCGTTTAAATAATTATAATTATTCATTGTTTCATTCGGTTTTTGTTTTCTTCCCCGTATCTCGTCTTTGAATTCTTTCGGGTAATTATCGGATCTGAATTGGTATCGCATATCTTTTTCGAAATCTTCCCATGTATACCATTTATCATTATATGCTCTTCGCGCATTTATCGCCGGTTCGACTAATAATAATGGTAAACTTCGCAATAATTCCGCGTCTATTAGTGTGCTGATTCGCGGTATTCTTCGACTCGACGTAAAAATTGGTCGATTGTTAGGCCTGATCCATCGCCGCTGAATTTAAGTTTCCATGCTGGTATGGTTTTTGCAACAACGTGTCGTCTATCCTCGCGCGCGTTATCTACCGGCAGTTGTACTCGACGCGTAATGTCTTTACTCGTTGCTTCTAATTGCGCATTGCGAATATTTAATAATTCGTTTTGACGGCGGAGCTCTTCGAATTTTCTGCTTAGTTCTTGTTGACGCGCCGCTAATTCATTTGTGCATTTTATTGACTCATCTAAGTTTCTTAGCGCTGGCGCGCGTGTTTTTCGCGGTGTGCTATTTCCTGCGAAGCGATTCGTCTGTTGGTCTATTAAATCTTGAATTAATAAATCCTTCTGTTCTTTCGATTCTGATTTTACCCAATAATTTGCAACGTCTGTCGGGATTTTAATCGTCTGTTCCGTTCTAGCGTTACCAGTGTGAATTTACTTGAGACGGCGGTCTGTTCGTTCATGTTAGGTGCAGGGTTATTACCTAATAATGAATCGTTCGGGCTTGTTGTTGCGCGGGGTACTGTTCGTTTTGTAACGTTTCTTTCTTGTTGCTCCCAAAAATCTCCTACTTCGTCAGAATCGAACTCTTTGAATTTATTTAGAAAATTCTGTAATGCTTTATCGCGATCCGCGCGCGCTTCTTCGTTTGTCGTTAGAGTTTCTATTCTGTCCTTAGTCGGTCAAATTTAAGTTCTTTTAATGTCTGTTCTAGTACAGACTCGTTAATGGACGTGATGAAGTCGTCAAGCTTATACTTGGCCATTATGTCGAACTCTGACATTTTGTGTCAATGTATTTTCGTAACTACGATTATTTAATAAAAAGTTAATTATTCTTTCACGTTGGCTGGAAAATGAGAAATTTGGCTTACTGAAATTTTGCTGTTTTGTCGTATTCATAAGTAAACCAATTTTGATCGATTATTGTATCTAGATTGGACTGAGGTATGCGTTACTTGTATATCTAGTCTGAACGTTAAAGTATTTATTTTTGCAACTTGCATGGATAGAATATCGTATATCCTTCCGCTTGACATTAAATTAATTTAAACAAATTTTGCTTATATGCTCATGCATGCATTCATACATATGTATGTATATATATATACTCTCACGACGCTTCGTGGAGAAAAATTTTCGACGGAGTATTTCGAAATATTATTTCGGCTTCTTTCACTCAAGCAGTATGACGCTGTAGACTTGACGAGTTCGGCTACTAGGTATCGAAGCTCGTCGACCTGTTTGTTTGTACACTCGGATTAGCGTGCTAGGCTCTCCGGTGTCGCTGTACCACATGTGTTGTGTTTCTTGGAATGCTCGAGTCTAACCCGGCTTTTACTTATTTAACTGTTATGCAGTCGTGAAATAAAACTTCCGTTTTATAGAATATTATGTCTAAAATTTTCTAGTAAGTGTTTACACTCGTGCATTCCATTGGGGATACATTCTCACGCCTATTTCCCTATTCTCTTTACTTCAACAAAAGGGGATGGTAACTCTTGACTTTATACGCATGGAAACCCACCACGGTTTTTCTACAACAGAAAATAATATGGGTAGTAGTTCGCTTAACGGCGTTCACCGAACCGATGACCAGTATGACGGTCGTAACACTGGGCCGGGAAGCCAGGCTCCACACTGCGATGTCGAATGCGCCAGGTTGCACTGTGTTCCCCGGATAAGGGTTGGACTCTGTGTGTCAGTGTTAACAGACTTCAATACCCAAGCGTGATGCAAACTATCGTCTGTGGACAGATGTTAATACCCTCCTTATTAGTGTCCAAGATATAAACAACAATCGTTATTGTGCTCTCAACCAGACTTATTTATTGAGAAAGTGGCTACATCACATTGCAAAAGATATAACTCATGATTCAGTGATGCGTTATACTCTGAGTTACGCTCTCGTGTAGGAACAGCTACTTCTATCTACGCTACTCATATAAACAACGAGGACAAGAACTAAGTCGATCATAGTTAAAACAATGAATATACGTCAGTGCTACGAGCTCTAGAGCCATTAAATGCAAAGACAGTTGGAGTATACGCTGCAGATGGAATCCCTAATGTTATGGAACATATAACAGCTATAATTGCAAATACGGTTGATCACACAAAGGGAGGGACACATTCGATTGTTATTTATATAGATACGAGATGTTATGGAATATACTTTGACATTTATGGTCTGCCAACAATCTCACAACATCATGTTAAATGACTGAAGAGAAATTGTAAACGATATCAGTGGAATAAACAAAAATTACAAAGCATCGATTCGTGAGTGCGTGGTCAATACTGTATTAGTTTCTTTATCATGTGGTGAATTTACTTAACTTCCGTGCGTTCTGTCATAAGTTTTCACGAGATTTCTGAAAAAACGATGCGCTAGCGGTAGCGTTTTATAAAAAACGTCTACAAAATAAAAATATTCATGTACGCTCAAGAAATATTAAAACATTTGGAACTGAGCGGTCTCTTGATTCTGGCTTATGTAATCAAACACGTACTTCGAGAATGTCTTTAAATTATTAAAATTTTGTCATTTACTATGTGAATAAATTTGTAATCTTTCATAACTAAAGTATTCTCATTTACACCACCTTACCCTCTCCAGCAAACCTTTCTCATTACCAATGCACTATAATCTAAGAATATTTATCACAAAAACCTTTGATAAGTATAATATTTCTGCTCGGTGTCATTTATTCTTTATCTTCGCATTCTGTTTCATCATGCTCATACTTTTCTTGTAATAGTATTCGAAAAAAAATGTTAATAACCTAAATATGTAGTTGATAGAAGTCTGTGAAATGTAACCTTAGCCTTTTTGACGGATGACACGAATACGATATGTCTTTCCGGTTGCGTCATCAGCATACACTTTCTGTAACTAGAATCCTATAAAGGCTAACGTAATCTAAACATGTTGTTCTTGGAAGTCAATGAAATGTAATGGTTAGCTTTGACGGTTAATGAACATGATATATTCTTCCCTGTTGCGTGAGAGTTCTTTGCGTAGTTTCGAGAATACGCATGTAGGGATTCATCTCCCACTCCTCTCAACGTTATAGAGGGGCATTCATTCGGGCAGAGAATAAAAGAGCGAGCTCTGGCTGGAACACCATCAGTCATGGAGTTTGTAAAATGTTTCTCCAGTGTAAATCTTCTGTCTGTTCTCGTTGTCTAAAGCCTTCGCTATGGCTCAAGCAAATGTTAGTACTCAAGCTCGTTTCCAGAATATTCTGCCCAACATGCTGCTATCTACAACCTACGCAGTTAATAATTCAAACTCCAAACCGGCTTCTCTTCGTCTAGTCGTAAACCTGTCCACGTCTACAGCCTGTTTCAAAGTTATCAAATTCGATGTGCGCAACTAGAAGGTCTTCAAGAATTACTTTGATCTTATAAATACTTATTGTCAAGATCCGTACAGATTCTAAAGTGCATACGGGCGACCAGCGAAGGTGTACTACGCTTTTCAAGCGCTTCATGTATCTTCGTCCAATTTGCAGAGTTGAATGCGTTTTTGACATCCAAAGTAATAACAGCACAGTACTTCTTTGTTCCGCCCTTCCACCGTTTTCCACTGATGGCTGCTCGGGCTGTGTTTACCACTAGGCCGATCGCGTCCAAAGTAGATCGGCACTTCCGAAAGCCATATTGGTGCTCGGCAAGCCCCTTGGTCTCTTCGATTATGCACTCCATCCTGTTGCTGATAATGCGCTCCAGTATTTTTCCTTGAGTGTCCATCATACATAATGGTCTGTACGATGTCTCCCCTCCGGGCGCTTTGTTACCCTTAGGTAACAACACAAGTCGCTGCTTTTTCCAGTTCGTCGAAAATCTCCCTTCTGCCAGGCATGTATTGTAGAGGCCAACAAATTCTTCAGGTTTAGCATCGATGGCATGCTTCAGCGCTACATTTGGTATGCCGTCAGGACCGGGAGCCTTATTGTTTCCTACCCTCTTGCTTGCTACAAGTAGCTCCTCAACTGTAATTGGAGGTATATTTTCTTCCCGCACTTCCTCTGCTATAGCATATGGTGCGTCCGGCTGACTTGGAAAAAGTGTTGTCACTACCCTCTTTAGTACCTCTGGGCACTTTGGTGGGGGTATATAGCTTCCTTTGAGTGTCTTCATAACTGTTTTGTAGGGCCTGCCCCATGGATCTTTATTGACCTCTTCTAGCAGCTCCTTATGACATCTCTGCTTGCTTTCACTGATGCACTTCTTGAGGGTGCACTTGGCTTCTTTCATTCTTCTGCTGCATTCTTCTACAGCTTCGCTTCCAATACCGGTTCGGTAAAACTTTTTCCTTGCCCGTTGCTCAAGCCTTCGTGCTCGGTGGCAAGCGGAGCGCGCTGATCTAATCTTCTCGTTCCACCTATATACTGGTGTCCATCTTTGATTGGGCACTTTTCTTGGCATAACTGCGTCACATGCTCGGGTGAGCCATTTTGTCATTTGTTCAGCCTTATGTTCTGCTGATCCCGTCAATTGGATATTTCTTAACATCATCAGAAATAGTTCCTTTTCGTACTCCTTGGCTTTCCATTCCATTTTCGTACTTATAGGGTTAGTAGTACAGTGCACCATGTTTTGTGTGCCCAGCTCCATTATAATGGCGTGGTGATCACTATTAGTGAAGTGATCGCTTACGGTCCATTTACTCACCTCTTTTACCAGAGATCTACTAACAAATGTTAAGTCGATCACTGATTCAGCGTCCACCTTTTTATAGGTTGGTACGTTGCCTTCGTTCACCAGCACCATGTCCAGAAGTGTGAATGCCTCTAGTAGGGCCTGTCCTCTTCTATTAGTTTTTCGGCTGCCCCATTCAACCGCCCATGAGTTAAAGTCCCCAGCTATAATAGCTGGTTTTTTAGCCCTGACATCTCGTACTAGCCGGTCCAAGAACTGCTGAAACTGATCAATTGGCGCACTGGGTGGGGCATAACAGCTGTATATCTGTATACCCTCAATCTTTGCGCTGGCAAAACCTGCTTCTTTGACTTTCATCCTACTTTGAAAGGTAAGGTCTCTGCACGCCCAAATAGCTGCTTTACCGGAGCCATCGGATTCCCACCTTGGCTGTTCAAGATCTCTGTACTGCTCACTGATTATAGCAACATCAATCTTCTGCTCACGGACGTACTGACAGAGAAGGTCCTGTGCTATCTCACAGTGGTTCAGGTTTAACTGTACTATTCTCATCTTCTTTGTTTTGTGGCTTTCACTGCCGCTTGGTACGCTGGGCAATTATAGCTACCTGCGGCATGGTCGCTTCTCTCTACGTCGTTCTTTCCTCTGCAGAGAATGCAGCTGGGCTGGTTTGTGCAGTCTTTCGCTACATGTCCCGCTGAGCCACATTTGTAGCAGCAGCGGCTTCTATCGTGCTGCTCAATGCAGCTTGCAGCAGTATGGCCGAAGCCCAAGCATTTATAGTATCTGAGCGGGCGGGTGTCTCGCTTTATTGCCCTTATTCGGCAGATAACCCACCCTATCTTTATCTTCTCACCCTTGATAAACTTCTGGGCTATCTGGGCAGGTAGCTGTACTATTGCTTTCTGCGTATCTCCATAAGCTTTACGAAGCGACTTAACCGCCGTAGGTTCGAAATTATGTCCTTCCTCGTTATTTTTGTGTAGTGCGTCCACTATATCCTCCTTAGTGGTCAGCATGTCAAGATCCTTAATCTCGAAGGCCTCTTCATGATGCAACGCCCTGATTGTAGCAGTTTCCACTAGTACTGCTTTCACCGCTTCCTGGAGCTAAGCTGTTTCCACCTCCTTGGAACGTCGTAGTTCGAGTAGCAGATCTCCTGCTGTTGTTTTGCGTATTCTATGTACGCTGTTTCCTAACTTTTCTAGGCTAGGCTCTGCCTTCATTTTCTTTAGGATTTCGGCGTAGCTTTTTCCACCCTCGGCCTTGATGACTAAGGCGTCAGGTCTAGGAGGTCTTGCTCTTGCCGTCCTACTTTTTCTGTTCGACATACGTATATGGACGCATATGCACGTGTGTACATGTATGTGCATGCGTACATCTGCATACAGCATGCTTATTTAAATTCAAATAAATAAAATTGTTTAAACAAAATAAAATAAAATTTAGCTTTGAATCGGAAGAAAATTGAAAGTTTATGTTTGAATGGGATGCAAAAATTGAAAGTTTATGTTTGAATGGAAAGCAAAAAATTGAAAGTCTATTTTCGAATGGGAAGCAAGAATTAAAAGCAAAATTGAAAGTCTATTGTTGAAAGAGAAGTATTAATTAAAAGTTTATTTTTGAAAGAAAGAAAAATTGGAAGTTTAAATTCGAACGGAAACGAAAATCGGAAGTTAACTTTGAACTCGAAAAATAAAACTAAAACTAAATTTCAGAAAAGAAATTTTTCAATAAAAACAGATAAACTAATTTACACCTTCCAATTCTAGATCGATCTACTCTGATTCTTTTCTTGAAGACTCAAGAGGAAATCTTGGGATTCCGACAGTATTTTCCGGATGAGAAGGTGAAGGTACATCTAGGCGACACCACAATATGTTTTACCACTGAAAGTGGATTCAGAAAAGAAATCGGTATTTATTATTAATAAATTTTGACAGCATGCACTCGCTGTTGCCTGATCGACTTGTGCTCGGTTGAAAGGGTAACTAGCAATATGAGGCTGAGTGAGTATTGTGGTTATCTTGTGTTCGGATGCCATAGTACGAGCTCGTTTTTGTTTGATTGACTTGTGTTCGGTCAGCAAAATAAAAAAATTAAGCTGACACAGAACGATTTTAAATCTGATTTTAAATACTAATATTTATATATGGTATGTCCGAAATTTTCTGATCATAAGCTTACTAAAATTTATACAATACATTTCAGAAAAGACTACAGCAAGCGAAAAGGAACTGCAGCTGCTAGAAAGTGCCATAGCCGAAAAACAAACTGGAGAGGAAGAATTGTATCTTGCATACTGCCACTGCCACGAACAACAGAATGTACAATTCGAAAGCAAAAAGGTGTAAAGTCCCGAAGACGAAAGAATTTTGGAAGTGATTCCGGAAGAGAGTGTGAGCAAATTCAGACCGGACGAACATGATTTTTCAAAAGAAATAAATACTTGATGAAAGGTAGCCCGATAATTACCAATATCACGAAAATTAATCCTCGAAAAATGTTTGATGATTTTTTAAATTCCACAGAATACGAAAATAAATTGAAAGTGATGACCGAAAGCTACGAAAGTAAATTGAAAGAGGCCGAAAGAAAATCTAAGGAAGATATGGATAAAAAATTGAAAGAAATGAATGAGCTGCTGAGACTCACTCGTGGAGAGTTCAAAAGTCTGGTAGACTATGGAAATAGAACCAGAATTGATTTTGAAAAGCAATTGACGGAAGCAAAATCGAAAGATACTCGAACAGAAACTGTAAGTAATTCAAATTCAGAAAATAATCCAGATAATGTAAATTCTTTAATTTTGAATGAAATCGAAAAACGATTTAAAGAACGCGAAAGATTGACAAAAGACGTGTTAGAAGATGAAACGTCGGTGTTAAAAAGTTTTCTAAGGAAATAGGCCATAAAGTACTTCCTACGTTCCGCGGTGGTGAGCCATTGCAACTCACGCCTGTAGGGGGTGATGTGCTCGTCCCTGCTTACACCATACATGTAATGAATTAAAAGACTGTGAACAGATCCGGATTCACCGGGGTGACGAGATCACCTTTATCAAGGATACTCAAATGCAGACTAGGGAGGTAAGTCTATCAACATGGGAGGGCCGCGTGAGAGAAATCCCACACGGCATAGCTGCAGGGCCAATCAGTTTTATATCTGGTGGAACACCAGCAGACCCTGCAGCTTTACAAGGCATCCCCGCACGGATGGATCTCAAAATCCCTCTCCCTGGATCCTTCGTTTCAGAAAAGTCTGGTTACAATTCGCCAGTCCCTACACATTTCCCTATATAACTCCCTAAAATGAATGAAACCCATTGTTAAAACCCACAAACACAAACTCTAATATCACCACTTATGAGCCTACAAATTGGAAAATCCTCCCTCCTGACCCGAACTGGAGGAGACAGGTGTTGGTATTGCGGAGGCACAGGTAATTGGTACTCAAAGTGCACACAGCCTAAAGTCATTTTTGCTTCAAGTGTAGTTAACGTGGCTAAGATATTTTTACGTGCCCGAAATGTTTCAAATCTCCCCCAGCTCTGCGAAAGAGAGAGGTGGAAATCACAAATAGAATAGAACCGAAACCTCAACAATTTCAACCATCTCAAATACCTGCAACAGATCAGAATGCACACAGTCAACGGGAAGTTTATGGAGAGGCCATACAACCAGTATTGATTGTGTACATGAAGCATCAGTCTTCCTCGGTTTCAATAAATTTTCGTATTGCCCTACCGTGCCATTTAATTAATTAATATCAATGCCACTCCCCAAAGGAGGTCTAAGAAGGACGAAAAAAAAATATCAAAGAATACAGATATGAATAATATGAAATGTATATATAATAAGTTGAAGTTTTTTACCCTTGTAAGTTTGTAAAAGTATGCAAATTACAGAATTTAGTAAGAGTACAAAAAATATATATTCTGTTAAAATGCTTTCGAAAAAGATAGTTCGCATTAAGTGTTTATTGAGTGTCCTTACAAGTAAACCGTCCCCGGTAGCGTGACCAGTTTGGGAAGGAGCAGTTTATGACGTCACACTTGGTGTGTGTTACTCTGCTGAGTAGAGATACAATGGTGCGACCAACAGTCTTACTAAAGCCATAAGGAAATCGAGCTAAGAGACCAGAGTGCATAGATTTAAGAAAGGCTCTATGCAGCCAATGCGAGCGAACCAACCCCAACACCTATCCCCTCACATGCTAATTCCTACCTACTATAAGAAACTGCCTGGCTACCCTGTACCCTCACATGCTACCCTACGCTCCCCCCCCCCCCCCCCACATTCACTTCACTTCACATTACGTCACTTTACGTGATCAGGAGCAGGCGTGCTCTCCGTAGTCCAATATCCAGATGAAGACGATGTCGCAGCCAGCCCAATAAGTCACCAGCTGACTAATCGCGTTGGCTGGAGGATTCCAGGTAGCTGGATGACCAGTCACTAATCCTAATATTCCACAAAACCTAGAATAGTAGAAAACCATTAGTATCGCCTAGAGAGAGGGAAGATTAGTTATTAAGAGAGAACAGGGAACGACACAGGACTTATTAACAGCAGTTCAGACACTGGAAAGGCTCGTCAACAGCAGCAAGGATATGTAGTAAGAAGAGGCAGTAGCAAGACTTCATGATAACATATTTTACCTTGGAAAGCAACAGAACAGCTACGTACTGCAGGCACTCGAATAGCTCGTGCCAAGATGGACTCGTGATATCTGCAAATAATCAAGAAGATTATTAAGGACAGTGTATATTGGAGTCAACGAATGTACCTTACTTTAACCTCACTCACTGTTGACAGCTCAACCACACGGGACTAGTAATATTCTTACAATTAGTCATCACTAGCAAGCAACGTTTGTGCTATATTCCGCTCTACAGGGTCTATAGCTGCACTCGCACTCTCTTTGTCTCTCTCGTACACCTTAATTGCTATCCCTTGACCACGTGACTGATCTGCTCCTCTCGCCGGTAGCTCGCATAGTCGATGTGTGACGTCATGCTTGAACGCTACCGAATCGGCGTGGCCTCGGCCACTCTGTTCCGGCCCTCGTGACCTAGCATATTATTTGTACAGCGCAATTATTGTAATATTCGTAGTCGAAATAGTGGTGATTCCTGAGTATCGTTACATATTAAAGGACTTATATTGTGTAGCGTAGTGCTGATTTTCTTAAGAGTATCGTGATACGTGCAAGGGTTAAACCAGTATCGGAGGAGCAGACAATAAATGTAAGGCAGAGAGAGAGAGAGAGGGGGAGAGACAGAGTGCAATCAGAGAAAAGTGAAGCTAGTGTTGAATGGCGAGATGTGCAGTCAGCTTTCCAAAATCGGATTAGAACTGGTGTAGTTGTTAATATAAAATATATGCATATTTTAAGTTTCTTGAATGATGCACAAGAGCTCTTTAGATAAGGTGAAGTTACGTTTGATCGAGTATAATACGGTGAAAGTTAATTCTGACTTCATCTTAGAATTTTCTATGCAGAAAAATGATGAGAATACTAATATTAAATATTTTACGAGTGAAATTGTTATAATATATGTCGAACGAATTTAGAAGGATCGTTTAAAGACCATATTAAAAACCCAATTGTTTCACAACCAGAAGAATTTCAGGAGCAAGATTCTGGCAGGATTTTGAAGAGGATTATAAGTTTGTACATAAATATGAACAAATATTCTCCAATTAAAGGGAGTTCTTATATTCCCCTCCCAAAGTTTATAAATTATACGAGAGAGGGAAGAAACTCTCATATGGATTCTGGATCACTTGGAGAGGGGGTGATCCAGAACCTGTGTGATTCAGTATGCGTATAGCCTATCTATTTACATTACCATTAATGTAACGATGTGCGAAATGTAGTAAACATAATAATTCGAACTTAAGAAATAAAAAAAGTTGAAACATAGAAAATATTTTTATGTCCGGATTGTATTTTAATAATTTAAATATTAGAAAATCCCTTGTGGCTACCGTAAACGCGGTCACTGCCTACCGGGGAAGGGAGCCGGATACGAAATATCTTAGTTAGTTCTTAATATTATATTTTATGTTTTTATTGATTTTTTTATATAAGGAGAAATGGAACTTAATGAATGAGGGTGTATGTGGGAGAGTAGGTATGTGATGCTGCATTCTCGGTACATTATTGCGTCGGTGGTTCAGCTTCACAGGCCAGATGATGCATAAGATGCAGCCACTCATCCTCAGTCACCCTCAGGATTATTAGACCGTCCCTCAGGATTACTAGACTGTATGGCGCCTGGTGCATCTTACTTTTTCTGATGATCTTCCGGTATCTTAAGTTCAGCGGATAGTATTACATTTGTTTGTTAGCAGCGTTTGACTTAGGTCCGCCAATAACTCTTTGATCACTGGTGTTTGTAGTAACTATTGGTTTAATCTTGCGACGGGCAGAGTAACGTTCTGCTTAAGATTCTCGAGATTGTTACTCGCCACTAACCCTTTGCTCCTAGGCTTTATTTATTAGTGTGTCTTTAGTTTCTTCCCATTCTAGAGCATTGTGTATATTTAGGAGCTCTAGCTTTTCATATCTTTCTATCTCTATGATTCGTGGAATCATAGATGATAGGATCACAAAAATCACATTTTATGAATTTCAACTTTAAGAATAACTTTAAGAATTTCTATACGTGTATTTGCTCTCGAAAAAAGCGCCTTGATGTTTAATTTAGGTTTTCTGTTAGCTTCTGATTTTTCTTAATATTTTGCAGTTTTATTGTTTCGTCGTGAATCATATTACACCATCTGTACTCATTCTTCGCATTCTTTTTAATTTATGGATTTTTTGGTAAAAATGTGTATCGCGATTTTATACGCCTGTTAATACAATTTGATACATCCATTAGCTTTATGGCGATTTTGATTTATGAGGCGGTTCGTTTTATAGTCCGTCATTCTTTTAGAGTGTTGCAGCATGTGTATATTGCCAGCTCTTTCTCCTGTTCTTTTTCTGATCCTGCAGTGTCGGTATTTCTGAGTGTATGCATGTTTGTGAGTATGAAATGTGTGAAAAAAATATATTTGTCGTAATTAGGCGTGTGATGGAATTGACAATTACAATATCTAGGAGTATTCTGTGACTATTCCATGACATGGAATAAACATATCGAAAACATTATTAAAAATACCAAATATTTAATATTTATATTTGCAAACATGAGACAATTTATAGAAAGTAAAACTTTATTGATGATACACTATTCAATTTACCATAGTACAATCAATTATAGAGTGTTTACAAGGAAATGAGCCGGTAATAGTTTTACATTATAGACTACAGAGACATATAATAAAAAATAAAATATTAAAAATTATTACAAAATAGAATATTAATCTCTCCCATATATATAATTACCATCAATAAATTTGCTCAAAATAAGGACATTCCATTGGATGTAAGTCAGTTACTCAAATTAGAATCAACAATATATTATTTAAAGAAAACTAGGTTTAAATGTATTCATCCGCCAAAAATTACCAAAGCTATAGCGATAAAAAGAGCTATATTATTGCTATAAAATTATTTAATAAGATACTAAATGTTCTCAAAATTTTGACTTTAAATATAAATTATATTATAAGTTTTTGCGTAGGTATAGATAATAACTAACGATTTACTGTATATATTTTTAGTTTTGAATAGTTTTCAATAAATATATCAATCTATGGTCACATGTTTACCTTTGTAGGAACTTACATTATGTATTAACATTTTGTATATTTCTGGTTTAATAAACAAATTAACTTTTTATGATATAAAAGAGCACTTGATTGAGCAAATTCTACAGTCGAGCCAATGTGGCCGAGGATCTAAGCAATCCGCCGTTTATTCACTTCACATATTTCACTAATTGAATTAGCGTTACTTCATTTCGCTGCAATACTCTTATACAGATTTTTTTTCGGGATTCTCTCTCCGACATCCGCGCTAGTAGAGTAGGTTAACCCACCTGCTTTCAATGCCCAGTACCAGACAAACAGAAACAAAAAATTTGCAACATCGTTGGTCTCGTTGGTATAGATTGCTATACGCGATTTTTAATGTTTAAATTGCGCAAAGTTTGAGACCAGTCACAAAAATATCGCAATTTATTTGTTTTGTTTTTCAGGCATGAAAAATTACTTTTCTTGTGATGTATTCATATAAGTACTTTAAACTAATTATATTTTAAATTAATATTTTGATAAAAATGTTAATACTTACAGATAGAACAAGTGGCACAGCTGGCAACATTCAGTGAAGCTCTGCTAGACTATCATCAACAATGCACGGAAATTCTTAAGGTGTTGTGTGAAAAATTGATTGAAAAGTACGTATAAATCGTAATATTTATGTGTAAATACTTAAGTATATTATAAGATTTTTTCTTTTATTATGATTTTTAAAAACAATTTTTCCCGTGTTTATAATAATACTGTCTAGGATGAATTCGACAATAATGCATCTGAAAAAGCATAAAATTACCCTTACGGGAACATTGACTTGACTACCTCTTCTCGCTCTTTGCTGCTCTGGTAGGCCAGCGGCATTCGCTCTGTCTCTTCTCCCGCGAATAATATTCATAATCTCAGCTATTAATCCCATATAGTTTTCATCCAATTCAGTGTCAGTTTGTTGTTTGGCCACACAATACTTCGGCCCATGACATATAACGCTTTTCTCTTACACGTGAGTTCACCTTGGTTTTACAGTTTTAATTCATAGCTAAATTAGATTCCGTGGTTTTTTTAATGTTCTTATAATTCTTTTAGCTTCTCTTTCTATCAAACAACGATATTTGTACGATATACTCGTACAAATACGGTTAAAAAACAAGAAATTTCGTAAGTTCTGTTATTAACCTTCCGAAACGTCCGCCAAAACACCATATGTCCACTCGTAGCGATTATTTACTGCTTAATCTAAAACTACAACAGACGAGTAATAGAATAAGCATTTTAAAACATTGACTTGCTTTTGTAAATATACTTTGTATATCGACATCTGAGGGGAATAACGCCATATCTCGGAGCTCGGTTCGTGAACGCCCTATCACTAGAATGGAATATCTCGTGATCCGCTTCGAGAACGCTATATCTTGGAGTAAGCTTTTTTTAAGACTATCTACGTTATTTCTATTCTAGTTGCGATTAAATTTCTGCTATTTTGTAATGGTAGTCTTGCGTGATTTGAAATATTCAAACCTTGATATCTTAAGAACCATATGATTTTGAAAGCTGCGCAAACAACTTTTAGCCAAGACAGAAAAAATATATTCCAATTAAAATATATGGCTTTTTTTTAAATTACCATTTTCGCCTTTTTGTCGGACGGATTGGTAGTTCCTTTAAACCCAACGAGAAAAAATAGGTAATTTTATTATCTTTCAAATGAGGCATAGCGGAATTGTTTGTAATAACGCAATCCTTTAAAAAAAGCCTAAAAAATTGATTCGCAAGATCCAAAAATGACCATAAAATAACTGTGGTAGAAATTTCCTCAACCAAAATGTTCAATTCACTAATTATTTGCCAATTCTGTTGGCCAAAAGATTTCACGAACGAAGAGGCACTGGTTTACAGATCTATGTGTTATGTTTATGTCTTGGTTGCAGGTTATGTCTAGATGATAGTTTTTAATACTTAGATACGAATATCGACCATGGATGGTATCTGAATGTAGAGGGTTGTGGATGGCGATGTCTGGGAAGCGGGTTTCGTAGTTTTTTGTGCGTACATGTATATGCTGGTTTGAGATATTGTCTATAGACATCCGTGTGATCGCCGATGTCGAAGTTCAGGCAATGTACTCCGTAGTTTTCGGTACGTATAAATATAAGTGAATAAGTGTCATATTGTTCATAGGTGGTGTCGAGGTGTCTAAGCATTGCCATTGATGCAGACCAAGTAGTGCGCTCTGTGAATTTTTGATATCCATAACTAGTGTTTAAAAGCTGCGTATCGTACTATGTGGCCCTTGTCACCGTCGATCGTGGGCACCTAGACATCATCAATGACCGATATGGACTTCTATGAATCAAAAATCACATATCAAACATTTACAATAAAATCTACAACTATTATTTACACCGGTTCATTTAAATAACTGTACAGAGCACATATTTCATCAGATAACGTCATTGGCATCCTCCGACATCAAGACACTGTTTACTCTTTATTCTTATGTATCTTATCAGATCACAGTTATCAACATCGTAAAATTATAATAAATGACTTTAATCAAGATAGCTCAGGAGGTTTCAAACCCATTTCTGCGATTTTACCGACCCATAGGTTGGTAAGGCAGGTAATAACTTTAGTTATGATCTGTACGATCTAGTGTAACAGCTATAAATGGCGCCAGATATGTGCAATATTAAAATAACTCTAACTAAAAAAATTTTTAAAATATATAAAATTTTACGACACAACAAAGATACTTATTCATCTACATACTTTTATAAACAAAATTAATTTGTATATTTCACCTATATGTAAATGCAAATAATAATGCTTAGTTCGCCTATAGATTTTATTAATAAACACAATTAATTTGCATATTTTGCTTATATGCATATACAAATAATAATATTCGTATTTTGTTTATACGCTTTGGTTTGAACACAAAATAATAATGCATATTTCGCCTATGAGCAGTAATATAAATACTAGCGTAAGTTGCATAGGTAATAGCAAAAGTAACAGTATTTTCAGTACTATAAGCTTCGGTTGACCATGAACCAATAGCAAGTACAACTGTAAAGCACAGTAACTCCTAGATGATAGTAGATTAGAAAGTAGACCATGAACGTGCGGCTCAGACCCTGAAGGGGTTGCAACAATCAAAGTTGCATGTGTAGGAGCAGTAGTATTATGAGCACCAGCACTAACACCACACTCCAGATGTACAACTGCGCTAGCATCAGGACGAGTACCAGCTGTAAATTCTGGACCCATGACATTAGTGTAAGTTGCATGTGTAACAACAGCAGTAAAATAAGTACGTGCAGTAGCAGTAGATCATGCACGTGCAACTTGATACTGAATACAGTGGATCCATGAAAGTTGCACGTGTAACTGTAATAGTAGCCTAAGCACAAGCACCAGTAGTAAACCCTGGACCCATGACTCCAGTGACAGGTGCAATAATAGCACGCATAGTAACACAAACAGCAGCAGTAACATCAGCATTAACAGTAGCAATAGTTAATCAGTGCAAACTGATATAGCAATATCAGTGAAAACTACACAAGTGTTGCAGCAGCAGCAGACCTAGATAAGTAGCAGCAGTAATTAGTACACATATATAATGTCCACATTCTAAAAGTAGTAGTTGCATGTGTATCACTAGCGGTAGATCCTAGACAAGCAGTTGTCCTCATAAACGTGCGGCAGCAGTAGCACAAATGCAAGCACGAATACCAGCAGCACTAGAAGTATTAGCAACAGAAGTAGACGCGATAACCTCTAAATGGTACTAGTCCTTATAAAACGAGATACGCGTACTTCATTTACTGTCATTTTAGTGCACTTGATCTTCAAACTTCCTTACACGGTAATCAGCCTTGGCCTTATCGTTAGAGACAAAAAGTAGCCTCGGTACAAATGAGTAATTTAAAGTACTATTAAATTGAGCTATAGTTGTATGAGTGTGGTTAAAGTATCTGGAAATACCTACCAGTACAACCAGATACCGACAACCTATTGTCAATCAGTACACCAGATACCATAAGTCCAGTCTCAGGGTTGTGTCCAGATGGTTGGCGTTGCTGGAAACGCCAACCGGCATCATTAGATACCATGAATCGAGCTCCAGTGTCGTCACCGGGTGGTATGAAGCTGCCAGCAACGCCTACCAGTACCGCCAAATAATATGAATTCGACTCCAGGGTCATCCCTTGGTGGTTAAACCAACCAGAAACTCCAACAAGCACCGTTAAACAGTATCAATTCAGCTTCGGGGTCAAAGTAACCAGAAACTCCAACCAGATAACACGAATCCACGTACAGCTATAGTAGAATATTCAGGTGTACCCGCAGCAGCAGTAGTATCCCCACAAGCAACAGGAGCAGTAGCATCACCATTAACAGAAGCATCACCGTGAACAACAGTAGCAGTAGCATCACCACAAACAGAAGCCATACCGTTAACAGCAGCAGAACTAGAGCCTCCACGTGCAGCAGCAGCAGTAGCATCTCCACGTACAGCAACAGCATCGCCACGAACAGCTACATCAGTAACATGCCCACGTACAGCAGCAGAAGTAGCATCAGCACGTGAGCAACAGCAACAGTAGAAGCAGTACAGCAACAGAAGGAGTCCGCTTAACCTCCACATCGGACTGATATTTTTCCAGTCTGGTGGCATTTTTTTCAGCGTTGCAATAGCCCTTGTCGAACGGACACTCGTATATCTTAGCTATACTGCAATTTCGGTGCACCTATTCGCGATTCGCGAGCGGCCGATTCGATATTTACATGTATAGGTATTACGGCAGTATTACGGCAAGCGGAGGAGCCTTGTCCCAACTGGTCGCCAGATAGGTATGCACAATCTATGCGCAGTCATTGAGCTCGCTTCCCGAGAAGCAACGAGCAGCTGCTTGGTTCATTTGAATGATAACAAAATAGTACATCTCGATACAAGTGCGTAAAAATCGAGCGAAGCGAGGATGATAAACTCACGAGTGTAGAATTAATTCTCGCACATGTGTCGAACGATATTTTTTCATACATGGAGCGGAAATGCAATTTTAAAAAGTTGCAAAGTACGTAAAATCGCATTTTACGCACACTGTATCAAAAACTATGTTTTATTTGCTGCAGCTACTGATTTTCGTTCGAATAGATGTTTATAAAACGAAGGGCAATGATATCTTGGTTTTGCGAAATTCATTGTGTTTATTTAGTTCCAGCCAATTTTTCACCGAGCAACCGCATTATCGACTTGGTTGGTACAATTGGGTTTCGGATCCACTTAAATATATTTTGGCTGCCAGGTTGATTCATATGTAAATCACACATTTAATTTTATCACATTCTCCATATGTATTATATTTAAATATATAGTAGAATTGCTCCTATTTAATAGTACCATATCGAGGCAATCTGTAAACAAAATTATTATTAATAACTAATTGATCATTTATTGCTTTTCGATGAAAAAATGTTTTTCTAAATTGGAACTATTGTAAGTGAAAATTTAATTACTTTGCTTGATTATTGACAAATAGATTGTGCTGAACATTTGCTGGAGATTATCTCTCGTATGGATGTGTGTGTGCGTGCGTGCGTGCATACGTGTGTGTGTACGTGCGTTTGTACGTGCGTGCGTGCATGTGTGTGGATGTGTGTGTACATACATATACCGTAATATTTCTGGAACTACTTAGTCAATATCAATAAAATTTGACATGTACATTTATTTTTGGATTCTAAATTCGGGAAAAGCAGTAATTTTTTATTTTGTTTTATGGCCATTTTTTATTTTTTGAAAAACATTATTTTGCGTTTTTCTAATCATCCCATTATTACAAACAATTCAGCTACATTGCATTTCGAAAAGAATAAAATTACCTACGTTATACCGTTCGGTCCTCGGGAACCGCACCGTTTGGCAGCACAAATGAAAAAAGGGATTTTTTTTTAAAAATTCATATTTCTAAAACTATACATCATGACCTCACGAAAAAACATGTTGATGGGTCACATGTCGAATCTATTAACCCCATTAAAATTTCAAGTTATTTGACTACATATTTATTTAGTAATAAATCGGACTTGGTTAGAGGGCGTGAGAGTGAGCACATGCGAGCTCGAGCCTCTTTGCATAGTTTTGGCGATTTAGTGTGAATAATCTGCGATTATTGTAAACAAAAGTGTAGACAAGGTTGGAGGAAAGTGTGTTGAGTGTGTGGAGTAAAGAAGTGTAATAGGGAAAAGGAGGAGTGAGTACGAAAAAGCGAAAGAAAACTAGATAGGTTTTTGTAGGTTAGAGAAGATGGAAACGAGGCGTACAGGGACAGCAGAAGAAAGACGGGCGTCGAAAGAGAAGGAGACAAAGGCAGGAGGGAATGCGACGAACCCGGACACGAAGGCCAAGAATGATGCGTCTACAAAGGTCAGGACGGACTGCAGGAAGCAGGGTAGCCTGGATGGCGCGTTCAAGAAAGTGGCTTTCGAGGATTAAGAGAGGTTCAAGGATTTGAGGTTGAAAGTTACAGATGAATCGGTAAAGGTAACGAATGAGAGAGTAGCAATCGAAAAATTGAAATTAGACTTACAAGCGAGGGAAGTAGAAATAGGAGAGAAATTAGAAAATCTTGAGGCGCGTTTCCAGGAATTGGAGGAGAGGGAAAGGGAAAGGGATGCGAGACTAGACGCGCTGGAAGTGAGGGTTCTCGAGTATACAGGAAATGGCGACACGGGTTCGGAAGGAGATGCGCGGAGTATGATTAGCGGGATAAGCGGGAAAAGCGGTAGGTCAGGTAGGAGCGTGACTAGCGAAAGATTGTTGTGCAGAGCGGCAGGCAGTGTGTGCCTATCTGTAAAAGAAGTAGTGGACATGAAGAGATTGTTACAAGAGAAAGATAGGAAAAGCAGACAGGAAAATTTCATAATTAAAGATTAACGGTAATGTAGTGGTAGTAAAAGTAGAAAGGTACGAAGAGAAGATGTTAATTATGAAAAATAAAAACAAACTGGCGGGATCGAAGGTGTATATTCAATATGACCTCAGCTTTGAACACAGGAAAATGCAGGAGGGAATAAATAAATGGGTAAAGGCGATGAGAGAAAAAGAATTGAATGTAAAAACGGGTAGTAGAAAAGTGTTTATTAATAATGTTTGGGTGCACTGGGAGAATCAAGAGAAACCAGAAGAAATCGAAAGGGAAGCAGAAAGGAAACAAAGAGAAATAGAGGAAAACAAAAAAGACAGAATAGAAGAGGATGATAAGATTTTTACGTAAGACAGGAATGGTGTGATGCAAGAAGTCAGGCTTTGGATAGGGGAGAAAAAATACTTAGCAGACAGGGAAAAAAGATAATTTTTTGAAACATGGCAGGCATTTCGAACAAAGATAAAGAGTTTTGGGAGTACGTTAAAGAGGCAGATTTTGTTAGTTTGGCAGAGACATATGTAAAAAGGAAGGACATACAGCAGTTGAACAAATACTTACCGAAAAATTTTGATTGGGAAATAATAGAAGCGAGAAGAGAGCATAAGAAGGGTAGGGCGAGGGGGGGCTTTATAATAGGTATAAGAAAAGGATGGAGTGATGAAGATGGGGTAATAGGAGTAGAATATTCTGAGGGACTGGTGAAATCGAAGATCATAGTTAAGAAAGAAAATTTACATTTGAACACATGGACTATTTATAAACAAGGTAATATTGAGAAGTTATGGCAACACATTGAAGAAGAGAATTACAACGATACAGAAGGAACAATTATAATGGGGGATTTTAATATAAGAATAGGGGAGGAAGGAAAATTTATGGACTATGATAAGATTGGAAAAGTAGAAATAAAGTTATTGGAAAAGAGAGTAAATTGTTAGTGAACAAAATAGAAAATAAAGGATGGACAATCTCGAATGGAACTTCGGGTGGAGACGAGGAAGGGGAATACACGTTCGTAAGCAGCAGGGGAAATTCAGTAATAGATTATGCAATTGTTAATGACGAATCATGGAATAAGGTAGAATTTTTTAAAATAGAAGAAAGGATAAAATCAGATCATCTACCAATTTATGTTGAGTTGAAAGAGGATAAAACTGAAGAGCAGGTAGAAGAAGAAGAAAGCATAAAAAGGACGGTGGAATTGTGGAATGAAGAAAATGTTGCGATTTTCAAAGAAAATACGATGGAATTGGAAGGTATAGATAATGAGGAAGATACCGTAGAAAAAAGATGGGAGAATACAATAGAAATAATTCATAGATATATATCAAAGAAGGAAATTAAAATAAAAGTTTGGAAATTAGGAATGAAAAAATGGTGGGACAAGGAATGTACAAAGGCAAAGAGAAAAAACTAAAAGATGCTTGGGTCTGTGGAGAATTGGTAAAATAAAGAAAGAAGAGTACATAAAAAATAGGAAAGATTGGAAAGAGCTGTGCGAAAGTAAGAAAAAATTAAAAAAGGAAGAAGCAGAATTAAGAGCAATTAAAAATGAAAATCAAGTATGGGAATATTTAAATATAGGAAGAAAGAAGAGAGATAGTAGAAAATTCTATCGAAGCGGATGAATGGAAAGAACATTTCAGGGCTTTGCTGGATGGTTCGGATGAAAAAAAGGTAGAAGAAAGAAGAATAGTACGAACTGAAAAAGCGGGTGAAGAAAGGATCAGTGCATTAGAAATTGCAGCAGCATGGAGAAACTTTAAAAAAAAAAAAACTGCAGGGTTTGATGGAATTTCGAATGAAATCTGGATATACGGTGGGGAAGGGTTAAAAAATAAATTAATAGCAATCATGGGTAAGATTTAGGATGGGGAGGAGATACTAGAAGAATGAAAGACAGCAGTAATAGTACCAATATACAAGAAAGATAACAAAGAAGATCCTAAGAATTATAGAGGAGTTTCATTACTCCCTAAGCTATACACGGAAGTGATAAGGAATAGGTTAGAAGAAGAAGTTGGAAAAGAGAAGTTACTACCAGAGGGACAAGCAGGTTTCAGGAAAAATAGATCGATGATAGATAATATCTATATTCTAGATCACATAGCAAGAATGGCAAAAATTAGGAAGGAAAATTGACAGAGATAGGAATTAGTAATCATGTAAAATAAGAACAAGCAAGGAATTAAGGGAAGAGTTCTGGACAATAAGGGGTCTAAGGCAAGGATGTGCACCTAGTCCTTTACTTTTTTGTCTGTATATTGCAGGACTGAACTTAGAGTTACAAAATAGAAAGGTAGGAGGAGTTGAAATAGGCAGGATATGGTCGTGGATTTATGCGGACGACAGTACTCTAAAGAATTTTTTGAGGGAAAAAGACCTAATCTTGAGTGTGGAGAAATACAATGCTGATTTTCTACAAAGGGAAAAAGGAAAGAAAAGAAGAATGGATATGGGAGAGGAAAAAGATAGAAGAAGTTAGTAAGTTTAAGTATCTGGGATTTACATTTAATTCTAACGGAGACTACAAAAACCACATAAAAGAGCTCAAAACGAAAGGAATTTTAGCAGCAAGGAAAACATGGGGGTTAGGTGAAAGAAAATGCAAAAATGACTACAAAAGAAGAAAGATGCTATTTGAGTACCTGGTAAGAAGCGCAATAGAGTATGGAGTTGAGATTTGGGGGTTTGATGAAATCAAGGAGCTAGAGAGGATAAAAGCGGATTTACTTTAGATGGGTTCTAGGACTAGATTTCTGCATACCAAGGTACATTATCTATACGGAGGCGGAAAACTTTAGATTGAAAATTGATTGGAATATCAGGGTGTTTAACTATGATGAAAGGATTCAGAAGCATGGAGAAGAGAGGTTAACCAAACAGTGTTGGATGGAAATAAGAGCAACAGAGGGGTCGGGTTACGGTTTAAATAGAAAAGAGAAAATTTTAAATGGGTTAGGGTTTAGCCAAACAGAGATAGAAATAATGAGAGGATTAAAAAAGAATGTAATTGTAGAAATAAGATAGCGGGCCGCAGATATAATGAAACAGCTAGGGCAGACAAAATTAGTGTGGCAAAACATGACAGAAAATATTAAGATTTATGTATAGATAGGTTACTTATGTATTTAAATTCAAGAGTAAAAAATTTAGATATTAAAAGCATTGCGAGAATTAGATGCGGTAATGTAGAAAGGGCAAACATATACTGGCTTAAGGAGTGTGAAATGCTCACTTTCTTTCGCATTTTAATATATTCTAAATAAGTAAGGTTAGTTATTATAAGCAAATCAATCCATACCCATCCCGCTCGAATGCTGTGTATATTAAGATACACTCTTGATAGTACAAAGTATAACAATATACTTGACATCGAGGTACTATCACATTGTTATTAAACAGACGTTAAATACAAAACCAATAGTAATCGACATATTCAATAATTAATTAAATAGATAAGAACAAGGAACGACAACGTAAGGCGAAGTAAACATAAAAATATAATTAAACTCGAATATTGACAAGTAAAATTAGTTAGGAAATCAGTAATAATAGTAGATTTAGGTAAAATAACAATGATATTTCAAGTTGCTTATTATTATTCAATGTTGTAGTAGTGTTCAATATTTTAAGATTGTTTATAACTATTGTTTCGTTAGTGTGTATTACATTCTCATTTACATAAACTACTACACCGTCATTTTTATTAATTTCTCCGTGGTTATAATATAATTTATAATCCTTGATTCTATAATACTGATAATGCGTTAATTTCCATACCTCTGTACATACAATAACATAAGGTTTTATTTTGAGACTTTTAATAAAGATTTGAAGTTTTTCAAAATTTGCATTTAGGCTTCTAATATTCAAGTGTAAAATTAGACTATTATTATTCTACTATTACTATTTCTGTCTCTATTAAAAGTCTCGACATCCCTATACCAACGCTCTTGTTGATGTAAGTTATCTTGTATTTCTTCAATTAGCTCCACTTGTGCTGCCATTGTTGCTCTGTTGTTGGAGTGTTTGTTGGTTGTGGCTTCTTAGTTGAAGGGTAGTTATCTTAATTAGTTTATTTCCTGCGTTTTTGCCAGTATTTACCTGCCTTTTGTAAAGCTGTTTATTAGTTTTGTTACCGACACGTGTGGGGGTTGTCGTTTGCTACGGACTCTGATAGCTAGACGTTCAAGCGTAGCAGTTATAAAAACTGCTACGTAGGCTGCGGCGCGGCGATTTAAAGTATCGTTGCGCGGCCGCTTTTCCTCACCCTCAGTCGAGTGGACTGGTAAATGGTGAGGCCCAGGGCTTAGAAACGCGAAGTTTCTTTGTGACCTGCTTGCCTATGAGCGGGCTGGCTCAGAGGGTGGTCGCCTCTGAAGAGTGCAGGCCCTTCCGTAGTCTTCGACAGGCCGCATGTTATTTAGCTTAGTTTTTTTGGTTGACAGCGTGTCGCGTCGCGTATATTATAAGCGCTTTTAGTCTGTTCAGGAAATACGTATTTATTCCTGGTGTGGGTTTTCTCACAAGAGTTTTCCCCACACCACAGGCGAAAGCCTGGGCGAATGCAGTAATAAATATTTATTTCCTAGGAAGGCGTATATTTTTTCAAACTTAGTGTTTTTGCCTCTTGAGAGAATGTGCGGCTCGAGCGAGAGCAACTCTCAAGTAGGCACGTGTTTAGGATTAGAAAAAAGAAAGCATTGTTGTAGTGCGTTTCTTGCAGTGCGTTGTAGGGCCGTGCGAGCGAGTGAGCGAGTGGGCGGTGAAATGCGAGCTGGCGCGCATGTTCATAAACTTGGGCCGGCGAGGACCTTTTTTTATGACGGCGCGCGGATTAACGCTGGTCCCGTAGTCGCGGGGTTTTCCCAAATTATTAGTTTTTCTGTTTATGCTCCCCGATATCTACGTGCCTACAAGCATCTGGCGATTGGAGAGCGGTATAGTAGGAAGAGGGGGTTATTTTTTCGGACTTTTCGGCGGCAACAGCGACGTGGAGATGCTGAGGGCCTGCTACGCCAAGCAGTTGTATTTTCGAGGTTGAACCGTCAACATCGCTCACAGAATCTAAATTTAGTTTGAAATATATACGCAAAAGAGCTGGAATTATTTTGTTATCTTTTTAAGAACCTATCCCAATTACACAGTGAGAAGAAACAAGTTTGTAGATTACATAATTGTCTCATAGCGCTTGCTTCATCCCAAATCGGTAAAATAGGTACTACCGGGTAATCAATAGAATTAATGTATTGTTTAATTTTTTTTTTTGAGAATACTACATTTGAGCCTATTTGTTTGTAAGTGGTCCGTTGGTAAACTTGTTCTATAAGTCGTATTGTTGAAACTGCATCGAGCACTGCTGACAAAATGATTTATTATTTTATTATTATTTATTTGTTTATTTATTGATTATGACTAGAGTTTTTTGACAATTTTTTGTTTTTGTTTTTTGGACTAAGTTTGGACTGTTGTTTATAATTTATTTATTTATTATTTATTTATTATTTATTCAAGCAGTGGTGGTTTATTGTTGCTAGTGTTATTTTAATCGACCTATATAAGAATGTTGTGCTCTTCGTGCAAAAAGTAAGGTCTTTCGCGCGAATGCTAACATTCGAAGATGCAAAGATTGTGATATGCCCTATCATGATATTTGTCATAAATGGGTACTGTTGGCAAGCAGCAAATATGCTTGCCAGGACTGTCGCGCTAAAAAATTAGACAAGTGCGGTGATATGAAGAGAAAAATAACGAAGCGTAGTGACACCGCTCTTTCTAAAAAGAAAAATAGTAACGGTGGTAACAATACTAATAGTAATGATAATAATAATGATAGTGGTAGTAGTGATTGTCTCGGATGGGAGGGGGAAGGATGGGTGCTCCTCCGAACACAAGAGAGAAGCAAGGAGTTGTGTGTGGCACTTCTTTATTGCCGAAAAGAGAGCTCTGCCCTGTGTCGCGGTCGCCGGACGTCTCCCGCTCTGCCCCCGCTGCGACGAGGCGGTGGCGAGCGTCTCCACGTGCAGAAGTGCAAGCATTGCACCTCTGTGTGTGAGAACTGCAGGCTACGGCGTTCCCTGCTGACGATGCATCCGGCGTCGTCGGTAGCGGCTATCCGAGATGCCACGGAGAACCTAACGCTTCTCCGTGACACGTCCTCGGGGCGCGCGGGTGCCGTCCCCAACGCCCAAAAAAACAGGGTCATCGGCGAAGCCGTGCGTGCAGTGCAAGAGTGTAAAGCGTCGAGGCGCGCAAGAGCGCGCTCCGCGCTGAAGTGTGTATGAGTTTACGTTTATTTGAGAAAAATATGTTAGCGGGATGCCAGTGCTTTGTGCACATACGCGCGAGGTGCGCGCATTGGATTCTAATCCAATTTTGCCCTCGACTCCGGAAAAAAAATTTGTTTTATGCAATATTTAGTGTGTGTGAAGGTGTTGATGTATAGGCGCGGGTGTTGTCCTTGACAGCCGCTGCTGCCTTACATTTTGGGTTGGCAGAGCTCTTAAATACAAAATACCTTACACCTAATTACAAAATTTATATGAAACATATATATATATATATATATATATATATATATGCAACGAGACATCAGTCTCGTGCAAAATGTATACAAGTAGGCACACAAACATCGCGAGCGAAAGGCAGACCCGCACGACAATAACACGAGCACAAGCCGAGTGCTCATGGGTAGCAACACGTGCTCGTATAGTGTAAACATAGCCGCGAACGAAACCGACGACGGGCGCAAACAAAACAACGCACACTACCGAAAAGAGCACGGTAAGCACCAAACATGTACACCAACAACTCTCGACCCAATCACCACCAGAGGGCGTTGGCGCCAGCGACTTGGTATATATAAGAACTGCCGATATCTGACCGTTTCGTGCGCACACGTAACGGTACGGATACTGAAATTGCCGTAGTAAATCGCTAGACCCCGTTCCGTTGTTTCGGACATTTCTGTTGCCGCAGTGCGCACACAGGGCAATCAGAACCTGAAACCGGCTGCAAATACTAGCAGAGTCGTGCGCACACGTCTCTGTTAGAATCTGCATCAGCGATGCCAGAAGTGGCACAATGAGAGCGCGAAATTTAAATATTAATGCAAAAAAAAGTGTTTGGAAAAATTCTACTTGATATTTCATAATTCATTATAAATCAGTAGAAGCAAAGTTACGATAAAAGAATAATTTTTTTTGTTTAATTAACTTTCTAATAGCAAATTGCAATGTCGCCCCTTTTACGCTACCGTCGAGAATTGCCATTTGTAAAATTACGCAAAAATGAAGAACAAAGAACAACAGATTTAAGGTTTTTGGGGTCGCTGAACACGAATCTGATATCAGAATTGTAAAATAGATTGTTTAAACAATTTTGTATAAATAAATTAACGCGAAACTCGATTTTTTGAAACTTTAATTCAGAAAACGTATCACATATAAGGTTTTTGGGGTCGGCAAATACAAATCTGATATCAAAATTGTAAAAAAAGATTGTTCTAATAAATTATTGCAAAAATTTCATTTGTGTTTTAAACTTTGCCCATGCAATCGTAAACTCCTAAATCTAACAGCCCCACGCGCCCCGAGTTTTACGCAAAAATACGTCGACAAATCGGAGGGAGGCGAGCTGCAGCGAGGAAAATCCAAAACTTAAACTCCTAAATCTAACTACCCCACGCGCCCCGAGTTTTACGCAAAAATACGTCGGCAAATCGGGGGGAGGCGAGCTGCAGCGAGGAAAAAACCAAAAATTATACTTCTAAATCTAACAGCCCCACGCGCCCCGAGTTTTACGCAAAAATACGTCGACAAATCGGAGGGAGGCGAGCTGCAGCGAGGAAAATCCAAAACTTAAACTCCTAAATCTAACTACCCCACGCGCCCCGAGTTTTACGCAAAAATACGTCGGCAAATCGGGGGGAGGCGAGCTGCAGCGAGGAAAAAACCAAAAATTATACTTCTAAATCTAACAGCCCCACGCTCCCCGAGTTTTACGCAAAAATACGTCGGCAAATCGGAGGGAGGCGAGCTGCAGCGAGGAAAATCCAAAACTTAAACTCCTAAATCTAACTACCCCACGCTCCCCGAGTTTTACGCAAAAATACGTCGGCAAATCGGAGGGAGGCGAGCTGCAGCGAGGAAAAAACCAAAAATTATACTTCTAAATCTAACAGCCCCACGCTCCCCGAGTTTTACGCAAAAATACGTCGGCAAATCGGAGGGAGGCGAGCTGCAGCGAGGAAAATTCAAAACTTAAACTCCTAAATCTAACTACCCCACGCGCCCCGAGTTTTACGCAAAAATACGTCGGCAAATCGGAGGGAGGCGAGCTACTGCAAAAAATCCAAAAGTCAAACTACTTATCTTTTTATTTTACTAATTATTTATGAATTACATTATTTTCTAATTTCAGTATTAAATCTTTAATTAATATTCTTTTTTCTTTAATGACTTTTTCATCGAACCATTGATCTAAATTATGCATAGGCAACGTTGTGTAATCCTGTATGGGATCCTGAAAATATTTTATTTTTACAGTACATCAAATACTTGAATTTTTTAAGTACAATATTGTTTTTTCAAAAATACTAGAATACAATGATTTTTGTTAATTCATATTTCAATATGTTTATATATAAGAAATATATCATACCTTAAAAAAGTTTTCTGCATATTGTAACAAGTAGATTCCGCAGTCATAGCCGTTAGACTGCTGTGGTACTTTTGGACAAATTCCTTTAAGATTTTCATTTGTAAAAAAATTTTTTTCCCCACTTTTCTTTTCATACTCACAATTGAGATAATCGCGTATAATATTTACAATGTCACTTCTGACTACTCCTGGCAGTGAATCAAATATTATAATCCATGACCTATGTATGTACATAAAAAATTTTATATTTTAAACATTATGTTTGTACGTAACGTTATATATACTTTGTTCTGAATGAAGATTATTTTTCAAACCTTTTTTTCTCTTCAGTCTCACATAGTGTTTGATTAATCGGCTTCTCACATAATATATTATTAATAAAACATACTATTGCTAAAACCCAATGAGAACTGAAATGTTTATAATAATTTTATTTGAAATTTGTAATGCAATCTGTTATATACATATTTTGCACACGTATATTTGTATACGTATCTATTGTGCATAAAAAATTATTATAAATTCTTAGTAGGTAAGCTAGGGGGGTTCTGGACCACTTCAGGGATCTACCTTACCGACAGTCGGTAACCGCTAGCTCAAGTGGTTCATGTCTCGGCTAACTCAAGTGGTTCGTGTCTCGGCTAACCCAGCCGGTAAGGTAGCTGACCCAAGTTACCGACCGTGCTGTTACCGACCGACATCGGGGAATCCCCGAGCTAAGCCAGGTTACCGACCGAGCTGATGACATCGGGGAATCCCCGAGGGGGTATAACTTAAGTTGTAGATGTAGTAAGGGAAAAATCGAATCCTAACCTCAATTTCGAAATTTTTTTTTTTTTTTCACTATTAGGTAGAGATTACAAAGTTGGAACCCCACCAAGTGGGGTTTACCCCACTTGGTGGGGTGAAAATTTTGTCCGTTTTTCTCTAAAACCCTTCCCTGACGAGATATTGACAAAAAATGCATTTCTAACCTCAAAATTCAATATTTTCGAGTACAACCTGTGTCTCTATATGGAGAGCGTTGAGACGCCGCGAAATGACTTGACAGCTTCCTTCTACCCACTGTAGTTCGCGAGTGATAAGCAAAAATCGAATCCTAACCTCAAATTCGAATAATTTTTTTTCATTATTAGGTAGAGATTACAAAGTTACAAGTCTAGCATTAATCGACAAAGGGGTGTAAATACGCATCGATATCCTTTATCATAGCTATTACATATAGCAAGATACAAAATTGATGACGTCATACACAGGTACGGAACTGCTCGTCGATCTCTCGTAGTATCTGACATTGCCAATACAGGTTCGAGGCTGCTCGTCGTACTCGCAACATCCGATATCGCTATGCAAGTTCGAACTGCGTTTCCTACAGAATGACCCGTATGTATATCCGAAGCTGCCGTGCAGGTTCGAGGCTGCTCGTCGTACTCGTAGCATCCGATATCGCTATGCATGTTCGAACTGCGTTTCCTACAGAATGACCTGTATGTATATCCGAAGCTGCCGTGCAGGTTCGAGGCTGCTCGTCGTACTCGTAGCATCCGATATCGCTATGCAAGTTCGAACTGCTCTACGTCACTAATGAGTCTCTTACCACAAGTGGTGAGAGGCGCATGCGCGACTCGTTTACCTCTCCGTTTATCTCTCTTTTTTTTACTTTATTCAAACGTATTATCTACATCATTGTAATAGTTTCTGAGCGGTGACGAGGAGGCGAGACACTCGGTGCTCCATCCGCAATCGACCTCGTCAACCCCACGATGGCCCAACAGCCATTCTTTCATTATCTTGGCGTTGTGCACGGCACAGATCGGGGCCCACTTCGATGGATGATGCGAGCAGGTTGTGTTGATCGTCGTAGCTTTCTGGAGCTTCTGCAGTGAAGGACATCCCAGTTCCTCCAGATCGTAGACGTTGTAAGTCATCGTCACTCCCATCAACCACTTCTTTTTCTCAAGACCCTTGACGTAGATCTTGCTCGCATTTCGCAGCACGTTCTGGATGGTGTTAGTGACCTCGTCGTAGCAGATGTCGCCCGAGCTCCAGGGTATCCCGTGGTAGTTGTACTCTAACCATCGATTCTCGCTCTTGTACTTGGAAGGTAGGTAGTCCCAGCTGGTCGGTGGTTGGAAGAGGTAGACGGACGGCAGAGAGTCTTCCTGGAGAGGAACCATAACCACCTCCTTGAAGACGAAGTCGTTCACCGGTCTCTTGAAGCCTTGTACGTCCACTACGAACTCCATATCGATGGCAATTGAATCACTTGGCTGCAGTCACCGCTTTTATACCCTTCTCTGAGGCTTACCCCACCACGTTTTACTATGACAAGTATGTGCAGGTACTACCGATCTGTAGAAATTGCTGAGCCCTTGCGAGCCGATGCAGGTCTCGGAGAACCTGCTCTAACCTGTAGGTCTCTGCGAGCATCGATCAGAACTTTCTTCAAGTCGATGCTGGTTTTCCAATATCTGTTCCAACAAGTAGCTCTCTTAGGGGTATATAAGGAGCCAGAGATCTGAGGTTTCCTCAGTATCAAAAGTTCTTCGATGAGTGAACAAATCTTTCGAATACCTAGAGGAAGACCCTGGACGAAGAAGACACTCTTCAAGATCACCATGGCTTCTGCGGAGGACTGCAGGGAGGCCGTCGCCATGATGCAGGAGGCACTGAGTCTCATGATTGAGGGTGCCATCGACGATGCATCGGTGGAACGCTGGACCAACGTCATCGTCCCCGATCACATCACTACCTTCGAGCGCCTCTTGGAGACGCCAAGGCTCAGTGTGCCAGAGAGACAAAAGTACCAGTCTACAGTGGCACTCCTGCATACCATTCGACACAGAATGAGCTGCTGTGTCAAGCGTGGTGGAAACCTCCAACAGCAGCCAAGTGTAGCCTGGAATGAAGTGAAGTCGGCCTTTGTAAGTCGTATCAGATCAGGTGTGATCACGAACTTGAGGCATCTGGACATCTCCACGTTCATGGATGACGCTAGAGCCCTCTTCGCCTCGAAGATCGAGTTGGCGCTCCGCGAACACAATGCTGTGAAAGTGAATACTGTGCTGGCAGCTGAGTACATGATCGTGAAGAATGACGAGGAAACCAAGGACATCAAGTACTTCAACGCGAAGAGTGCGTCGATTTACCAGACCACTGACTTGAATGAGTGGTTCACTGCGAACGTCCAACAGCCCATAGAACGCGACATGGAAGAATTCCAAGAACGAGACTCCGGCTGGACCCTACATTTCATTCTAAACTTGACAGTGAACGTGAACAAGTTGAATCCATTGAGAGGAAGCTCCTACATCGAACTACCACCCCTCATCAATTCGAAGCATGCCTGTATCAACGTGAAAAACAACGACAACCAGTGTTTCAGGTGGGCTGTGCTATCCGCGCTGCATCCTCCATCATATCACGCAGATAGAGTTTCAAAGTACGAGGAATTCGCGGATGAGCTGAACTTCCAAGGCATCGACTTCCCAGTGTCTCCGAAACACATCGTCAAGTTTGAGAAGCTGAACGATGTGTCGGTGAACTTGTACATTCTCAAAAAGAGGGGTGAGAGATTCGAAGTGTCCCCGTGTCATGTGACAGCGTCGAAGAAGATCCAACACGTCAACCTTCTCCTCGTGCAAGATTACTATGTGGACGAGGAGGAAGATGAGAACGATGGCGACATCGAGCTATTGCCGAAATTCCACTACGTGTGGATAAAAGATCTGTCCAGGCTAGTGAGAGCACAAACGTCGAACAAAAAATGTAAGCAATACATCTGTGAACGTTGTCTCCACTACTTTTGGACAGAGATCAAACTGAGTGCTCACGAGGTCGATTGCGCACAAGTCAATCAGTGCAAAGTTAAACTGCCCACGAAACACGACAACATCCTAAAGTTCAAGAACTTTGGTCACAGAGAGCGAGTGCCTTTCGTCGTCTACGCCGACTTCGAGTGCCTATTGCGACCCGTAGAAGACGATGAGCGTGCGTACCAGCAGCACGAACCATTCAGTGTTGGTTACTACCTCAGATGTAGCTTCGATTATGCTCGTTCTGAGTACAAATGCTACAGACAGAAGGACGAAGGCTCTCAAGGCTCAGCTGAGTGGTTCGTCAAGAGCCTGCAAGCTTTGGCCGAGGAGCTGGATGAAATCTACAGGAATCCCAAACCAATGAATGCACTCACAGCTTTGGAAAGAGAGGAGTTCGAGAGAGCGAGAGTCTGCCACATCTGCAGAAAGCCATTCTCAGCTGAGGATAGGAAGATCAAGGATCATTGCCACCTCACGGGAAGGTATGTGCACTCAATTATATATGTATAAAATAATCATAATTGTTTATTTCTAATCTCACAATGTTCAATGTTTCAGATACCGTGGTCCAGCGCACAACAAGTGCAACATCAACTACAATGACTCGAGGACCATACCCGTGATATTCCACAACCTCAGCGGCTACGACTCTCATCTCTTCATCAAGGAGATAGCAACCTGCTTCAAGGGTCGAGTGTCGCTCATACCACAGACCAAGAAGCGATACATCTCCTTCTCCAAGTTTGTCGAGGGTACGGAGTTCAATTTCCGATTCATCGACTCTTATCGCTTCATGGCATCTAGCCTAGAGAAACTCGCCTCCTACCTCGAGAAACTGAACATAGCAGAGGGAGTATTCCAACTGGACTACACAGCTGATCAGATCGAGCTGTTGAAGAGGAAGGGGGTATTCCCTTATGACTACATTAGCTGCTTCGACAAGCTCCAGGACACTGAGCTGCCTACAAAGGAGCAGTTCTACAGCAAACTGAACGATAGTCACATTTCTAACGACGACTACGAACACGCCAAGATGGTGTGGCGAGTCTTCGACATCCAGACTCTCGGAGATTACTCGGACCTGTATCTCAAGACGGACGTGCTCCTTCTTGCCGACGTGTTCGAGAACTTCAGGGACAACTGTCTCGAAGCCTACGGCCTCGATCCCGCACACTACTACACCACCCCTGGCCTCACGTGGGATGCCATGCTCAAGTACACGAACATCGAGCTCGAGCTGTTGACCGACGTCGACATGCTCCTATTCGTTGAGCGAGGTATAAAGGGTGGTGTGAGTCAGTGCTCCAATCGTTACGCCAAGGCCAACAACCGATACATGGGAGACGACTACAACGAGGCAGAGCAGTCCAAGTATCTCGTGTACTTCGACGTTAACAATCTCTACGGCTGGGCGATGCGAGAGTGTCTGCCATACGGCGGCTTCAAGTGGGTCAACGTCGCCCTCGAGGCACCCGACTTCTTCGTAGTGTCAGACGATCATCCTGTGGGCTACATACTAGAGGTTGACCTCGAGTACCCTGAGACACTTCACGATGCTCACAAGGACCTGCCCCTGTGTCCCGAGCACACAGTAGCTCCAGGTACCCGAGAAGAGAAGCTGATGACGACTCTCCACGACAAGGAGAGATACGTCATCCACTATCGCAGCCTCAAACAGGTTCTCAAGCATGGACTGCGACTGAAGAAGATCCACAGAGCCTTGAAGTTCAATCAGAGGGCGTGGCTGCGCTCGTACATCGATTTGAACAGCGAGAAGAGGAAGATGGCAAAGAATGAGTTCGAGAAGCTCCTCTACAAGCTCTTCAACAACGCCGTATACGGAAAAACGATGGAGAACGAGCGCAAGCGCATAGACGTGAAGCTCGTCACGAAGTGGGGTGGGCGATACGGTGCAGAGGCACTCATAGCCAAACCCAACTTTCACAGCTGCTCCATCTTCGAGGAGAGTTTCGTGGCCGTGGAGCTTGCACGCACCGAGATCACCGTGAGAAAGCCCATCTACATAGGTCTCTGCGTGCTCGACTTGTCGAAGTCGCTCGTCTACGACTTCCACTATGAGTACATGCGAGACCGAGTGGGTGATCGATGCAAGCTCCTGTACACCGACACGGATAGCCTCGTGTACGAGGTGACTGGTGTCGATGTGTACGAGGTCATGAAGCGAGACATCGACCACTTTGATACGTCGGACTATCCCGAGGCAAATCAGTTCGACATGCCCCGTGTCAACAAAAAAGTGGTCGGTCTCATGAAGGACGAGTGTGGCGGCCGTGTCATGACGGAGTTTGTGGGTTTGCGCAGTAAGATGTACTGCGTGAAGATCGAGGGCCAAGACACCATCAAGAAGGCTAAGGGTGTGAAAGCTGCCGTCGTCAGAACGACCATCACGTTCGACGACTACGTGAAGTGTCTACGCCAGAACACCAGGCAGACACGGCAGCAGTGCAACATCCGCTCTCGACTTCACGTTGTACGCAGTGAGAAGGAGAGCAAGATAGCGCTGAGCCCACACGACAACAAGCGCTACCTCGTCCCCGGCGAGACGGACACACTTCCCTGGGGGCACTACGCCATATCGGAGGAGGAGCTCCTGCTGAATCTTGTCGGGGCGCGCGCGGACCCGCGGGAGCACGCGGACCCGCCGGCGCGCGCGGACCCGCGGGAGCACGCGGACCCTCCTGCGCGCGCGGACCCGCCGGAGCACGCGGACCTTCCTGCGCGCGCGGACCCGTCGACCGCGGAAATGGTGGGAACAACCCTACATAAGGCGGCGCGCTGTGGAGCTGGTATCATTCAGTCGGCCGAAGAGCCAAAGAGCAAGAGGTCTCGAAAGGAGCACTGAATACCAGAAGCGTATACAATATTACTCAGAGGTGAGTGTGTTAGAGTTCTCTGTCGTAGAAAAAAAAATCCCAACGAGAATAATAATAATCATTCGCTTGTTTCAGAAAATGGACGTGAACAAGCTGAACCAGATCGCACGTGGAGGCTTTTTGCCCACGAAGAAGTTCTCCGAGTGTGCGAGGAATCAGAAATTCTTGGTGACAGCGCTGAGGAAGGTCAGTACCAGGTACGGCAAAAGAGTCGTCGCGGAGCTGGACAACGAGTTCCAGATGTTCCTCCTAGACCGAGTATCAGATGCACTCATTGCGAACGAAGACTTTTTCGAGAGCCTGCAGGAGTCCATTCAGCGATACAAGTTATTCGTTACATATACCGATCACAATAACATTGAATTTAGTGATTAATATACTGTATTATTCAGTGATTAATGTTCAATAAAGAAAAAGTTCAAATAAACTGTTTTATTTATTGTTTGTAGAATAAAAAAAAAAAGAGATTAATGGAGAGGTATACGAGGCACGCATGCGCCTCTCACCACTCGTGGTAAGAGGTTCATTAGTGACGTTGAGTTGGAAGTACCTCACAGGTGAGAGCAAAGGTGGGGGCTCTCACTATCTCTAAAAAAATAAAATTATTTAGGATAAGAAATAACACTTGCATATTATACGTTTAAAAAAATTCTTTATTCCAGATCATTTTTTTTTTATACAGATGATTTGTCGGTCCAGCTGTTGTGAGAGCTGTCGAAACCCAACCACTTAACATAGATTTGATTACCGCGTCTCTTGATAACTTTTTCCACGAGATAGACGTCGGGATACTTCGCTTTCGAGAGTTCCTGTTCGTAGAAACCACCGCTCACTGGCTGATCCTTGTAATCTTTCAAATGATATGTAACTGGCTTCGTCTTGGATACTTTGGTAATCGTAAAGATCTCTGTTGACCAGTTGGGAGTGTATCCTTTCTCGAAGGCCTGTTTAATCTTGCTCACGCGAACTTTATCGTTCAACTTGAATTTCGGTTTCTTTAGAGCTTTCGCATCGATGGAGGAGAGTCGATCGAGAATTTGAGCTTCGTATGCAGCTGTAACGTCCTTAGGTTTCATACCTATAGTTCGATGTTTCGTATCATTGTAAGCTTCAATTAGTCTAGGTAGTATGTCCAACCATTTGTAATTTCCTCGTAAGCTGAACTGTATCCACATCTTGTTCTTCAACGTGCGATTGAAGCGTTCGCAAATAGATGCTTTGAGATTGCTGTACGTGGAGTAAAGATTGATCTTGTATTGCTTCATAAGACTTTCAAAATTTGAATTATAAAATTCCTTGCCTCGGTCTGTTTGCAAATTTTTCGGCACTCTACCACGACGTAATACGGACTTCATTGCTGCAGTAACATCTTTTCCAGTTTTTTGCTTGATTGGCATAGCCCACGCATACTTCGAAAACGTATCGATGATCGTGAGCATGTACTTGTAGCCTTTATTCTCGCGAGCGTAGGGTTGCATCTCAACCAAGTCAGCCTGCCACGTTTCGTCGAGTCCACGTACATCAAATTTACGACGTGGATAGTTGCGTCGCGCTGGCTTATGAAGTTCCTCCACTACTCCCCTATGTGCCATCGTTTTCCTTAACGTTCGAGCTGCTGAACACTAGCTTGTACAATTCCTCGATAGCTAGGTCAATTTTCTTCACTTTCTCTGCACTCTGATCTTTGAAAATTTGTAGCTCCAATTGTGCATCGTCGAGATCCTTCCTCAAGCGAGCTGTAACCTCGTACACACTACGTACTTCCGACTGAACCAAGCTTTGCAAGATTTTCAGGTTCACTGCATCGCCCAACTGCTGAGGCTCCGAAACGTTACACAGTCTCTTGTTCTCTAAGTCGTACTGACCGTCTGGTGTCAATTTGTAGCCAATACCTGGAGGACCGCGACTACCCTCTTTTTTCTTCAGATTACGTCCGAACACGTCGACGCTCATGATTGAAATGAATGAAATGTTCGCATGCAGTTCAATATATATAGCCAGCCTCGCGAAGTTCCTCGCGATGATCGAATGAATCTCATTAGTGTGACTGGGATTACCAGCTGATTGCTCAGCCATCAGTAGGCGGAGTCTATCTACGAGTTCATTCGGATCATCCCAGTAGACGTAATCCATCTTCGTGTCTCGTCTTGCAATTTTGTATGGAGGGAGTTGATGTCGCAGTAGTCCACCTGTTTTCGAAGTAGATTTTCGTTTTCTCGATTCATCCACCACCGTGAAAAGAGGGGCAATATAGTCACTGTATTTCTTACTATTGTGCACGCGAATAGATTCATTGGGGTTGAATTTCTTTTTGTGCGCACTGGATGCTTCAAGAATCTCTCGATAATTCTTCAAGTCATCGCTAGTAATCAACTGTCTATTGGGATACTTAGATATAAGCAAGTCCAATAATCCTTGAGTTTTAGCATAACTTTTGTCATTTACTTTCACATGAAGATCTTCGAAAAGTATCGAAGAATTTCCAATCATGTAAGCACCTCTCTCCTTGTACACTCCATAAATTTTGTCCATATTCTTGCTATATCTTGGGTCAAGCATGAATTTATGTTTATTTTGACGATCTTCTTTATCAGTTTCTTGATTTTTCGAATGATCAGCTTCCTCGTTATCTTCTTCAGCTGCTGTTTCAAACGATGTGTCAGCTTCCTTAAAGATCTGCGTTGCATCATGCTCACTGTCAACTTTATACGTATCATCGAGACTACCAACACTTTTATCATCATCATCATCATCGAATGACTTTGATTTCTTTTTAATCTTCGATGAATTCACTGCCGGGAGATTTCTTTTGGTTGTCTCGGTAACGAGTACTTGAAGAGGATCAATGATTGGTTTGAATGTTTCACCCACAGCTCTCTCAAAGTTCTCTTTTCCAAATTTCAGTAAATTATACTTGCGTTTGACAGCGTTTCGAGCTTTGACCAGCTCATGAAGAATGTTCTTTCTTCGCTGCAAGTCAGACATGTTGAAGCTCCAAAAGTTGTCAACAGATTGTTAACGGTACGTATGTATGCCGATATTTATAGCAAACGTGTCGAAACCCTTTCTGTATCGACCATCGTTGATTGGACTGTCCTTGTCGATCATCAAGAATGCATGCTTATCGTCCGACCAACATTTGGAGCACAGGTCTTTGAATTGAGGATAGGTCATATCGGTATTGACGTGGTCGTCATACAGATGATGCATATTTACATCATCTTGTCGAAAGACGACGAGTAGATTCACATTATCTCGCACGAGGTGTTTAGGAATGTGGGCGTACGATTGACACAGATAGAAGCAATCGACGTTCTTGTGTCTTCCCATACAGAAATAGGCTCTGATATTGTTTTGCTTTTCGCAGGCCACATCGTCGAATATCATGATGGAATTGGGTAATGCTTTCTCGGGAGATACAACCTCGTCGTGCTCGCTAAAAGCGAAATACTGTATACCCTTCAACGGTTTCAAGAGCTCCTTAAGGAATCGATATTTCGACTGATCTAGCGACTTCGAATAGACGTAAATGTTTTCGAATCGGAGCCCATTGGGGTGCGTTATGAGTGCAAGCAGACTGTTAGTTTTACCACAGTTCGATGGACCGCAGAATACTGCTCGAATGCTGTCTGGAAGCAGTCGTCCATGACGCTTCATCTTTTTTCTCTGCTGCTCCTCTATAGTGTCAAAATTCACTATAGGAAGTTTAACGGATTGTTCCTTGAAGTTCATGTGTTCACCACGAGAGCTCGTTTACGATTGAGAGCAAAACTATAAATACCACGCTTATATAGCTTGCGTCTCAGTCATAATCAAACCTTCGAGGTATGATGATCGTACATAAACGCTCTCGACGAGGTCACGGTATAGTAAACACTCTGATCAATAAACTTCCGTTCGAATTGCATATACCCGGATATCAGTACTGTGGACCAGGCACCAAGTTAGCCAAACGCTTAGCTCGCGGTGATCCAGGAATCAATCCTCTCGACAGTGCCTGTAAAGAGCACGACATAGCCTACTCGCAGAATCGCGAAAACATCGAGGCTAGACACGAGGCGGACAAAGTCTTAGCCGATCGTGCTTGGCAAAGAGTCTTGGCCAAAGACTCGGGTATAGGTGAAAAAGCCGCAGCTTACTCAGTAGCAAACGTCATGAAGATGAAATCAAAACTTGGAATGGGTGTGAGAAAGAAGAAGAGTCCTACGAGATTAGCAAACATCATCAAGGCTGCTTCCAATTCGATGGTGTCTAGTAAAAATTATCGCAAAGCAATTCTTTCGGCCTTGAAAGGTGCTCGGGAGGCTGTCAAGAAGGCTGGTGGTAAGCGCAGTATAATTGTACCACGTGTCTTACCTGTACCATCGAAGGTAGGAGGATTTCTACCATTCCTCGTGCCCGTTTTCGCTGGATTGAGTGCAGCTGGCGCTATTGCTGGAGGTGCGGCCGGTATAGCGAAATCACTCAACGACGCCAACGCTGCCAAGTTGCAGTTGGAGGAGAGCCGTCGTCATAATAAAAAGATGGAGGATATCGCTGTTGGCAAAGGATTGTTCTTGAAACCTCACAAAACGGGACTGGGTCTTCGTCTCAAGCCTTACCGAGGTAGTGGATTGAGGAAGAAAAAAAAAAGATCCTCAAAGTGAGCAGCTTACCACATAGAGCACTCACCGACATCGATATTTCCAAGTACGCCAAACTATTGAGAATTCCCCACTTTCGAGGTGTATTCATGAGAAATGCATTGCCCGCTGATGGTCCACGTCGTAACGAATCAGCTGTAGTGAACCTCGACGATGCGGATGGTCCGGGAACTCATTGGGTAGCGTATCGCAAGCGAGGGAATGATGTGATATATTTCGATAGTTTCGGTGATCTACAGCCTCCACTAGATCTAATGTTATACTTGGGAGTAAACGAGGTGAAGTACAATCACGAGAGATATCAAGACTACAACACCGTCAACTGCGGTCATCTCTGTCTCGAGTTTCTGACCAACAGACTTCGCGTATATAAGGCGTGAACGTGCGGGCAATCAGTCATTATGCAACAAACTATCATGGAGAGTGAATCACTGACAATCAGTCTGTCAGACACATCTTCTGTACTAGAAACTCAGTTCTTTCCTCCAATCGAGCTATCACCTCATAAAAACTACGTTCTCGGCTTAGTCGAGCTCTTAACCTTCAATTCTATACCCAATATCGACACAGGTGCTAACAAACTGTACGTCGGTAAGGAAGTTGTCGTGTTACCAACTGGAAGTTACGAAATTGAGGATATAGATACTTATCTGCGAGAATTTCTGGAGCAGAAGGGCATTTCATTCAGTCTGAAGCCCAACAATAATACACTTCGCAGTATCATAAAGTGCAGTCACAACATCGATTTTCGTCCACGAGATTCCATAGGTGCACTGCTCGGCTTTGCTCAAAGACTCCTCCCAGCGAATCTAACTCACAGCTCGGATCTACCCGTTGCCATACTCAAGGTCAACGCTCTTCGAGTGGAGTGCAGCATAACAACTGGCGCCTACATAAAAGGTCAGCAAGTTCATACCATACACGAGTTCTTTCCTGCAGTACCACCAGGATATAAGATCATCGAGGTGCCATCGCAGGTCATTTACCTTCCAGTCACGGTCCACAGCATTAGTCATCTTCAATTACGTATAGTCGATCAAGACGGAAATCTAGTCAACTTTCGTGGAGAAATCATTACCATCAGATTACATTTACAAACGAGTATAAGATGGGAATCGTTTACAACTTCAAAGTCGGCAGAGGCTATATAAGGCAAGCTAGACGTCGACCACCCATCAGTCTTCAACGGACTTCCAAAACGTTAACACGTCGGAACATTCAGTTTCTAAAAAGTCTAAACTTAAGAGTGATAAGCGCCCGTGGTGGTGGAAAATAACTTGTATATTCTTGTGCTGTATATCGAATAAAGAGCATGGAAGATATTCTAAGCATACAGTCTCCCGTGGCATTCGATGAGTCTCTTGCACATTACGAGCTGCATCCTCATCAACCATACACTGCCTCGTCCTTCAACAACAGCGACGAAATTCGCATCGCCATCCAACATCAAGACTTGTACGTTCTGCCGTCGCGCAGTATGATACACATATGCGGTAGACTCACAAAATCAGATGGAAATACAGTAGCGCACACAACTCTGGTAAACAACGCCTTCTGCCACATGTTCGAGGAAATTCGCTACGAAATCAATGCCGTGGAAATCGATAAATGTAAGAACGTCGGTTTGACAACTATCATGAAAGGATGGCTGTCACTCAATCCGAGTCAGAGTGTGCTCGTGGAAAATGCGGGTTGGCTCGACGTTGCAGAGACGCAAAGTCTGACCAACGATCAAGGCTACTTTGATGTCGCCATCCCACTGAGTATGATTCTCGGATTCGCCGAAGACTATCGAAAGATCGTAGCGAATCTCAAGCACGAACTCATACTCACCAGATCGAGAAACGATTTGAATGCAATTGTTCAGACAGGTCAACAAGGTACGGGCAATGACATAACTTACGAAGAATTCAAGATAACATTGACGAGAATCGAGTGGTTGATGCCATACATCGTAGCATCCAACGTCGACAAAATACGTCTGCTGAATTACATAGAGAAGAACAGACCCATCAGTATGAGTTTCAGGAGTTGGGAGCTTTACGAGTATCCGGTACTGCCGAGCTCCACGAGACACGTCTGGACAGTCAAGACATCCAATCAACTGGAGAAGCCGAGATTCGTCGTTTTAGGCTTTCAAACGAATCGAAAGAACTCGAAAACAGTCAATGCCAGTCGTTTCGATCACTGCAATCTGAACAACGTGAAATTGTTCCTCAATTCGCAGTACTATCCGTACGGCAATCTCAATCTCCACATAGATCAACAACAGTACGCAGTTTTGTACGATATGTACGCGAACTTTCAGACTGCGTACTACGAAAAAAACGCCGAACCTTTGCTTAGAAAGGGGGATTTCATCAATCACGTCCCCCTCTACGTCATCGACTGCTCCAAGCAGAGCGAGGTGTTGAAGAACGCTCCCGTCGACGTACGTCTGGAGTTTGAATCTCGAGCCAATTTTCCCGCCAACACCTCGGCTTACTGCCTGATCTTGCACGACCGCATAGTCCAGTACAATCCTGTCAGCGGGGACGTGAAGAAACTTGTCTAGAGGGGTAGAAGCCTATAAAAGCGCTCGCTCTAAAGTAGACAAATCAATCGTCGAGATGGAGTACGTAGTGGACATGCAAGGATACAAGCAGTCGGGCAACGACTTCATCCTCAAGGAGTTAGCCATAGTACCGCTCAATCGAGACATCGATCCTCTGGTGTTACTATTCAAAGAACCCTTTCCTTGGCGACGTCTTACCGACAAATACAAGAGAGAAAACACTTGGATGTATCACTACTATCATGGAATACCTTGGAGCGCTGGTGAACAACCATACACAGACATAGGCAAGA
The DNA here is from genome assembly GCA_020010945.3 of Muscidifurax raptorellus. Taxonomy (NCBI): domain Eukaryota; kingdom Metazoa; phylum Arthropoda; class Insecta; order Hymenoptera; family Pteromalidae; genus Muscidifurax; species Muscidifurax raptorellus. The sequence continues at coordinate 199,005 of JAHUUD020000067.1, forward strand.
TTCTTCGAGAAGCTCTTCGCGATGCTACTCGAATTTTCGTGATGGGCTCTTTGAAGAAAAAATGGCTCGAACGTTTTAAGTTCAACGTTCACGATATAGCTGAAATGGGCTATCCACCACTGGATAAACTGAAGGTAGTGACCATCTGTACTCATCACGATGGTGGAACATCTTCTCAAATCAACTGTGCTCATCACAACGTGAAACTTCTAAAAATATTCTACAAAGAAACTTTCAGTCAGATAGATGGTGAGAAGAAACCAATCGACTGCTCGATGATATGGGAATAGTAACTCGAAGGGAGGGGGAAATCACCCTTCCTCTTGCTTGAGGCTATAAATAGCCTGCGAATTTTACATATCTCATTTGTACTTTGAACGTTGATAAAGATGGATCAAAATACCAGTCCTACTACCAAATACGAACCTCTTCCTCCTTGCAAAAATGAGGAAAAGAAGAAAGAAAATTCTCAGTGGAAATCGTATTTCGAAAAATATTCGACGAACACAAAATCTTTTCCAGAGCGCAATAAATACGAGAGACTTGATGATAGGAATCAACGTTAAGTGTAAATAACAGTGTTGAAGGCGCTCGTGCATATTTTTGGTATTCAATGTATAAAATAAACATCTAAATAAAAAAAAAAAAATGTTTTCTTTTTAAATACTCATATTTATTTCCTACCTTTCTACAAACCATCTAGAGCTGGCGTCTGACTTTGTAATCTCTACCTAATAGTGAAAAAAAAAAAAAATTTCGAAATTGAGGTTAGGGTTCGATTTTTGCCTTACTACATCTACAACTTGAGTTATACCCCCTCGGGGATTCCCCGATGTCATCAGCTCGGTCGGTAACCTGGCTTAGCTCGGGGATTCCCCGATGTCGGTCGGTAACAGCACGGTCGGTAACTTGGGTCAGCTACCTTACCGGCTGGGTTAGCCGAGACACGAACCACTTGAGTTAGCCGAGACATGAACCACTTGAGCTAGCGGTTACCGACTGTCGGTAAGGTAGATCCCTGAAGTGGTCCAGAACCCCCCTAGCTTACCTACTATTCTTACTTGTCAGCAATTGGAATTAGAATGAAACCCTTTTCAAATATGTTGCATTTTTTAGTCCACCTTTCAACTAAACGATACCGCTCCATTGCTACATTCTTTTGAGATCCTTCTGCAGATGTAAGTCGTTTATAGAAAAAAGAACTAAATAAAAAAGTACGGTTTTTATCCATTGTCGAGATAACGTGTGATGTGAGGTATAATAAATAAAAATCTATGATAATATCATTTAAGTGTTTTCCCTCCGTGAGACAGATCAAGTGCTGATTTTTTATTTCTAATCCTCCTGCGGCTGGTGGAGGTGGGTAAATCAGTATACTGCAAAGAGAAACTAATCAATCCAAGCCATGTATACAAAACTAGTTTAATGTATCTGTACTATTAGTTTTACGTATAGCGGAGATGCGCGCAGTATGAATAATTTTATATTTCCAGCTTCCAATAACAGGTAGAGCCACTTCAGGTCGATTATTTGGTGCATATTTATGATCTACTAAACATATATTGGGGCCGGTGTTATAAATTTATCACAGCAAAAGTTACATGAGAAATAAGTAAATTATTGATTTCGAAAGCGTCAAAAATTATTTTACGAGGCTCGCCCCTTTTTTTCAATGTGCGCTCATGTCTGGCTAGTAATTTTTATGCAAAGTTTCGGTCTTCCCTAGACGATTGATACGCGGAATGCGAGCTGAAACATTTTTATTTACATTTTTCCCAGTATGGATAAAACGAGAATTTCCCAGTATGGATAACGCGAATATTCATAAAAATGTAGAAATTATTATTTTTTCTCCTTTCTGACATAAAGAATGCCTATTACAAAGAATAATAAAGTGGACAATGCAGAGTTGAGCGGAAAATTCCATAATAGCGCCAAAATCAATAAAATGAATAATATTGGCGTATACTTGACGCTTGAGAAAGTCCAAAAAATGTACCTTTTATGTATATATATATATACTGCGAATTGACTATTGCGCGGGACATCGAATCGGGACTATTTTTATATTATAGAGGGCTTTTTTAGGAACAAATCCATGTTACATTTTTTTTATTTTTGTTGAGTAAAAAAATATTTACAGCCCAATAGCGTAAAACTCGGGGAGCGTGGGGTAGTTAGATTTAGGAGTTTAAGTTTTGTATTTTCCTCGCCGCAGCTCGCCTCCCTCCGATTTGCCGACGTATTTTTGCGTAAAACTCGGGGCGCGTGGGGCTGTTAGATTTAGGAGTTTACGATTGCATGGGCAAAGTTTAAAACACAAATGAAATTTTTGCAATAATTTATTAGAACAATCTTTTTTTACAATTTTTTTTTACAATACAATTACTCCTGTAATTATTTCTGCTTCAATATTGTATTGATCTAATTTACTGATTTTTAAACGAGTTCCATTGGCAATCTATTATACTCAACTTTCGTATTAACATAACTGTTGCATTTATTTTTAAATCTAATTTATGAGGTGGAAGACCTTCTCTGATTTCATTTAACATTTGAATTGGATAATTTAGATGAATATTTTCGTCTGTTTGATCTACACCCTTATGTGTTGCGTAATCTGTGCTATAATATGTCCACGAATCACCATATAACATTTTTAATACTTTATCATTAATGATTTTAATATCTTCAGAATTTATAGAAATGTTTTGATTAATATTGCTATAAATTTTGTTACAAACATTATCAGTTTCCCAAAGTTGAGGTATTTTGAAAGGATTAATTTTACCTTCTCATAAATCTAATAATAATGATAAAAAATTTTTATCATTAGATCGAATTTTTTTTAATTTTAAAACTTTTGAAAGATACCATAATTGGGAATATTTAATTGTTTTCTCAATAATAGAATTTCTATAACCATGTTTCATTACTGGAAGAATTTGTCTAAAGTCACCTCCTAATACAATTAGTTTTCCTCCAAAAGGTATTTTATTACAGCATACAACTTGCAAGGTTTGATCTGTATCAGTTAAGGAAAAAACAATTTAACACATTTTTTTAACATGTCAAAACAAATATTTATGTAAAATTTTAGCTCACTAGCTGTAAAAGTTTTTAAATAAGAGCAAAAACAACATTTTTAGTTATTACTTGTTTTACGATTACTGGTATTTCACAACTTCGATTTGGCTCTCATTAAAAAACTTTTATAGCTAGTGAGCTGAAATTTTACATGTACATTTGTGTTCACATGTTGAAACAAAATGTTAAATTGATTTTTCCTTAACAGATATAGTTTTGATTTTCATATAAACACCTATGGGTAAAATTCCACGCTCCAGCCCTGGGGTTCGATGCGAACTGTCAGACCAAGGCAGATAACTAATAACTGACATTGTAGTCTATTTCTAAATAATTTTTAAAGTTTATGTGCACTAATTACTTGTATAACTTCAATATAGTGCATATAACATCCATAATATCAAGTATATTCCAAAATCTCTCACATTTGATCTCATACGACTAATATACACGAGCACCTTCACTTTCAGAGTTTATCGCTGTTTATCATGGGTACACATGTACTACCTATTCTCTCATAGAGATCTTGGCATCAAAGTTGTAAAACAGTAGTAATCGTAAAACAAATAATAAATAAAAATCTTGTTTTTGCTCTCATTAAAAAAGTATCACAGCTAGTGAGCTGAAACTGAAATATATATATATATATATATATATATATATATATATATATATATATATATATATATAAATATAGTAATCCCGCATTTTGAGGACATATTCTCTCTTCATACAGAGTTCGAGAGTGCTAAAAAATAACCAAACTAACCCAGTACCAAATTAGGATGTCTATAATCTCATTATGTTAACCGCTTGCCTCGCACCCTTCAACCCCCAAAACTCACGTGGGTTATCTGGTTAGCCGAAGTAACTCTTGGTTAATGGACTCTAGAAAATTCTCAAAAGACGATATAATCCTCAAAAGACTGAAGCGTGCGGAATATAATTTTCAAAAGATAGAATTTGCACATTTATGTGTATACCCCTGTTTTTATGTTTTTTGTCATTTTAAAATTAAAAGTTAAAGTGGGGGAACGAGAGTGACGGCATAAAGCGGCATTGGCTCAATGGATAGAGCGTGCGCCTAGAGATCTCGGGAGCAGATCGATTCTCGGGGTCGGCGTCTCCTTTTGTGTTTGCCTCCTCTCAAAGACAGTCTCACCCCGTTACAATGTATACACATAAATACACACTCGCACACACACACATACACGCACACGCACGCGTACACACTGATCTGTCTCTATTATGTCAGCCAATGACAAATGAATTACTTGGATGCTGAAAAAAATTTGGCAGTAATAATGTAGTATGTATACCTAAAATGCTTCTATCATGCACAGAAAAATGATTTAAGTCGGCGATAAAAGTAAAAATCGTTGCCAAGTCCTTGGCACAATTAGCCTCCTCCTATTCCACTTTTTGTTATAATATAATAGTAGATTGTGCCAACGCCACTCGAGTTGCACGTATTACTTTTTTATGCGCAAGTGCGAGGTATAATGCAGTTTGGCGCATGTATGTTCAAGCACCAAGTAGCCGTGAATTATTCCTTATTTAGTACATGTCAATAATAATATATGGTTACTATTAATTATATTAGCATCACAAATATACTAAAGAAATAGTAAGGTAAAACTACGATGTGCATGCTGTTGAGAGGCTGCTTACGTTCTAAGGATTAGTGCGTTTTGAAAATTTCCTGTACACGTCTACATTTTATTGCGGGTGGCAATCAAGCGGTACCTACAGGTGAAGAGTGGCTACTGTACCATCTATACTCCTATACTCCATGGTATACAAATAATTAATACAGAAGACAGCATTTGAGGGTTTTAACCTTGATTACGAATTCTATTTGTAGGCTTCAAGCAGATATTAAGACATCCAATCATTGTTAAATATATTGTATAAATCATATCATGTTCAGCGATTTCGGGGTGAAAAACTTCAGTATCGCTATCTCACCCTGCGAAGTAAAGAAGGAGCCCAAAAGCTGTCTCAAAAATGAGCTAGTGATTAAGTAGCAAAGCTCTACAGGAGTTAAGCAGGCTGACTAACTGGTATCGGAAGAGTGACAAATCGCTTTTAGAGGCCTTCAAAGTAGTAAACTCAGATTGGCAATAGGTGGTTAACGGAGCACTTAAGGGTGGGGTACCATCTACATAAGATGTGACTCTAGGATGCTGGTAGGTGTAGCTGGTGCTTGTAAGGTAGTTGTTTATCATAAAGGGTGTTACGTCTCAGTGCTTGAATTATTATTCGTATCATTTTGGGTTGAAGGTATAGTCCCCGTTGGCGAGGTTCCATCTTTGTAATCTTTGCTTATTCAATTTAGATGTTTGTAAGGAATGTTAGAGCTCCGTGATACGTACTATAATCTCGATGCCCCCCCACCCCCCCTCCCCCATCCCCCGAAAAAATGCATAGTTTCACATTAACGTTTTACTTACTTAAATACCAATTATTAAAAAGTTAATTAACATTCTTATCAGATATAACATTAGCTCTTTAAATACGTTACTTTTAAAAGATGAAGTTTTAATTAATAATTTTAATAAATTATTAAATTATTTTAGTAAATTTATAAAATATTTCTATTACAGAAAAGAAGAAGCGGCAAACAGACCAAAATTAGAATTTGTTCCGAAAACGTTAGCTGACTTACACGTAGAAGCACTGCCTATGACGGATGCAATGAACGGTAACCATATAATATGATAATTTTCATGTAAAAAAAATAAATAGCTTAATTTTTAAGCTCTTATGTATACTTTATTACTCACCGATTAATTTTATTGAACAGAGACAAATGAATGATCTCTGAAAATCAATTTATTTATGGTGGCCAACATTTGGGGCGTGATAAACATTTTTTATCTAGGCTAAAAATGTATTGATAAATTATTTTACAAAAATGAAATTAAATTAGAGATGATTACAAGAAACTGATGCTGATTAATTACTCTACACGATTAACTCGTGGCAAGTTATTTGAACTTATGTAAGCTACACCCTCCCCCTAGAATATTGCGGTCTTCGGCAATGTAGCCGGCTCAAAAAAATATGTGCCATTAACATTATCTCGAAATACGTTGCTTTATATATAATAATTTTTTAATATCAAAATTAATGTATCTATTTAATTCAGTAATTTAACGAATGTGACCAAAATTTCAATTATTATAGCAATAACAATACTAAATATAATATATTGAAGATATCTCCCAATTTAAGCCTCATCTTGTGCTATTCATATTATTAGTCTTGGACCTTCGCTGGCTAATTAGGCTTTAACTTGCAAACTCTGCACTCGTAGGGGATCTTCTATACGCATTCACCATTTGCTCAATTAATGTGGCAAACAACGCATAGCAGCCAGTTTATCCTTTGGTGTTTTATTCTTTTTTACCAGAAGTTGTCCTTACAACCCGTGCAACTTGTGAACAGCGGTAGCCAAAAGGGATTCCCTTCGAAAAAAAATCTATAATAATAATAATTACTTGGGATAAGAACTCTGCACACTATAAGTAAATTAGTGGGTTGCGTTTAATCGGATGCAACACATAAATATATCTATTATTTTTAAATGGTGCATCGACCGGGAAACGCAGAAACGAGATCACTTCTACAATAATGAGTTCCTATCATGACGCGTGATGAGTTTGTAAATAAAGAGCGCAGTACTAAATTTTCTTTGGATACTAATGACTCCTTATTAACTCAATTAAAAGTAAAAGAGGACATATTAAAGACCGCAATAGAATATAACAGCCTGGAAACGACGAAAGTAATTAAAGAAGTAGATACTTTAACAAAAGAAATTGAAAAATCATATAAACCACTTAACATTGACGGAAATCAAAACTTCGAATTATCTAAAAATAAACTCTAATATTACCAATACCGCATACAGAATAATCAGGATATTTTTAACAGCAGCGAGCAAGACCTCTCCATTTCCAAGGTAGCCGAGGTTCCTATTACTAGGAAGTCTAATTCTAAAGGGAACGTAACCTCTATTTTTGGAACCTTGAATATAAAAGAAAAAAGATAATCAAATCGGAAATATAAAGCAGCAATTTAATATTGAGATTAAACCCGAAGTATTAGATGCTTTCTTTAACAACGAAAATAACGCGGCGGAAATATACGACACTTCAAAAGAAAGCAAATTCGGAGTCTTTAAAACAATCAAACTTGTAAGAGATAGACTCAGCTCATTCGCAACACAGGCGGCGGCATTACCTTATCCACAAGGATTTAAACTCGAGATAACGCCCGCTCATGAAAATTTAACGAACGAAAAAAGTGACCTTTATCTAGCATTTGATAGAAGCGATAATAAACTTAAGATAAGGAAAATGTTTCACTTTCGCTTTTACTCGATGGATGTAGAGAAGTGAAAGACTTATTACATCGTAGACTTAAAGGGGAACTAGCCAAATTTATTCGAATGCGATTATATGGGGACGTGTTTAACAGTACGCGAGGATAAACTTTTACAACGGTCAATGACGTGATCGAATTCATCGAAAATATTTACGGTTCGGCTAAAACGTATCATGACTGGTCTGGTGACTTAGCAAAAATGAGACAAGAAAATAACGAGTCGGTAATAGTATTTTTGAATAGAATTCGGGAGATAGAGAAAGAGTTTACAGCCGCGGCTTAGCGAGAAGGTCGAATCACGAATAAATAAACATTTCTAGCAGACATTGAGAAAAATTACTTTAAATTCTTTAAAATAGGACTGCGGTGGGAAATCCAGGGGCGCATCAGTTCGCCTACAACACTGAAAGATGCTCGCGAACAAGCAATTGAGATAGAGCGTAAGTATGCAGGTTGCGCGATCGACGACGACGAGTTGCCAGCTACCAATTTAAGAAATAGAGACAGACGAAAAGTACATTTGGTCGATCTCGAACAAGATATGATGAAATGCGGTTTTGTAGAAAAATCGCACACGTGACCCTTAACTGCCGACAGTTTGCCTTTCAACATCTGCAGCGACAGAACGACACTCGTGACTACCAGCGAGATTGAAGACGTAATCAAAACTTGGGAAACGACACTCGAACTACTAATAGGAACTTCGCAGGATGGAACGCGGACAATTAACAACGCCACGAATTCTTTCCGAAACAACAAAATAATAATAATAATAATAATAATAATAATAATATTTTTTTTTTTTTTTTTTTTTTATAGAGGGGGAAGCGTTTGATCGCCAACCTGGATAAACCAGAGTGTGGGACTCTTGCTACGCAGACTACCCACTAAACCCACCTCCTCAGTGCATGCCTGCCAGCCTAGAGCCGCAGCAACGCTGCGACTCCAGGCCGACAAAGATCCACCGAGGAGACCCCTCTTCACCTGACCTTAGTATACCCCGGCACTTACTGTTAGGAATACTTCGGGGTGGGGTCAGCAACACGCCTCGCGGCGCCCTCCATTTTCAACCTCTTATTTACTGGACGTCCGCCCGCTTTTGTCGAAGGGTTGCTTCAACGTAGCAGGCCACCTTCGTCCAGTTTTCCTTCCGAGCCAGCATGTGGGGAACGATGCCGTCCGGAGTGAACCAGTCGACATCTTCCCCAAGGCCGGATCGTTCGGCGCTCCACCGTACGCACGTAAAAAACGTGTGCAGGGCGTCGTCTTTGGGGGAGGCGCAGTAGAGACAGTTTTGTCCCTCTGCTCTCCCCATTCTATGCAGGAACGTGCGAAAGTATCCATGTCCGGTCAGTAGCTGGGTAAGGTAAAAGTTCACCTCTCCATGCTTACGTTCCAGCCATGGGGATAGCTGGGTAATAAGCCGTGCCGTCCATCTTCCGCGCGTTTCCTGCTCCCACCTAGACTGCCAAGAGTGCAGCGTCTGCTCTCTGGCTGTCTCCTTGGCTTTCGCTCGTCCCAGGACTTCTTTGTTCTGGTGGACGAACTTCCTCTCTTGGGCGAGAAGGTTAATGGGTATGACCCCTGCCACTACCAGCGCTGCCGGTTCCGAGACCGTGCGGTAGGAACTGGCTACGCGTAAAGCGCATCTCCTCTGGACCGCCGCAAGGCGCTTGCGATAGATGTTATGTCGCAGCGCATCGGCCCAGATCTCTGCACCGTAGAGCATTATTGACTCGGCAGTTCGAAGTAACAGGCGTCTCACGCAGGGTCGCGGCCCGTTAACGTTGGCCATAACCCTGCTCAGAGTCGCCGTCACCCCGGCCGCCTTGTCAGCCGCCTTGCGGATATTTTCTCCGAAGGTGAGCTTTGTGTCAAGCATCACCCCCAGGTACTTTACGGCTGCTCTAGAGTGCACCGTAGTTTCTCCCACCGTGAACGCCATTTCCTTGGAGATGCGCTTCTTGGTCAGAAGCACGATCTCGGTCTTGGCCTCTGCCAGTTGTAGGCCCGCATTGGCCATCCAGCGGCGCACGCGGCACATGACCTGATCGAGTCGCGTCTGTGCTATTTCCACATTGCGTGCAATTATGGTAACAGCGACGTCATCCGCGTACCCGACCAAGGAGCAGCCCTCTGGCATCTCCAGCCTTAAGAGCCCGTCGTAGGATATGTTCCATAGATCGGGTTCGAGGATGGAGCCCTGAGCCGCTCCTGCGGTCAGTTCTCGCCGTCTTCGACCTTCCGAGGTATCGTACAGGATGAAGCGATCCTTCAGGTAGTCTCCGATAGTCTGGAGAAGGTACTCTGGTACCTGGAAGTCACGCCCCATAGCCTGTAGCACGTCGGACCACCGTAACGAGTTGAAGGCGTTTTTGACGTCCAACGTCACCAGGAGACAGATCGGGCGGGAAAAATGATTCCCGTGTTCCGTGCTTCTAGCCGCCTCCACAACCTCCTGGACTGCCTCGATGGTAGACTTTCCTTTCCGAAAGCCGTGCTGGTTTCTGAGAGGTTACCGGCTGCTCGCAATGCAGCGTGCAACCGGGGTATTATGAGCTTCTCCAGGAGTTTAGCCGGAGTGTCCAACATGCACAGAGGTCTATACGACGATGCCGCGCCTGTTGGTCCCTTGCCCTTACTTATCAGCACCAGTCTCGCCTCCTTCCAGCAGGAATAAAATATCCCCGCCTGGAAGCAGGTGTTGTACATGAAAAGCAAGAGCTCGGGATGGCTCTTCGCTACTTCTTTCAGTACCTTGGTCGGTAACCCATCTGGTCCTGGCGCCTTCTTATTTTTCATCGATTTCACCGCTGAGTCGAGCTCCGCCCGTGTAAAGGGAGGAATCTCGATCTCAAGCGGTGCCCGCGGGTCATCCGGTCGTTTTGGATGTTCTGGGAAAAGGGTACGGACGATTTCGTCCATAGTCGTTGCGCTGATAGGGGCATCCTTGGCGAACGCCCCCACTTTGCGCATGACTATCTTGTAGCCCTTTCCCCAGAGATCGTTGTTAAGATCCTCCCGCAGGTCTTCGATGCACCTCTTTTTGCTGGCCAGTATTGCCCGACCGAGGCACTTTCTCGCTGCTTGATACTGGATGGCCCTCGAGGCGGAGATCGGATCCTGCCTCTTTCGTACCCTCTTGACTTGGCGTCGTAATCGAAGGCACGTCCGACGCAGTTCCGCTATTTCGTTCGTCCACCAATATGCAGGGCGTCTCCCGCCTGCGACCTTCTTGATAGGTACCACCTCTTTGCAGGCTCGCTGGATCAGGCGCATGATCGCGCTCACCACCAGCTCAGCCCGCTCGGTGACGCTAGCCCCGTCTGGTATCTCAACCAAAGTTCGCTGACCACGTTTTAGGGCCGAAGATAGCTTCTCGGTGTCCATCTTCTCGACGTTCCACCTGCGAGTGTGGCTCCGTGGAGCCTCCTCGACGGGCTCGTTCCCACGTACGCGGAACGTGATAAACTGGTGATCGCTGGCTGTATAGTCTTCGATCACCTGCCAGTCCCGCACGTGTGCGGCCAAGCGTTCTGAAGCGAACGAAACGTCGATGATGGTCTCCCTACATCCGGGTCTCCTGAAGGTTGACGTGGAGCCGGTGTTAAGTACCACCAGTCCCAGTCTGGACACCATGTCCATGACTCGTCTTCGCCTGGAGTCCGGATGAGGTTCGCCCCACTCGAGAGCTTTGGCGTTGAAATCTCCGGCCACTATCAGCTCCCCCTCCATTTCTCTGACAGCGTCTTCAAGAGCGTCCATTTTTTCTTGGAATCGCCCTATCTCCTCGTTCGGAGTGAGGTAGCAGCTAACGTAAGTCACGTCGCCGCTTCTCACCCAAACGAAGCCGCTGCTGGATCCATGGCACACCGCTCGGAAGCGGTGTGGGTTGCAGATCCATATAGCGGCGGTACCCAGGCTGTCGCTGTACCATGCATCCCCTTCTTTGTCTCGGTACTGTTCGCTGACCAGGACTAGGTCGGCGTCTTTCTCGAGACAGATCTGGGTGAGCAGGTCTTGAGCCGTCCTGCTTCTCCGCAGATTTGCCTGGAGAACCTTAGCCATTTCGGTGGGTTTTCTTCAGAGCTTCCCGAAAAGCCCTGCACTCATTTGATGCGGCGTTATGCTTTAATGCGTCACCAGATCCTCCTGCATCGGCGTAGAGGTAGCACTTGGCATCGGCCGTGCAATCTGCAGCTTTGTGCTGCTGTCCTCCGCACCGATAGCAGCACGTGTTGCGGTCGGGGCCTTTGCAGGTCGAACTCAGGTGCCCGAAACCCAGGCACCTGTAACAGCGCTCGACAACTTGTCGTCGTCGAACTCTGCAGTTGACCCAGCTGATTTTAATGCGGGCTGACTCGAGCAGCTTCCTGGCCTCGGCCTCCGTAACGGTGACGATAGCCATTCGCTGCTCGGCCCTATTGGGCTCAGTCAGCCTCATGCTGAAGGGTACCTGCGATGTCAGCGCCCTGACCGCTGCGCTGACCTCTTGGATCGTTGCGCAGCAGTCTATGTCTCTGATCTCCATCTTGACTCTGGGGATAAGTGAGCATAGGCTTGCCGCTTCTCCTACGGCGCCCTTTAGAGCGGTAGCGAGCCTGTTGTTGCTCTCTCCAGTGCTTTTCAGCTCTATTAGGACGTCCCCCGTCCTGGTGCGGCGGATGCTTTTGATTTCCGCCACATGGTCAGACGGGTTAACCTTTGCTTTGATTCCGCCCAGAATCTTTGCGTAGGTCTTCCCGTCCGATGGCTTTAGGACGATGGCCTCGGTCATTGGTCTTCTTTTGACCTTGGCCTCTGTTTTTGGGGCCGTCCGTTTCTTCTCCTCTTTCGAGGAGGAATTGGCGTCTTTGCTCTTCTTTTTTTTCTTCTTTTTCTTTTTCTTCTTCTCCACCTTTTTCCACTCTTCTTTGGGCGGATCAGTTGGAGCCGACGTCGTGTCTTCCTTCTGTTTCGTTGCTTCTTCTTTCTTTTTTTTTTGACACTCTCCTTGTTGGGCTGTCAGTGGGAGAAACGGAGCTTGGCCGTTTCCCCGGCTTCGTTGCCTGAGGTGTCAAAGGTGTCCTTGTGTGGGCCACCTTCACTTTTTCTGCCAGGGTTCTCCTAGCCTTTAGAGCACCGATCTGGACGTTTTCAAGCTGCTCGAAGTGGCCTTGCAGCTTGGGTAGACCCTGCTTGACCGTCTTGCTGATGTTTAGTTGCCTTTTGAGGGCTTCCGTCATCTCGGCGATCAGGGTCTTGATGCTCTCAAAGATGGTGGAGCACTTCGCCTCTGTCATGGACAGTTCTCATCGCAGAACGGCAAACTCCATATCAGTGGCGTTGCCTGACTCAGGTTTTGCCCCCTGAGTGCCTTGCGACTCTGACATGCTCGACAATGTTGACATAGTTGACGCAGTTGACGTTACTGACATAACCGTTGACAACATTGACGAACCTTTCATTATTAATTATTTACCCCATTTGGAGTCGAACGCCCTATAGTTCCACCACGAGCCGGGTACGCGCGGGTCGAGGGCGCATACGGGGCCTTCCGCCTTGCAACATGGGTGCGTTGGACCCGTGGGTGTCGGTTGGGACGTCACTCCCTTCCTTCACCACTCGGCTGACCCACTCGATAAGGCAATTCGCCTATTCGATTCGGCTACTAACCTCACCGGCCAGAAACAGCTTCCCCGGAGCACCTACGCAGCGGCGTGGGTGGGCGCTGCTTGGCAGCAACGCCCATTTTTCCAGGTATCCATAAAGGATTTTAACCCGCCCATAACTCCGCTACGCCAAATGACGCTAGTCGCTCGGCGGAAGGGCGTCCCCCGTAGCGGTGCGAGTTATGTGTGTTAACAGTGCAGTATACCTAGAATATGCTACACTTCTGAGGTCAGCCCCTACGCACTCCGTGACCAACCTCAGGGCAACGCGAGAATCCAGCATGAGTTATCTAGGAGACTACACTGGACCCCCCACCGCTGCCAGGTGAGAACCCGACCTTAGTTATTTAGGCACGTTAAGAACGGGCTCTACCTACAACCGTGTGGTGTGATGTCTGTAGGTGCTTTCGTTTCGTGAGTGTTAAGTGGTGTAGCGTCCCTCTGGTGCCCCCCAGCGATATGGAGTATGAGAGTGTCTGCCTTCGCCACGCTCACCCGACTTTCACTCCTGTCGACTGGGACCCGGTATTGAGATGCGTCTCGACCGGTACCCCCATATGGCGCCATCAGAGACTATGAGCCGTTTATAGGATCGTTCTCATCCTTCCGCCAGAGAGAAAGCTGCTCCAATGCAGCCGATTTGTAGTCGTCTAGTGCGTACGGCTTTATCAGGGTAGTAGACCTTAGTAGTGGAGGTCCACCCGTCGAGCCTTCCTCCATCCGCTTGGTCTAGCGAGCAGGCTCAGGGCCAGGTGTTCTCCTCACCCTTTGCCATACAAGCGCGACTTCCACCTCTGTCGACAGGGACCGGGGCAGATTGGAGGTAGAATGCATCGTTCCGCGCCCAGTATTCCCATGTGGCACCATCAGAGATGCCAATCCGTTCACAGGATCCCTCTCGTCCTTCTACAATCGGCTCCCTCGGTGCAGCTCTCCATCAAGCACTGGTGCGTGCAGCATTATCAGGGTAGCAGACCTTAGCAGAATGTATACCAAGGTCCACCCGTCTAACCTTCCTCCATTCGTTTGGTCTGGCAAGTCAGGTCAGGCATTCCCCTCACTCCGATTCACGGGTTAACTCGAGTTCTTTGTGTCAGTGTTGTGTGTGTTAGTGTAGTGCTTGTTTGTTCAGTGTGCCCCCTCCTCCTCTTCCCATGGGAGCTAGCCATTTGAGTTCCGGGCTTGGGACCGGCGTAGCGGAGTTAATAATAATAATAATAATAATAATAATAATAACAATAATAATAATCGCAAAAGGACGGGCGGAATCGGGTAGACACCGCCAGAAAGTTGGGAGGCTGCTGAGAGCAAGCTGCACGAGCAGCTACTCGCGATACGCAGAACCCTAAAAATCATGAAGGCGAAGACTAAGGTCCAGAAGAATGTCAATATGGAAATTCAAAATGGCATGTGTGAGATTGAGGAAGCGGTACAGAAATCTTTCCGAACCTTCGTGGATCGCTAGCAGCTCGAACATGGCAGCGGTGTGGGTTCGTGAGACGAACGCGGCGCGGATTGCAGACAGCGGGTCCGGGGAGGACTACGCTTGGGTAAGGGTGGGCACTGTCACTCTCGTTTGTGTACGGGTACTTCCGAAAGTATTTCTATAGAATGAACAAAGTAACGACGCCGGAATGTACTTACTGCCGACAAGCCTGGGACGACGCGGAGCACACATTCTTCGTGTGCGACCGTTGGACCGAGCAGCGACAGAGACTAGAGACACTATTGGGTACGACGATCACACCAAACAACGTGACGACACTGATAACAACAACTATAGAGGCTTGGACAAACATCGCGTCATACGTTCGTAGTACACTGCGAAGTAAGAAAGTGGATAGATGTCTGGATAACTGAGTGACAGAGTGATAGATAACAGAATGACCGGAAGCAAGGAATGAATGTGCAAAGGAAGCACAAAGGACAGCGGTCCAGTTCGAAGTAATGTGATAAATAATACCAGGATGGTGTCGGGCGTACAAGGAGTTATGTGTTTAGTAGGTAGGGGTGGCCGCCGCTGCCGAGCCCCACACATGGCGCTCTCGCAAGAGAGTTCCAGTCAGCCCGTTACTTGGATTCACAGCCTCTTAATAAAAGTAATAAATAAATAAATAAAATAATAATAACAATATTAATTGGAGAATTACGGAAAATCTAAGATCTAGCAACACTAAAAATTCGAGGCCTTCCAATAACCCAAATTGCAATCGGAATCATACGTCCAATAATTAGAGCACATTCAGGCCGACATTTTTTTTCTGCGGTATACAAGGGCATACCCATAATGCCTGCTTTAAGCTGCAGCGGGATATACGCTCGGGAAACGTAGCGCAGGAAAACGCCGAGTCTCTTTCTCAGGTGGGCACGCGGAGAGAGATGACATCTGGCAGGCGCCCGACTAATTTCAACGAGAGGAATACTCCTCCAACCGCAGCAAAACAATAAATTTGAGTCGTGCAAGCACTGACCCCACCATGCGAGTAGACATCGGCGAGTTAAATAAACCGTTAGACTTTATGCTCGACACCAGAGCTTCTGTTAGATTTCTGCTTAAATCAGAGGTATCACCCAACACTAATATAAAAAGGGACGATATCATAAGAAAAAGGAATAACAACCCAGTGTATTTCAACTCTTGGCAAAGTGATAGTAGATTTTAATAACGTGCCAACAAAATTTCATGTAGTTGACGATGATTTTCCCATAGCTTAAGCTGGCATATTAGGAAATGATTTCTTTCGCAAAAATCAAGCGACAATTAATTATTTTGAAAACTATATTGAAGTCAATGGATAAATAATTCCTTTCGAAAAATATCTAATTGAAACGGAACCAGTAGATACCAAACAAGAGAAAAGTTTAACAAGTGAGTCTAAAAACACGAGAGTAGCGGGTAATCACAGTAAGGAGGGAGAAGCAGACCGCATTTATGTCGATTTTTGTGTTAAGGGGACAAAACAGTCCTATTTCTTGAAAAAATCGATTTTCTTATGCGATATTTTCATAGAGAATTTCATGTAAAATAAGCTTTTGAAAGCCGTTTTTGAAAAAAAAATTTTATTTCAAAGTTATAAGCTAAATACTGAATCTATCTTTTTAACGTTTTTAGAAAAATCACGTATTTTTAATTTTTTATTACGGCGCAGATATCTAGAAACACCTAGGTACCTGGAGGAGCGCCTTCGTGAGCACACGTGGCGCAACTACAGGCACTAAAACAACCGCCAACTACCGTCCCACCGTTTCTCCGTCCCTATTGCCACTGTGAGCACACAGGGCAAGAGGAGCCGCGAAAAGCAACCACAGTATCGGGTTGAGTCGTGCGCACACGTCTTAACCAGATCCTGTGAAATAAGACTCTGCACGCCACTACACACACCTCCACCGTTCCGCCGTTCCACTTGCCGCTGTGCACACACAGGGCAAAGAAAACAGCGAGAAACAGCCACAGCATCAGATTGAGTCGTGCGCACACGTCTCAATCAGGTCCTGTGAAACACAGACAAACACACACCGACACTTTTCCGACGTTCCTCCGTTCCACCTGCCGCTGTGTGCACACAGGGTAGTAGGAAGCCAGGAACCGGCACGCAGGCCGCGCAAGATCGTGCGCACACGTTCTTGTGAGGACTCCGTGATTACAGACCCACACCTGGGTATTCCGCCGTTCCTACTGTCACTGTGCGCATACAGGACATAGGAACAACCGAACAACGGCACTTGGGAACTCCAGGCGGTGCGTACACGTTTCCATTGTAAGCGATGGTGTGAATTATAAACTAGCGACACCGCACCGTACCGTACCGTTACCGCGCCGTACCGAATAGAATATAAGGATTAATTGTAAGAGACAAGTCTTTCTAAATAAGCGTATTCTTGTTTGGATACAGGTGACGGATGACAACACGCCCTATTAGTAATTAAATATATAAACAATTAAAACCAAATCAGAACGTAGTTATTCTTAACCTACTTCCCTCTCCGAATCCTGGTCCCGACTATATTCGGCGCGAGGGAAACGCAACCGTTACAAAAGAAAGAAGTTATCCATTTGGGAAATTTATTAAGTAAAGAAGAGGTGAAACCGGATCCAAAGAAGTTAGAAGCAGTACAAAATTTTCCATTACCTAAGACTCAGAAAAATGGTCGCGAATTTTTGAGATTAACAGGTTATTATTTGTACAAAATTTTCCGGGTATTGTCAAACTGTTAAGTAACTTATTAAAGAAAGACCTAAAACTCATATGGAACAAACAAACGCAAAAAGCCTTCGACATATTAAAAGTAAAACTTTGTAATAAACCAGTTTTACAAATTGCAGATTTTTCAAAGCCTTGTTTAGTGACGTGCGATGCTAGTTGACACGCAATCAGAGGTATTTTAGTCAAGGGGAGATAGGTACGACGGTACGACTCATATTTACGAGAAACTTTGGCAATATTATATTCCGTATCACAGTTCAGACCGTATTTACTCGCAATACAGTTTACAATTGTCACTTATTGATTCGGATTGAAAATGGAACTGATTTAACGTCAGCAGTAAGCAGATGGAGAATTAAATTAAATAGGTACATCTATTACATCGCGTATAAGTGTGAGAAAACCGTAAACAACGTGAATGCAGATGCACTCTCGAAAAACCCTGTTGAGCGATCCGGAGAGGCGGAGACGGAGAAACCTGTATCGGTAGTAGAGACACATGCAGAGCCGGAAAATGTAAATACCGAACTATCGAGAGAATAGACTGAAACACGCTAACAACCACATAACAAAACCAAAAGAATGATAAAGCGGAGAATTATAACTTATTAATGAAGAAAGAAATTAAAAAATTATTTGTTGAATGTAAAGAGCAATTATTTATGCGAAGAGATAACTATATTTATTTTATAACTTCGGACGGTACGCCATGTGATGAAGGTGCTCGATAGCTATATACACGTAAGGAATTGCCTAGATGTTCTGAGTTGGAAGCAGGGGAAATTAAAATCACAAATCGAAATAATAAATTACACCTTGCTATTGTCACAAGGGGGACTCAATCGTTCAGCACGACTGCGATTCTCAATAGTATAATTGTCGCATTAAAAATTTTAAAATAACTAATAACAAAGGAAAATATTTGCTCTATTAGCATAGCTAAGAGCAAAGATATTGAAAACGTGTTGTAGGGAGACATCTTAGTTAAATTAAGACAATGATTAAAAGGAGTATCAGTAAAAATTATAATTTGTTTGAGAATAATTAAATATATAGCAGAAAAAGATAAAGCCAGAATCATGGAAGAATTGCACAATACAGCTATAGGGAGACACAAGAGGATAAATAAAACTTACAAACGGATGAAGGGGACAAAGCAGTCCTATTTCATTAAAAATTCAATTTTTTTATGTGATATTTTGGTAGCAAAATTCACGTAAAATAAGCTACCAAAACCCGCTTTTTAAAAAAAAAATTTTTTACAAATTTATAAACTCAATACTGAACCAATCTTTTCAACATTCTTTCGAAAAATCGCATATATTTAATTTTTTTTTGATTAATAAATAAATAAAAAAAAATGATGACTTACAATATTACTTTTAAAAAGTATAATATATAAGTCATATATATATTTTTTTACGTATATTTTAATAAAACATTAAACGTGTATACGTTTCAATAAATTAATTTATCCGTATATTAAAATCTTGAAAAATCTATACAAGATGCATCTAACAAGTTAAATTGAAATTTGAAACATCATTGATTTTAGTGTGTTTTATTTATTTATAAATTAAATAGTAGTGAAAAAGTGTAATGAAAAAGGTGCAGTAAAGAAAGTGTAGTGAAGGAAGTGTAATAATAGTGAATAAAGCAGTGCAGTGAAAATTGTGTGAATTTATAAAATGAAGAAACAGTGTAAAGTGTTAATGTGAGTTTAATGTGTTATTAAAGATAAGCAATGGCTTCGGATAAGGATGCAAAGGCAAGATTTGCATCTATTCATCCGGATGTCAAGTACTCCTTAGGCAGGACTTGGAAACACCCAAAAAGATTTTTAGGAAGTTTCATCAAGGATCAACAAAAATCATTCGCTTCCAACTCTTGAAGAAAATAGCTCTCAAAAAAAAACTATTTCACAATTCATGTGATGTACAATAAGTGTGGTGAATGGTACGACAACAAATGAAGTCTATGACCATAACAGAAGTATACGGTAACTGAAGAAGTATACGACAACTACAAAAGTATACGACAACTGCAGAAGTATACGACATGTACAAAAGTATACGACAAACAATATATTAGTGATTTCAGTACGTACTCTTGGTCATCTGACAGGTGAGTTTACATATACGCATACACACATGAGTGGCATACAATTTTATATAAGATATGTAAGTATAATTTTTAGAGTTATTGAGTTATAAATTCAGATTTTAAGATATCTGATAAATATAATTAAAATACTTTTCTGAGTTCCAGGAAAAAATTGTCGTACAGACCTGGTATGGTATGACCAACTATATCATATGAATAGTTAAAATCTTGATCTCGACAACTGGAAGAAGACATAATTTGGCCCACTTAATTTACTGTTTGGTAAATAAAGTTATAATTATAATAGTGACTCCAAACTTTAGTGTTGATTTTTACTAAATATTGATTTTTCTTGATTTCAGCTCACTGTCCGTATGATCCCAGGAGAACGAATGGATGAAATGAGCTCAAATTTTTTTTGCATGATTTATATACCTGACATTCTCATATGAATGTTATGATTTTAATTTGAATGTGCAAAAGTTGTTTCATAAAATAATTAGTAGTAAAATTTGTCAACAAATAATAAAAAATATAATATTTTGGTTGTAAAACAACTTCTACGCATTCAAATCAAAATCACATCATTCATATAAGAATAACAGGTGTATAAAACTTATAAAAAAATTTGAGCCCATTTCATCCATCGGTTCCAATGTACTTTGATGGGTATACGTACATTCACCACTATCAGGTAGGTGAATATATGAAGCCTATGAAGGCTCAAATTGTAGGTAATTTGACCTACTATTATTATAGAAAACATCTCTTCATAAAATTTAATTTATATATTAATTTTACTTTTTTTTTATTTTTCAGGTCGTAGGACTGTTTTGTCCCCTTAAACAAAGGTAGCACTGGAAAAATATTTTATACTTATACTTAAAAGATTTTATACTTAAATGCCTCACATGTCAATTAAAAAAATTAGTTCGAGTCAAGACAAAGCAACCTATGCAAACTAATAACACACGGCAGTTTCCCATGGAAAAGATTAGTCTCGATATATTTCGCTCGCCGTCGAGCGCTCGCATCGACGGCGGGGCGCGCAGATCTCCGGCGACCACAGCACAGAGCAGGTCTCTCTCGTAATCAGGGAGGACACAGCTCCCACCGCACCTGCCCGCCTGCTTCTCTGCCTCTTCGCTCTCATGAAGAGCCACCCATCCATCCGTTGAAGCCAGATGTGCACGTTTGTGGGCGGGCTTCCGAGTAGCAACATACCTGTATGTTTAGGAGTCACATGGAGACGGCCTATAAATATAAATCTCACATTAACAACAGTGATTCACGGTTTACATCTCCACACCACCGAGATATTATATCCAGAAATGGATTTAGATAATCCTTTTTATTTACAACCAGGCGTCACACATATCTGAAATATCGAACTCAAATTCGGGAAAAAGAGCTTTGCAGATAAAACAACTTTCAGCGAATGTACAGTCTATAAAAAGCCATTAACGATATGGCGAAGATGTCACCTTTGTAGAAACAAAATTTTCACACAGAAGCAACAATATATACGCTATTTGTATGGCCTGTCCTCTCCAATCTCACTAACGTGATTTACTAATGCGTACTGTATGTTTTTCATGTAAAAGTAATGCATGCGTATGTAAGAAGTGTGAATTATATCGTGAAAATAATCCAACAAAGAAGAGGCGTCAATTTCTAGTGATTAACAAATTTTTCTATACGCATGTTTCAGCCGGAGGAAAATAGAGAAAGGTAAAATAAGCTAAAAAATGGCAATCAAACCGACCACCATACTCAGCCTTTCCTTCTTATTGGTAAATTACGCCATAGCACAAGATGACAAATTTATTGAGTTCTAAAAGAATATAGAGCCAACCCAGCTGTCCGGTAAAACTTTTGAAAAATTACAAAATGTAATTTTCAGTCAGGGCTACCGCAACGTTGCAATCATGATCGACATTGTGGTAAAGGAAAGAGCAATTGATAACCTCGAATTTACCTTCCGCCAACTCTGAGTTATATCAGGACATAACGTACCTGAAAATTTTTCAACATTTGGACCCCACTTTGAAATTTTGTACGATAAATTCCAAGACGTAAAAGAAGCAATGTTGGCTCTAAAATTACTCGAGGAAATGCCGAACACCATGAGCAAAGGGAAACTGATGAAAAATCATATGAAACATTTACGTTTTTTAAAACCACAAATGTTCGAAAAAGGAGGTAGCATACTTCTGGAAAGTGCACTCAGCAGAAAAATAAAAAACCTAATCATGGCTAAATAAGAGATGTACTATTACATACACAATTTGCTGAAAATCAGAAACAACTCGTCTAAAATGGCCTAGGACCAGTATACCACTAAATTATACTCCACCATTATACAAATACAAGATTAATTAGATAAACACCTGGCAAATTTTAAGGCTATCAAGATAAGCCTATTAAGTATGAAGGAGCACAAACTTTGGGCTGGCATAATCGACACGGAAGTACTCCGTGAAATTGAGAGAAGTTTCAATATATACTACCGTACGTGCAAATTCCCCGTAATGAATATCACTAATGCAGCGGAATTAAATCAATGGATCCAGGCAAGATACGGCACAGAATAGGACCAAGTGTTCTTTGAAATTTTAAATTCCATGCGTGAATGAGAAAAGAGTATAACTCTATGGAGTTAAGCCGATGCCAATTCCGCAAAACATCGCCAATAATACTCAGACTGCGTACACTGAACCGCGGAACCGTTACTTATTGAGCGGAATACTATATGAGCGGAAATACGCATTATCACGCAAGTTACGAAGAAATCCAAATAGCTGCAAAAGCACATTATTGACGAATCCAGATAAAATAGACTACAGTATTTGTCGAATAGTCTACGAAAAGGAACACCTAGACTATAAAGAGTTACTCACATCTACAGGTAACCTTCTATATGCCTTTAGCAAATATACGGCAATGTCAATGCAGAGACAACCAAGGAAATATTACTCTGAACGGAGTAAGACTACTAAAAATTCGCGATGTATGCAAGATCGAATTCAAAGGCATGAGTATACAAGGGTCATTTGTTGAAACTTATCCGAATAACAAAGTTGCCTTATTAACAAAAACACTGAACATCGGAGAACTTACGCAAATTTTTAAAGAATACACAACTAGCGAAATATTCGAAAGATTAAGCTAAGAAGAAGGCAACCAATATTTCTGGGAAATTGAAAGAGAGGCTCGGGAAATGGCAGAGGAACAATATCAATATAATTGTCTTCATAACATCGGGAATTATTATCTACTTTAAATATGTATATGACTATGAAGTTGAGAAAGACACTTCCAACAGTTGCGTAGAAGGCGAAAGAGTCGAAATGGTCTATAAATTCAAAAGTTTTATCATATATTTTTAAGTGCGTGTATCGCTGGTACTTTCGTTTCTTTACAGATGGCTATATCATGGCTGCTTCTGCTCGTTATAAACACCCTGCATACCATGTATGGATTATATGGGTATGATTGTGAAGATCATCTTTCATATTTAACAACAATATCCTTATTAAACATTGGAGATACCAATATCAAAAGACCAACGGTCAATGCCAAGCCGCAAACTTAATGACGCGAAGAAGAAGAGCTCTTCCTAGCTCCTAGAACTCGGATACTTGTAAGAACCGGTACACAAATTACGTGTGATAGCAGAATACTTGCGATATTTAGAATAGATAACCACTGGTATAAAATATTGTCCATGCCAATAATTGGGAAGAGCCAGAAACGCTTGGAAATGTATGAGTCTAGAAACTCTAGCCAAAGGGGGAATCTACGGAGAAAAAGATTTAAATAGACTCCGCGACATGATATTATTTCCGATTGAGATACCAACCGCATTAAACAAGGTAGTATTGGGAATGGCTGGTAAAAATGTAATGTTAGGTATGCAATAATAAATATGTTTGACGAACGAGCCATTGAAGTAATTGCAAAAAATACATGGGATAGAATGTGGTCCAGTTTTCTAGCTTTCGGAATCGCGAGCGCGAGATTAATTGGCGGTGGAGTGGTGGGGGGCTTTATTAAATTTTCAAAAATAACATAACAATGAACGAATTTTACGTTATTTGGTGGGGGGCAGGGGATGGAGTATTACCAAAACAACAATATAATATAGGAAGATATAAAGTTGTAACCTTTAGAATTGCTAGGTTTGATTATTCACTGCGCGCCGATGAAATTCCAATTCATACGTGATGGCGGGCCGTCGCGGCCCAGGACGCCAGGCATATGAGATGCCAGGGAACTGATTCAGTAGTTGATGACTTTTATATTTCTCTCCTTTTTTTCTATATTTAACTTTCAAACATACATGATAAACCTCGGCGCCCTGCCGATTAACACTCCGTCTCTCACATGGCCCGCTGGCCGAGACTTCCATCCTCGTGATACACTCCGTGACTCACATACTGCACGCCCGCCCACGGTCGCGCCGCCGTACAAGGTCGTCGCGATTTTCATACACACTGCGCGAGCGGCCCCATAAAAGTAACCCGTAAAAAAACTTTTTCGCCAGTAGATCCGCCCGCGCCTATCGGTCAATCGCCGCCACATTCACGCTCGTCAGCGTGAACGCCCATCGACTTACCGACGTGGTCAAGCACCCGCCTCGCCTTCTCCAAAAACACCCGCCGTCCAGGGCGATTGGCGCGTCCGTCACGGCGTACTCTTAGGAGCTCGCGAATCCCCAGAACTACGTCCTAATACCACTCCATATACTACTGTCGCGCCTACTCTATAACCTCCCGATTGCGGACAACCTTGCCGCGACAGTGACGCGCGCGCGCACACACACTCGTCGCTGGGACTCGCTGTTCCTACGCACTTCAATACATTCTGTATACTAATTATACACAATGCTTCCGCGCATTAATCTTCTAATAGTTTAATTATGCTCTATTACCAAGTAGCCAGTAGACACACAAGAGAAGTTACACCTTCACACTTTAATCTGAAGTTGAAAACAATACCACAAGGTGGTATTGTTTTCAACTTCAGATTAAAGTGTGGAGGTGTAACTTCTCTTATTGTACTTTCACATTGCTCACTTCAAGAATCCAATAAAAGAACTGGAGAGTTCCGCTACGCGGTAAAAATATTTCTTTTAGCCAAATTTTGAATAGATCTTTAGATAACTTTCCAGAGCTAGATACTTCAACGTATACATTTGTTGGTTTAAATCGATTTTGGATAACGCGTGCTCCAAAATTTCCACCTGTTTCTTTCAATACTGTAAATAGCGGTGATTGCAACTTTCTTTTAGCAGATATAAATGGCTGAATTGTGTAGCTATGTGTTGTAGGGGATACTGATTGAGCGACACATTCTACTTTCTTTGCTCCTTCGTAACATAATGTTCTACCACTATGCATTTCCAAATTGAATCCACTTTGGTCGGAATTAAAAATATATTCTGGGCCATATTGAGAAATTAATTCATTAACGTCTTCTCTAAAGGTTTCACATTGTGCCAATAGATTGTTCATGTTTTCAACAGCTGAATGGGTAAAAAATTTAGTTATTTTGCGTGAAACAATCTTATGTTTTCTTTTGAATTGCTTTACCCACCAATGAGATGCTTTAAACCACGACATCTTCAAGTCAATTTTTTTTACAGAGCCCCTCTCTTCAAATCTATATCATGAACAGCTATTTTAAAAGCCATAGCTTCTTTGAATTTATCAAGAGTGAACTTCGAAACTTGGTAACGATAGTAATATTTGGAAGGGTAGTTTTTACTAATTACGTGAGTAAATTTAGAGTAAAAGCAAAACCACCCTCAAAATGATAAAAATAGGTATTTTTGGTATTATGCATGCATTAATCTTAAAACAAGGAAACAATTAATAATTTTTTTGATTACACAATCTAAAGGAGGCTGAAAAAGTACTAGATACGTGGTTTTGCTTTTACTCTAAAACTCACGTAATTAGTAAAAACCACCCTTCCAAATATTACTATCTATTTTGTCCAATTTGAATGTATTAAAGCAATTCTCTCGTTTCGATCGTATTAAAAAAATATTCTCTATCAAGCTTGTCGAGTTTAGAAGTAGTTATTTAGTGGTGCTCGGCACTTTGACCTTGGGATCAAACTTGAAGGTCATCACAAGGTCATCTTTCATCTTTTTTTTTTAAATAGGATAACTTATTTTTACTAAAAAGATGAAAGATGACCTTGTGATGACCTTCAAGTTTGATCCCAAGGTCAAAGTGCCGAGCACCACTAAATAACTACTTCTAAACTCGACAAGCTTGATAGAGAATATTTTTTTAATACGATCGAAACGAGAGAATTGCTTTAATACATTCAAATTGGACAAAATAGATAGTAATATTTGGAAGAGTGGTTTTTACTAATTACGTGAGTTTTAGAGTAAAAGCAAAACCACGTATCTAGTACTTTTTCAGCCTCCTTTAGATTGTGTAATCAAAAAAATTATTAATTGTTTCCTTGTTTTAAGATTAATGCATGCATAATACCAAAAATACCTATTTTTATCATTTTGAGGGTTCACTCTTGATAAATTCAAAGAAGCTATGGCTTTTAAAATAGCTGTTCATGATATAGATTTGAAGAGAGGGGCTCTGTAAAAAAAATTGACTTGAAGATGTCAAAGCAATTCAAAAGAAAACATAAGATTGTTTCACGCAAAATAACTAAATTTTTTACCCATTCAGCTGTTGAAAACATGAACAATCTATTGGCACAATGTGAAACCTTTAGAGAAGACGTTAATGGATTAATTTCTCAATATGGCCCAGAATATATTTTTAATTCCGACCAAAGTGGATTCAATTTGGAAATGCATAGTGGTAGAACATTATGTTACGAAGGAGCAAAGAAAGTAGAATGTGTCGCTCAATCAGTATCCCCTACAACACATAGCTACACAATTCAGCCATTTATATCTGCTAAAAGAAAGTTGCAATCACCGCTATTTACAGTATTGAAAGAAACAGGTGGAAATTTTGGAGCACGCGTTATCCAAAATCGATTTAAACCAACAAATGTATACGTTGAAGTATCTAGCTCTGGAAAGTTATCTAAAGATCTATTCAAAATTTGGCTAAAAGAAATATTTTTACCGCGTAGCGGAACTCTCCAGTTCTTTTATTGGATTCTTGAAGTGAGCAATGTGAAAGTACAATAAGAGAAGTTACACCTCCACACTTTAATCTGAAGTTGAAAACAATACCACAAGGTACAACGGCCATGATTCAGCCTTTAGATGTATACGGCTTCCGTATTTGGAAATTTATAATAATTAGAAAATTTTCATATATAGTAATTTTACTCAGCTGTAATGTAAATTTACACAAAAGAAATAATATTATAGAAATGCAATCCCTGACGCATAGCCAGCTTTCTGCGCCATGATTTGAAGATGTATTTAAGTACGGATGGTACAAAAGTGGTTATGCAGTGACAAAACCTATAAATTTTGAGAATCTATGTGTCTACTGGCTACTTAGTAATAGAGCATAATTAAACTATTAGAAGATTAATGCGCGGAAACATTGTGTATAATTAGTATACAGAATGTATTGGAGTGCGTAGGGACAGCGAGTCCCAGCGACGAGTGTGTGTGCGCGCGAGTTAAGTGTACGTATCGCAGTGCGCACATATATCCACAGGTAAGTAAAGGAATTAGGTATTGATTTTATAACTTTTATTGATACGTCCTCACAGCTTGGTAACCCGACAGAGATTGGAATTAAAAAGGCTCGTTGCCGATGCACGAGCCTTTTTAAAAGGTCTGTAATTTTGTTTGTTTGATCTTTCTTCCATTGTTCTCCATGCGTGCTCGGTGCATGCTCCGCTGTACGTGTCAATGTCCGAAAGTATAAACATCTTATTGTTGCAGGTCTCGGAATCTGAGACGATCGATATGGCATATGGAAAGTGGTCGACAACAGGACTAATATGGCTCTTATAACTGGTTCATATAACTCCTCCACGCCCAAGTTGAATGACGTCCTCGTCATTTTTTATTTCGGTATGTTCCATATTCCTTTTTGGACTCCTGCCTCTACATTTATATTTATAAATAATGAAAATTATTCCAATTATTAAAACTTGTATGACTATTATAAATGACGTTATTGACGTATGGAATTCGATTCCGAATTTTGTAAATTCTGGTGTCTCCATTGTAGGTACTGCATGTATTTTTAACGGTTCGAATCTCCGTTGATGAACCTCGATGATTAATGGTTGAACTTCCGGTATCTTAAATTCTCCCAGATTATCGTCCACTCTGTGTCCTTGTATCAGCAAATTGTTTCCTCCAAAGATTTTTGTTCCGAAAAACGTGACCCTGTTTTTGTTACTCTCAACCTTTATTTGATAATTACTAGATACTAGTGTCAAATTGTTTCGTAATAGATATGCCAATGCTAGAGGTGAATTTGTTGAAATTTTTATTGCCTTTGCGTCTTCTGCGAGGACTTGATAACATATGTAGTCGCCCTGATAAATCAATTGACATTTTCTTGAAAATAATTTTATTATTGATCCATCTAACTTTCATGGTATAGTTATAATTTCTGTTTGATTATTATGGTTAATTATAGTAAGTCTTTGAAAAAGGGAGAATTCGATGGAATTAAGGATGGGAATTTTTATAATATAAATTATGGAATCATGGATAGTTACGACTGATCCCTGGGCAAATCGAAAATTTAATAGATTATGGTAATGTGTTATTAACTCTTTTTGGGAATAAAGTTCCAATAGATGTGTTTTTATGCTTAGTATTTGTTCGTTAGTTAATATTTTCAAGTTAAATTTTTCATTGTTGAAAAGAAATGACCTTTTTATCCTTCCCAGTAAATTTAAAAAATGTTGCTCTTGTACAATAAGAGTTACAACTGTTTCGATTAATTCAAATCGCGTATTTTTATCGTTAACGGTTTTCATAAGATTTCGTAAATTTTTATTAATTATTTCAGTATTGCTATTTATCGTTCTACTAATTTGATTCATACAACTTATTGATTTATTCAGAACTAAAATATCTTCATTTTGTTGTTTTTCAAAATTTTCCAAATAATTATTAATTTTTTCTAAGTCATCTGAATCTGGATTTCCAAATATATATTTGATCACTTTTCCTACTCCATTTATTAAGCCTCTCTTTCTTCTTCCGCCGTATGGTGCTATTTCTTGCAAGGCCTGATAGATTTCCTGACATAATAATTTTGCTTCCATTAATAGACTCGAATTTTTTAGCTCTTTTCTTGAAGACAGTATGGTGTAGTCGGTCAGAATTCTGCCATAAGTGCGTTTAAGTGACGATGTGTTTATAAAGAAATGTATATAATGATAATTGTCTATAATTCTTCCAACTCCTTGCTGATAATCAAAGTGCGTCGCATCAGGGTTAATTTCCTCGTTTTTTACGAGTATCATCGAAATGGCTATGATCACTGTCATTCCCAGGGTCCTCATCATTTTCCTGCAAAAAAGAAGTTTTTCTTAATCTCTTAGCACTCCTTAGATTGCAACGACGTGGTTGTCCGTGTATATAACATTCCAATGAAGTGCCTTGTTGTTTCTTTATTAATAATTTTTGATAGCGGGGTGCGATTTTATTTCGTTGTTGCTGATGGGTCTTAACGTATACTTCCTTATTTTTCAACTCATTATCAGATTCATTAGGTAATTTTTGTTTTTCTTTCTGTCTTTTATATAATTCATCGTAGAACGGTAAAATTTCATTTTTTCGTATTTCATTATATTCTTCGGTTATATCAACTCCGGGTTCGATGACATGTTTATGCAGTTCTTCATACGGTCCATACAGTAAAGTATACGGTGCGAAATACGATGACGAATGAATACTCTGATTATATATTAGGATTGCTGTTGTCATATGATCCCTTATTGTTTCTCGAGGATTTTTATCAACTAAAATACTTAATTTCTCCCTTAAAGTTGAATGTAGTCTCTCTATTGGCCCATTTGACGTGTGTCTATTGATTGTAGTTTGATAATATTCAATTTTGTGTATTCGACAAAATTCTTTAAATACAGTTGAGTTAAATTCACTTTCATTATCTGTAGTAATTTTATCTGGGAAATTATGATGTGATCCAAAGTGCCTCAATTTGTTTAATATCGTTATAGCATTCCCATCTGATAGGTGATAGGCTTGGGCATATTTCGAAAATATATCGATAATTGTTAAAAACTTTTCTTTTCCAACATGAAAAATGTCCATATGTATGTGCTGTAGGGGTCTATTAGCGATAATAGGTCCTGTTTCCTGTTTCATAATTCCAAGCATAACTCGCATTGATTAATATAATTTTGTACGCGTCTATCCATATTTAGTGTATACAATTCTTTCTTAAAATGGGCTATTGTTTCTTGAATTCCATTATGAGTTCTATTATGATATTCTTCAAGTTTCTTTAAAAAATTATTTTTGTCTATTACGGGTGTATAAGTGTTGGTTTTAATTAATTTTAGTTTTTCATTAAAATGTTTTAGCAATACTCTGTAAGCGATCATTTCCAAATCATCGTTGGTAAAATAAACTCCGTATTGTTTGTCCGGCTTTATGTTCTCGTTTAGGAATTTTAATAATTGTGTCTCGGCTTCATTCTTGTTAATCTTTACCATATACTGAACCTTGAGCTTATCTTTAGTTATTTTTACATTGTAGTCTCTTCCTGATTTTATTATGATACTATAATTAAATGCATGAATATTTTTGTCTGTTATAGGTAATGCAAATACTGGATCTTCTACAGCAGTGTGAGCTGTTTCTAGGTCATCACTGGAGTCTTCATCCACTTCCTCCATTCCGCTTGCTGTTATATCTGAGGTTTGAGGGGAACTATTGAAAGTGAGTCATCATTTTCTTCTTGATTATTAATTTCTATTCTGCTTAAGGCGTCAGCTACATAATTTTCGTTTCCCTTCTTGTATTTAATCTCGTAATCATATTCTTCTAATTTGATTTTCCATCTAATCAAACGTGAGTTTGGTGTTTTCAAAGACCAAAGCTAGGTTAGTGGTTTATGATCTGTTTCAATTGTAAATTTTCTCCCGTATATATGGTCTGAAATGTCGACATGCCTCGACTATGGCCAGTAGTTCTTTTTCGATAGTCGAAGAGTTTTGCTCAGCTGAATTCAGAGTTCGTGAAAAACATGATATGAGGTGTTTATCTTGTGATAAAACAGCTCCTATAGTGACATTTGACGCATCAGTTGTGACAGTAAACATTTTTGTAAAATCTGGATAAACTAGTATTGGTGCATTGACGATCAATTCCTTAAGTCTATTGAATGCTTCTATATATTTTCTATCTTCTATATTTATTTTTTCGTCCTTTTTAAGTGCTTTCGTCAGTGGTTTTGATATTTTAGCATAGTTTTTTATGAATTTCCTATAAAATCCTGTTAATCCTAGAAATGCTTTAATTTCTTTTTGTGTCCTTGGGATGGGATACTTTACAATGGCTTTGATTTTATCCGGGTTTGGCTTAATTACCCCTGGTGTTATTATATGTCCCAGAAAAGGTACTTCTTTCCTTAAAAACTCACTTTTATCTAATTGCACTTTTAAACCGTATTCTCGAAGTTCTTCAAATACTAATTTTATATCGTCCATATATACAAAACAAAATTTGTGTAAATATTTCTGAGAATTTTGTCCATCAATCGCTGAAATGTAGCTGGTGCGTTTTTCAAACCAAATGGCATACGACAGTATTCATAGTGTCCATTTTCTACTGTGAAGGCTGTCTTCTCCACTGAGTTTCGATCGACTGGTACCTGATGGAATCCCTGTGCTACATCCAATGTTGTAAAATATGTACATCTTCCCAAATTCTCTAAAATATCATCCATTCTTGGCAATGGATATTTATCCTCAATTGTTTTATCATTTAATTTTCGATAGTCAATAACCATTCTCCATTTCTTCTTTCCACTTGCATCTTGCTTTTTAGGTACTATCCAGACAGGTGACGAATAAGGTGAATTGCTTGATTGAAGAATTTCGTCATTTAATAACTTTCTCACATGATCTTGAATAACTTCCTTCAGATGATATGGATATTTATAAATTTTGACATAAATCGGATTTTCATCTTTTGTCCTTATTTTATGTGTG
Source organism: Muscidifurax raptorellus (assembly GCA_020010945.3). Taxonomy (NCBI): domain Eukaryota; kingdom Metazoa; phylum Arthropoda; class Insecta; order Hymenoptera; family Pteromalidae; genus Muscidifurax; species Muscidifurax raptorellus. The sequence goes on from JAHUUD020000067.1 coordinate 230,602, forward strand.
ATGGCATTTGTAGCTGTTAATTTTTCACACTCGTTACAGAAACAGTCTCTAAATTTCTGACATAAAGCTATAATTTTCCCTTTTTCTTCCTCATTCATGTGTTCCGTTCGAATTTGCACTTTTGCTTCCTCATGGTTGCTCAGTATAACTATTTTACATTTATCTGGCATGTTGTTTAAATAATTGATTTCAAACTTCGGTGTGCTAAATATTTTAGTTCTATAATTAATATTTGCTTTTAAATTTTGTAGATCTCTGTGACTTATTAGACAATCATGTGTAGAATGCCAAGGAGCGATTAAAAATGTAATTGGTGTACTGTCACCTAACTCTTGTAAAATTGGAAAAGTAAGTGCATGTGTTCCGTGGGTTGCTTTATGCACGGATTTAATTTCGAATTTATATGGAAAAATATAATTCGAAAATAGATCGTAGGCTACTTTAGGGTTAATAATCGATGACGATGCTCCCGAATCTATTAATATTTTAAGCGATGGATTCGTAGTTATTATGTGTGGTAGTTCAGGCGAACTGCCTATGTTATTTAAATTTACTATGTTTCTCCGGTTGGGTCGGAATCCTGCTGAAAATTTTCATTTTCCGAATTCTCTTGATTTTCGTAATTGTCATCATTCACATTAATATCGTCTTGCTCTTCGTTATAAACGTCTCCCTTCGGTTGCTGTTCTTCTTGATAATGCAACTCCTCGGAAATGAAATTCGGTGGTCCAGTACTCCTAAAGAATTTATTTTGAGGGGCAAAGTTATTTGACCGATTATTTTGATTATTATTTGATCGATTTGTGTTTCTGGTATTAATCGACATCGGTGTCAGTTAATTCTGCTGAATAGGTCGCCCGAAATTATTTGCGAATGTCGGTACGAAATTATTTTGTGCAGTTGCGGGTCTAGGGGCAAATGAAAACGGACTTTTATTCGCTTCAAAAATATTGAATGGACTATTATTCTTCTGATTCGTAAACGGGTTTGTGCTTTTTGAATTATTATTTGAATTATTGGGTTTTGGTTTATTTTCGCATTGTCTTGCGTAATTTAAACATGCCGCTTGTGGCTCGTGATTGTCAAGCTTCCTGCATTTTATCTGACAGGCTTCTATATCTTTTAACTCGAAATGTGTAAGATGTGTGTGATACGGCTCTTTTATTCCGTTTATGAATGTATTCTTCGCAACATTTTCATAAAAATCAATCTTCATATTTATTAAGTTACGATCTTGGTTATTTAAGTGAATATGCTCTTTTAGTTTATTTAAACGTTGTTTTATTTCATCCGCATACTTTTCATAGTTTTGATTTGATAATTGAAAACAAGAGCTAAGTTTACTAAATAGTAGGTACTCCGAGCTGGGATCACTATATCTATTTATTAAGAGATTTTTACAATTAATCCATGTCGCTGGATTATTCGCGACTATTAAATTTAAAGCTTCTTCGCGAATTCTTGATTTAACCAATGCATACAACGCTGTATTTAATGCTTCTTCTGCAGTGACTAAATTTTCAACAAATTTATCACATGTTTTGATTCAGCAGCCTCGCAGTATCCTGTCCGCAGCGCCAGTTAAGTGTACGTATCGCAGTGCGCACGTATATCCACAGGTAAGTAAAGGAATTAGCTATTGATTTTATAACTTTTATTGATACGTCCTCACAGCTTGGTAACCCGACAGAGATTGGCTCGTTGCCGATGCACGAGTCTTTTTAAAAGGTCTGTAATTTTGTTTGTTTGATCTTTCTTCCATTGTTCTCCATGCGTGCTTAGTGCGTGCTCCGCTGTACGTGTCAATGTCCGAAAGTATAAACACCTTATTGTTGCAGGTCTCGGAATCTGAGGCGATCGATATGGCATATGGAAAGTGGTCGACAACAAGACTAATATTGCTCTTATAACTGGTTCATATAATTCGCGCGCGTCACTGTCGCGGCAAGGTTGTCCGCAAGCGGGAGGTTATAGAGTTGGCGTGAGAGTAGTATATGGAGTGGTATTAGGACATAGTTCTGGGGATTCGCGAGCTCCTAAGAGTACGCCGTGACGGACGCGCCAATCGTCCTGGACGGCGGGTGTTTTTGGAGAAGGCGAGGCAGGTGCTTGACCACATCGGCAAGTCGATGGGCGTTCACGCGGACGAGCGTGGATGCGGCGGCGATTGATCGATGGGCGCGGACGGATTTACCGGCGAAAAAGTTTTTTTACGGGTTACTTTTGTGGGGCCGCTCGCGCAGTGCGTATGAAAATCGCGACGACCTTGTACGGCGACGCGACCGTGGGCGGGCGTGCAGTATGTGAGTCACGGAGTGTATCACGAGGATGGAAGTCTCGGCCAGCGGGCCATGTGAGAGACGGAGTGTTAATCGGCAGGGCGCCGAGGTTTATCATGTATGTTCGAAAGTTAAATATAGAAAAAAAGGAGAGAAATATAAAAGTCATCAACTACTGAATCAGATCCCTGGCATCTCATATGCCTGGCGTCCTGGGCCGCGACGGCCCGCCATTACGTATGAATTGGAATTTCATCGGCGCGCAGTGAATAATCAAACCTAGCAATTCTAAAGGTTACAACTTTATATCTTCCTATATTATATTGTTGTTTTGGTAATACTCCACCCTCTGCCCCCCCCCCCCGCCAAATAACGTAAAATTAGTTCATTTTTATGTTATTTATATGCACGTTGGAAATTTTGTTTGAATGCCATTTTTACAGGTGTTGACAGGTTGCATTCAAACTTAGGTTGTACAGGGTTTACTGCTGCTGTGCATCCCGAGTCTACTACTGCTGTGCATCCCGAGTCTACTACTGTTGTGCGTCCAGAGTCGTCTGCTACTGCTACGCATGTCACATTTGCTGCTGGAGTTGATACTGATGTGCATCCAAGTTCTACTGCTGCTACACGTGTATCTATCACTAGAGCTTCTTGTTGATCTGTAGCTGTAACATGTGCACTATCTACTGCACATGTTGCAGCTGCAGATCAACATGCAAGCTGCAGATAACATTTTTTCTTATAAAATAAAAATGCGTATGGGTGTCCCATTTTAAAACGACCAACCAAAAATATCCCAACCAAAGCATTTTAGAGAAAAATTTTTTAAACAAAAGTTGGCAAGTTTCTAGGGGGACACACAACGATGACCTTGACCTTGACTTCGACCTTGACCTTCATCGTTATTGTAAGGTCGAATTGATTTTTTTAAATGGAAACCCACATTTGTTGTACCGGAAATGGAAAGAGCGGAAAATTCTATGTCCGACTATGATCTTAACCTCAACCCTGACCTTGACCTTCAGGATCATTATAAAGTCAAATCGATTTTATGTTAACCTTTAGTTTCATTTCCTATTCCGATAGTGCAAAAAATTCAAAGTATCAAATGATATTTAACAATTACTACCCACTGACTTTTCTAAGGTTGAATAAAAAGGCTTACACCGCATAGCAAGGAAGCTTCCCTGTGAGAATACGAATCTTGCAGGAAGCTTCCAGAAAGCTTCCATGCTATGTGAGCACCATACTTTTTTCACCATCCAGAGATAACGACGTGGACGTAGTAAGTTCTGTTTCCATTGGCATGCTGAATTATCGTTAGTTCCCTTGCCTCTTACCTTCAAGTTGCTAGATTAACGTGAATCCCTTTGCCGCTCACTACTGTAACTATTAAGATTTTTAATCTCGCAGCGAATGTCTTAAGTGGCTGTCATTTACTGGAAGGCAAAAATTTACTCCACTTTGGGAATGTCGTGTGACCAATAAAATAAGGGTTTCCATTTCAAAAGATCGTTTTGACCTTATATTGACCCTAAAGGTCAAGGTCAGGGTTGAGGTCAAGATAGTCAGACGTAGAATTTCCCGCTCTTTCCATTTCCGGTATAAGAAATGTGGGTTTCCATTTAGAAAAATCAATTTGACCTTAAAATAACGATGAAGGTCAAGGTCGATGTCAAGGCCAAGGTCATCGTTGTGTGTCCCCCTTGAAACTTGACAACTTTTGTTTACAAAATTTTTCTCTAAAATGCTTTGGTTGAGAGATTTTTGGGTGGTGGTTTTAAAATCGGACACCCTGTATATTGAAACACGCATTGTTTGTTTTTATTTTATCATGTTCAGCTATCAGCAATTTTAAACGAGCGTTACAGCTCTAGTTTTATTAACAGTGATTGACGCTGGATGGCGCCAGAAATAACCGAACCACCACCTACACTACCGACCGCGAGGTGGGTACAATCGCAGAAATGGCTTACAGATACCCTTAATCAAAATGTAAATATACGTGTATTATTGTAAAAATCTAATGAAGTTTCCGACTATGTTTTTGATAGTTTGTCCAAATTTTACATTTATAAACATATTTTTAAAAATAAATATCTATAATGACATACCAGCCTCTATCATTTTTAAGCCAAAATAATCACCCAGTTGTTCAATAAAGGGTTAATACGATTGATTACAAAGATAAAAGTTTCATTTGTGTCAAACCGAAAATCCGGAAATCCATGGTAATAGTATAAGTAATAATAATACTTAATGTAGTAGCGATATGCATCTGCACATCCAAAATTTACTGCAGCTGTACATACAAGGTTTACTGCTGCTATGCATCCAGAGTCTACTGCTGTTGTGCGTCTAGAGTCGACATATGTAGACGGTTATATTTTAATAATAAAAAAAGATAACATTGACAAAACTTTACAAAAGTTTAATAGGTACAATGATTCTTTACGGTTTACTTGTACTATTGAGAAAAATGATAAAATCAGTTTTTCAGATATTGAAATTGCAAGATAAATAGATTCTCCCTCTATTACTAATTGGCATAAAAAGAACAAAGCATCTCGCAGGTATATCAATTTCCATTCGTAGTACCTTTTTTTCCCAAAAGATTACTATTATCTATAACTTAGTTGATAAAACCGTCCGTTTGTCTCGTCCCTCTTTTCACCAGTCCAATATAAGTTTAATCAAAAAATTTCTAAAAGGAAATGATTTTCCTCCGTTACTAATAGAGAAATACTTTTAAAAAACGCATAGCTCATATAGACCATAACACAAAAATCACTCCAATACTAATTCTAACAACAACAAAAATTATTATAATAACTCTATCAGCTTCCCGTTTTTCAAACTTAAGGGGGTATCAACCTATTTCAACGATTGTACCGCCCTTGCGGTCGGTAGTATAGGTAGTGTTTATGATCATCTCTGGCGTCATCTGACGTCAATCACTGTCACTGAAACCAGAGATGTACCACTCATTTACAATTGCTGATAGCTGAACATGATGAAATAGAAACAAACAATGAGTCTTCCGATATATACGCATTATTATATTATAATAAGAAATGTGTATTTCGCGTATGTATATACGCGTGTCTCGACTACACACCTTTTTTACAAATGAATAATTATGTGGATTTCACATATACACGCATGTTTTGACTACACGTTTCTTTATTATTAATAAATAATTGCGTGTATTTTACACATACACGTGTGTTTCAACTACTCGCCTTTTTATTATAAATAAATAATTATTTCGCATATACTCTCATGTATAAACGTTGCATGCGTATCAGTAACAGTCGTCTCTGAACGCACGAAAGCAGTAGACTCTGGATGCATAGCAGCAGTAAACCTTGGATGTAAAGCTGCAGTAAATTTTGGATATGCAGATGATGTAGTCTCTCAATGAGAAGTTGCAGTCGAATCCGCATGTGTGGCAGCACCAGCAGTTGACCTTGAACCAATAGACTGAAGCTGTAGCAGTAGCAAAAGCAGAAAATCCTGTACGTGCACATGCTGTTAATCTGGTATTGATCACACATAATTTAAAGGACTATTAAATTCAGCTATGAGGGTAGTTACAGTATCTGGAAATACCTATCAGTACAACCAAACACCATGAACAGTCATATCTAGGTAGTCGAAGCAGCCAGCATCGTCAACCAGTACACCAGACACCATGAATCCAGGCTCAGGGTTGTGACCAGATGGTTAAAGTTACGGGAAACGCCAACCAGCACCATCAGACACCATGAATATCCTTGGGCAATAGAGGGGAGCCTGTATACCTCATGAAAGTTGTCAGAGACTACTTTCATAAGCATTGTTGTATACGCCGACTACTGATGAACGTAACCCATTCGATCATGCACTACGGTACCGAGGTATGGACGGATGCGTTTTCAAACAAGAAACTGGCGAAGGGAATGATGAGCCTGCGATGAACCGAGGCACTAAGAAGTGTCGGAAAACGAGATTTTAGTCATAGCGACCGTTATCCTGATCGACTTCTTCGCGTTCGAGCGGACGCACGGACGCACGGACTGATACCGAATGTTGGACCTTGGAAGGACAAGAAGCTTGGTGAGGTGGACTTCTACCTAATCTATGTCTTGTCTGGACACGGGTACTTCCGAAAGTATCTTCACAAGATTAACAGAGTGACGACACAGGAATGTATGTACTGTGGACAAGCTTGGGACGATGCGGAGCCCACGTTTCTTGAAAGCCACAGATCGACCGCGCATAGACAGAGACTGCAGACCATATTAAGATCGACGATCACAATAAGTAACGTAACGACATTGTTGATAATCAGCGCTGACACTTAAATGGATGCCTGGCAAATAGAGTAATAGAGAGAGAAGGAACGAGGACTTCAGTTGTATTCAATAAATGGAACGAAGGGTCGAATGCGTAAGGAAGCGCCAAGCATAGCGAACCAGTCTGAATTCATGTGATAAACGGTTTAGTTGGTAGGGGTGGCTGCCGCTGCCGAGTACCACACTTGATGTTCCCGCAAAGGAGCATTAGCAGGTCCATCACAAAGATTCACACCATTCAATTAATATCATTTTAAATAGTAATGTATAAAAATATGACAAATATAATATACAAGTGAACAAAACTGTTACATTAAAATGATTGAAATATTTAATAATAATAATATATATATTAAATAAAAAATATTGTTTTCATATTATTTCATTATTATATATGTATTAAAATGCTACTTGATTATATTAATACATAGCCTCTTAAAATGAATTGAATCTTTATAATTTTATTGTTCTATATCATATTAATAAAATATAGTTAACAGAATATGTAAATCGCGAGCGTTTTTGCCTATTACTTATTAAAAATTTTGATACGGATATTTAGCAATTTAAATTATATATTATTCTATACTTTGTAACGGGGTGGGACCTTAAGTGAGCGACGAAAAACACAAAAGGAGCGCCGGGACCGAGGATCGATCCGGCGTCCCCGAGATCTCTAAGCAAGCATGCTTTTTTTTATTTTATTATTATAATACGTTTATTCAATTAAATTAAAGTTTTACATATCGTTGTTAATGGTACATACAAAACGTAAGAAAAATGGTACATAATGATGGGATGTGTACTTAGACATATGCCTCTGTTAGAGAGAGGTCCGCAGCTGAGAAGGTTCACTGTGGTTGGTAAAGTTCGGTGTACTGTGTGTTGACGATTGCTTACAAAGTAAATGGTTCGTGATATAATTGTCGTTTAATCGAACTGGTAAAAAATGGAGAAAAATCCAGTTTTCATGGCTAGTGCTTGAGACGACTATCAAGCTAGGTGAGTTAACATAAAATAAAATATGTAATGAGAGATATTTACAATGGTCTAGATACTTAGTTACTAGATAACAATATATACAGGAGCACTAAGCTTGCGAGAACCGGAGTCGGAGTTACATAGCGTATAATAGAGATCATTTTTAGGATTGACGTGGAGGCTGAAGATTTATTAATCTGCGTCGGATTTCGTCGAAGAACTTACTGTCCTCTGAGAGCCACCAGTACTTGTTACTAAATAATCTTGATTTATCTCTAGAGTCTCGAGATGGTATAGCCGTGGAGTATTTTAGGACGGGTATGGATTCGTAATCAGGAGGAATTTTTTTATTGCATCTGTGGCGAGACCAATGATAAATAATTGGGATATTGTTACTGTCTTGAATAAGTCCCTGGTGGTCGAGGACAATGAAGCTTTCCGGCGGTAGGTATCCGGATATCTTGCATTTTTCGATATAGTTGATATCTAATTCGGTTATACTAGTTATGCGGTTATTCGACGTGACATTTTTGGTGTTGGCGAAATAATCACGGTTGATTTTTGTTATGAAATTGTCGAAGCGCGGTATGTCCGCTTTATTGTAAATTTTTAAGTTGCTTATCATTTTTTTGTAGTTAGACTCACTGGATCTGTATTGCTTAAGGCATGTGCGTAAGCAAGCTCTTTCAAATACTCTGATCCTTTCCATTGAGGAGGCACTTTGGTTAAACCACAGGGGACAGGCGTATGATAAGATGGGACGGATTAATAAGCAGTAACATATAATTTTGGCTTTAGGTTCAAGATATTTGTTGTAGAAGAGTTTGGCTAAACTTCGAAAGGCTTTCCTAGCTTTATCGAGTTGAGTGTCTATGTGATTATTCAGTCGGAGTAGTTGATCGATGTGCATACCTAAGTATTTTACCCGTTGTTTGTGGGGGACAGGGGTTGAGTCATTATTTTGGCGAATTTTAATTTAAAAGCTCCTCCAGTGTCGTTTTTCAGACCTGCTTAGTCTGGGGGTTGGTAACCTGATGAGTATAGTTTCGCATTTTGTTGGGTTGATTTTTAAGTGCCATTGTGTGTAGTAGGAGTTGACTTTATTGACTAAGTTTTCAAGTGTTAGTTGTAGTTTATCGGGAGTTTTACCTGCACAGTAAAGAAGAAGGTCATCAGCAAAGGCTATGGAGTAAGTTTTGTTATCGGAATTTAGGTTAAAGAGGTTTAAAATATCGCTGTTATAAATATTAAATAGAAGTGGAGAGTTCACAGTTCCCTGCTGAAGGCCTTCCTCAATGCGGAATTGTCGGGTGGATTGAGCGCTGTTGGAGACTGTGTAAAAATTGCGATTTTGCATCATGGTCCAGAGCATCTAAGCAAGCATGCTATCCTTATAGCCAATGCTGCCTGTGTCGTCGCTCGCTCAACCTGCCTCGAATACCGCGTGGGTACGGGTTGCTAAGTTATAACGGGTACCTGTTATAACTTAAGAGGTAGTAGTAGACAAAACAGGGTCATACATTTATGTTCTAATTATTTTACGTCTATCCGTGAAATACATATTTTCTCAGGAAACGGAATGAACTATAATCAGATTAATAACAAATAATTATGTTTTCAATATGATAAAAAATTATATTGTTATATTTATAGGAGCAAGCCGAATGGGATCTCCAGTACCTGGTGATAGTAAGCGCTCTCAACTAGAGTTGTTCCCAGCGGGTAATCAACCGCAATCAGCAAATGGTAAATTTAAGACATTATATTTTCCATAATTTTAAAATTGTTTATGGTTAATGGTGATGAAAAGAATTAAGCAAAACTCTCTTACTTATTAAGAAGAATAAATTTATTATTCACATAAAACAGTAGTTTTCCGTAGTCTGAAATCACCATTAGCTTTTGACACGAAACTCCAGACTCTTCAGCGTAAGCATTAGCAATAAACAATTAGCGCGTATACGCTCTTAGCTGAGAGTAGCAGTGCATTTACTTTTGAAAGCGACAACATTAGTATACATTGCGAAGCATCATAATTTACATTACAAAATTCTCATAACTTGATTGTTATATTACATGAATTCTTAGACTACGAACCGTTCGTCAATCTTTTAAAACACATTGATATGTACACACACACACACACACACACACACACACACACACACACACACACAAATATATATATACAATAGAATACATTCGAATTAAAACGCTAGGTTACAAATAAGCTGGCACGGATATTCAGAGTGACCCAATTTAAACGGGCACTGGTAATAGTTCATCAGGGACGGTTTCAATAAAAAATAGTTGAAAAAAAAGTTGTAGCATATTGAGGGAAGAGTCGAATGATGACCTTGAATTTGACCGTGAACTCAAATTTCAAGGTCATTTGAAGCTCAACCATAGGGAACCAATTTTTGATTGTCTCAATAAAAAGAGTGGGAAATTTTACGTTCAGAATGACATCTTAGAGTCATACAGCCAGTATGAAACCCCACCGTCATTCCTCTAGCAACGGCCAGAATAAAAAAAAACGGTAGCAACAAAAGATGTAGAATATCGAGGGGGTGTCGAATATTGATCTCAAATTCGACCCTCTCGAGGGGGGGGGGGGCGAATATTGATCACAAATTCTACCCTCTCCTATAAGGTCTTTGTAAGGTTACATTTATTTTGTTCAAACAGTACTCATTTTTCCGACTCCGGGATCTGAAAGGGCGTAAAAATGTTGCGTTTTAAATAAAGTAGTCAATTTAAAAACCGCTGCCGATTCATTGGCACGGAGCTTCCTCCAAACAAATCTATTGTTCCTTGTTCGTATGTATCGTTCAAGTATATTAATTTAATAATGCATTTCTTTTTCTCCGGATCTTCTGAATAAAATGAATTGCAATTTATATCACAAATAGACCTCATAACCTCATAAAACCATGAATTTTATCAAAACATTTTGAGTTTTCGTTAGCGAGTTATAAGTTTTAACAAAAATAATACTTTTTAGTTATACAGGGTATACAGGGTGAGAGACAAAGAATTTGTATTTTAATATCTTTTCAACTAATCGTTTTTATAAGCTGCGAAAAGAACTTAGCCGAGGTAATCAAAAGATCTATCTTTTCCCAAAATTTCAAGTGCAATAAGGCCTTCTTACGCCCGTTATCGAAACTCAAAAAAAAACTCATTTATATCAGTTTTCAATTTATTTCTAAAAAAATTAGTAGTCAAATCACTTGAAATTTTAATGGAATATAGTTTGACACGTAACCCATCAACATATTTTTTTTCGTGAGGTTATGATGTTTAGTTTCCGCGATATGAATTAAAAAAAAATCACCTTTTTCATTTTATCTGCCGATCGGAGCGATCAATCCCGAGAACCAAACGGGGAAAAGTTTGTATCAATAAAATTATTGAAAAAAATGAAAATAATGTTTTTCGAAAATCGAAAAATGGCCATAAAAAGAAGCAATTGAAAAAATAAATGTTTTTGCCGAATTCAGAATCCAAAAATATATATGCATGTCAAATGTGATTAATATTCACTGAGTAGTTTCAGAAATATCACGGTATATACACACACACACGCATATTGAAAAGAAGCCTCCAAGTAGGATTAGACCGAACTCCATCGTAATAAAAGCTAAAGATGGGGTGTCCTACGGTGACTTCTTGAAAGAGATCAAGATCGATCCGGAGCTCACCGACCTTAAAAAGGAGGTCACCAAAATTAGGAGAAATGCTGGGGGAGTCCTAATATTGGAGCTGGATAGCAAAAGCACGAAGGCGCAGGAATTTGCCCACAAGGTGGAGGGAAAGGTGAAGGAGAAGGCATCTGCCACGACAAGGTCCCAGCAAAACACTCTGGAGATCAAGGACATTGACAAAGTCACTACAGAAGAAGAAATTCGTGAGATCTTATCCGAACACATTAAAGAAGGGTTACCTGTGTCGATATCAGTAAGATCTCTTCGACCAGCTTACGGGAGAATGCAAACAGCAGTCGTCAGTGCTCCACTTAATTCAGCAGCAAATCTGATAAGGCAAGGCAGAATCCGCATTGGATGGGTGAACTGCCGAGTCTGGAGAAAATAGAAATAAGGCTGTTATAGATGTTGGCGAATCGGCCATACTGCAGCAAGATTTTGATTATAAGTGGAGGAACAGACAGGTCAAAAGCCTGCAGACGTTGTGGGGGCTCAGACCACAAAACCATGTCGTGCATGAGGGATCCATGCTATTTGCTGTGCCAAGAGGCTGGAAAATAACAGACGAAGCATGCGTCATAGAGTTATGCATGCCCGCTTACTCAGGAGTACATCAAAAAGTTTAGAGGATGAGAATACTGCAGCTCAACCTAAACCACTGCGAAGTTGCACTAGATCTTCTGGAACAGACCGCTCGTGAATTTTTTATAGATGTTGCTATCATCTCAGAGCAATACAAAGACAGGAACGCCATACAACAATAGTTCACCGATTGCATCAGCAGGGCAGCAATCTGGGTTAACGCGTAAAATTACATACAGGAACGCCCACACCATCCAAGCAAGCTTTTTACCTGGGTAAAGGTGAGCGGAATATACATTTTTAGTGTGTATGCTCCTTCAAGTCTGACGGAAGAACAGTTTGCAAGGCTTCTCACTAGGTTAGGGGATGAAGCACAACAAACCCGTAATTATGGCCGGAGACTTCAACCACATGGGGGAGTACCACAATGAACATCAGTGATAACATACTCCTTGACAGTTTTGTAAGACTGGCGGTCTGTCTAATTAACACGGGCACCGAGCCTACATTCGTAAGAGGCGAAAACTCTTCAATAATAGACCTGACCTTCGCAAGCGACGATCTTACCTCACGAATACAATAGTGGAGGGTAAGTGATCAATATACGCACAGCGACCATAAGGCAATACTATACGAGATAATTGATCGAAAGAGACCGCGACTAGGCCTAAAAAGTTTAACACACACAAATGGAACGCCATATCTCTAGATCGAGAAGCCTTTGCCGTCATGATGGAAGACGAAGGACTTGACAAAGGCACTACCGACTCCGAGGCGGACTCTCTCATGGAGCTCGTAAAAATGGCGTGTGATACCTCCATGATGCGATCTGGACAAGTAAACGGCCATAGCGAAACATACTGGTGCACAAGAAAAATCGCCGAGTTGTGCAAGAAATGCCAACGAGCGCGAAGCTGGCTCAAAGAGCCAGAAACAATCGAGAACACTGGAGGGAACAATACCGATTTGCACGAAGAATGTTTCCCAAAGAGTTAAAGGCAAGTAAAAACCATTGCAACATTGAACTTTGTGAAGAAGTAAACAGGGACTTATGGGGTCGGCCCTACAAAGTGGTCATGGCGCGGCTCAAAGGCAAAGTAGTTGAGGTATGTGTAAGGTTCATTGGAAAGCCCCATCACAAGATGGCATCCCACCATTAACCAAAGTTGAACTCGCTAGAGCCTGTGCAAAGACCAGGGACGCAGCCGCCCCCGGCCCGGTCGGGGTCCCCAACCTGGCTATTAAACTAGCGGTAAAGGTTAATCCCAGGGCTTTCTCGAGGGTTTTTGAAACCTGTCTCAGAAAAGGCATGTTTCCTAAACTTTGGAAACTGCAACAGCTAGTTTTGATACCAAAAGGTGACAAACCACCGGAGAATCCGTCATCCTACAGGCCCATTTGCTTGTTGGATACGCCAGGGAAGATTCTAGAAAGAATCACAGTCGGACGCCTTGAAGACTTCACCGAGGGATGCTACGGGCTATCTGAGCATCAATTCGGTTTTCGCAGAGCCAAGTCAACCACGGTCGCAATCAATCTGGTAGTAAACACAGGATGGAGGCGAGGAACAAAGAAGTACTGCGCTATCATGGCTTTGGATGTCAAGAATGCTTTTAATTCTCCACGATGGCCCCAAATTGTTGCTTCCTTGGAGCGCCTCGGGGTACCAAGCTACATACGAGAAATAGTAGCAAGCTACTTATCACATGGACGATGGTATGGTCAAATACAGAGTATCTGCAGGAGTTCGACAGGGCTCTGTCATGGGACCAACGCTCTGGAATATTATGTATGACGGTGTATTGAGGATTCCGGTATCCCATAATATTAAGATTGTTAGATTTGCGGACGACATTGCGATAGTAGTGACCGGTAAAACAATCGAGGAAACTACCGAAGACGCCAACGACGTAATTAGCAGTATTAGAAGCTGGCTCACGACAGCTGGTCTTAAACTGGCAGAACAAAAGACGGAGGCAGTGTTAGTAACTAGTCGGAAAAAAATAGAGACAATCACTCTAAGGGTTGGAATCAGTAATATAACCTCGTCGCCTTCCATACGATACCTAGGAGTACAAATTGACGCCCGACTAAAGTTCGAAGAACATTTAAAAATGGTCGGTAGAAAAGCATCCCAGGTTGCAAATGCAAATACGTTGCGCCGGTATGGCACAAAGCAGCAAAGCTGTCTTCCTACCCAAGAGAGATAGCGTCAGCACGCCACCGGGCGTGTTTACGAGTCAATAGCGGATACAGGACCATCTCTAGTGATGCGGTCGCGGTACTTGCAGGAATACCGCCTCTAGACCTTGCCGCAGAAGAAAGAGCAAGACTGTTTGAGAAGCTGCAAGAGAAGAAGTCGTCTAGTGCTCAGACAAGAAAGATTGAGCGACAGCGCACCCTGGAAGCCTGGCAACGCAGATGGGACGCCTCAATAAAAGGAAGATGGACATACCGCCTAGTGTCTAATATAGAGAAGTTGATTAATAGACCACACGGTAATCTGAATATCTACCTCACCCAGCTCCTGACCGGTCATGGCTGCTTTAGGTACTACCTGCACCGGTTCTAGTTGGATAATGAAGAGACTTGTCTAAGATGTCCCAAGATGCCGAACATGTAATGACTTGGTGTCCACGGTTGTCACTGGAGAGGCCAAATCTGTTGGAGACGCTGAGAGAAGACTTCATCCCCGAAAACGTTGTCAAGCTGATGCTCAAGTCAGCCGACAACTGGAGGGTAGTGGCATCATTTGCGGCCAGCATAATGAAAAAACTTAGAATTGAAGATACGGCAAGACGTCAGCGTATAGAACTCTAAGACGACGAGACTACCGTCCGTATATACGCACCTTAGACCGATACCGAGGAACGTAAACCGGGGTGAGACTGCCAGAGGCCAACCAGACGATCCTGTGAGAAGCAGAGGGCCGGACGATGCAGAGAGAGAAGAAGACGAACTTGATCCGGAACCCCTAATCACAGTAGTGGAAGGGGGATGTACGGGAAAGTTAAACTAGCAAAAAAGCCAACCGGCTATTACACGACCCCACCGAAGCAAAAAAATACACACATACACACACACACATACATACGGACATTTCCTGAAAATGCATAATTCGAACTTCTAACATCTAAAAACATATTTCTATGTAGTTTTAACGAAACTGAAACTTTTACTATTACAAAGCTTCCTCTAGGAGGAAGCAATAGAAGAAAAGATTTTTATCACTAAGTGTACTATTTCACGCGTTTCATCATTATTATAAAAACTTGATGTCCAGGATCCACAACGAGGACTTGGTTGGATAGATTTACATCATGTTTTTTCTGCTAGTAGAAGCTTTTGCATACATAATACTGGCACATAAATACTTAAGGGTACATAACATTTTTAACACCTGAAAAAAAATTATTTTTAAATTTACTTGAATCACTTTGATTTACTTGAATCACGATTGATTTAAAATGTATTACGGTTAAACTTAAATTTAACTACATCTTATGTAAGTGAATATTCATGTATCAAGTTCGTTATTACTTTTAAAAATTAAATAAGTTAAAATAATTTAAAGAAAAATAAAAATTTGACTTTGTTGGTTTTTAAGCAAGTCAAAATATTTTGATTTGTAGCCTGTTTTGTCCACGCATTGTCCAAGAATCGCGTGGACAAGAAACTAAAAGATTTTGATTAATGTTCGATTTTTTATACGGTACCGTAGGTCCAAAAAGGCTTAGAAAAATCTTTATCTGAATATATAGGTAAAGTTAAGTTATTTATGTGTAATAAATTACAAATCAATCAAATTTATTGGTGTAAATTTCAAAATTTTATTTAAAATTATCAAAGGTAGCTACTTATCAATTGAAACTAGTGGGCTATCCTGGCTCGCTTGGATTATTATACATATTTTTAAGTAGTTATATTATTTCAGTACATTATTCACAATTGTCAAGTTTTGACAATTTTAAATAAATTTTTTATAATTATTTTACACATATTAATTATCTGAATCAGAAATAAATTGCATTATGTTTTTTGCTTCCTTCTAGAAGAAGCATTGTAATAGTAAAATTTTCAGTTTCCGTATAGATCCGTCCGTATAGATGTGTGTGTGTGTGTTTATGTGTGTGTATGTGTGTGAGTGTGTATATTGATGTCTGAACTATGCTGACGAGTCCTCTGGTGGCGAGCTTTAGAAGTGGAGGTTACGTCGTCTGTTTGAAAAATAACATGGGAAATCGTGATAAAGGTATAAAATTAAATATTATACAATAAATTCTTTAAGTTTATCATTTGGAAGAGATAGTTTATAGTCTAATGTTATTTTAGAAATAAAAAAGTTACAGAAAAGTTATTCAGTTTTTTAAGAAATTAAATAATAAAGATGCAGAGAGCAAGTATCGGCCGCAGACGTCATTTGTTTTTGACGTCTGCTATTATATTTTGTTATTGTTCGTTATTGAAGTTTTATATGACAAAATATACTGTGACTGTCTGGCAGCCGTTTGAAAACAGGCATATTTTACACATATTTTACCAATTCTAGAAAGTAAGTGGAAACAGTTTTCTTCACTGGTTGATAATTAACGTCAACTTGAACACTTTTATCTACTTTTACACTTTCATTCACATTATCAATAACACTGTCTGGTCTTGCTGTTTCATTCTCCAAATTAATGTTAATTTCAACATCATGTAGTTGAGTCTCATTTTCTTGATCCGATATAATATCTGATTCTAAATCTGGTGTGCTTTGCTCCTCTCTAAACAAAAATAATAGTATACACATTTTATTCAATTTCTAACATTTATATATAACATCATTCAATGTTTTACACTTACAGTCGTTTGAACTTCTTTGCATTTCCAATAGCCAGTCTATTTCTTCTTTTTTGTGGAAGATTTGGATCCTTTGTCAAAGTAGTGATTAGAGATACAGGAAGGTGTAGACTTGGAATCATATTTTTTTTGAGAAATTTTCGTGCACCTTTTTGAGCTGAAAATTAATTAATTGACAAAAAGAAAAAGTAAATAGCAATCTATCAAATATAAATAACAATATGTACCTGGCAGATAGTCATCAGGTAAAAAATGTTTACTGCAAACAACTGAAAATATTGGTATCTTTTTAACCTTTAAGGCAATGCACCAATTGTCATTTATAGTTTTATCTGCAGGAGATCTGTGAAATTTAATTGTGTCTGACATCTCCTTACTGTCACACCCTTTCACTACACAATAAAACTTTCGTTTAGCTTTTTTTTTCATTTAGAATAAACAATTATACACTTTAGACACAAACATTCAATAGTCATACAATTATACTGACGACGATGTCGATCAGCTGTTTGTTTGCAGACAGCTGCTTCGATTGCGTCTAATTGTTTATTAATTGCTTAACAACTGAATAAATTTTCTGTAACTTTTTTATTTCTAAAATAACATTAGACTATAAACTATATTTTTCATATGATAAACTTAAAGAATTTATTGTATAATATTTAATTTTATACCTTTATCACTATTTCCCATGTTATTTTTCAAACAGACGACGTAATCTCCACTTCTAACGCTCGCCATCAGAGGACTCGTCAGCATCGTTCAGACATCAATACCGTGATATTTTTGAAACTACTCAGTCAATATCAATCAAATTTGACATGCATATCTATTTTTGGATTCTGAATTCGGGAAAAACATTTATTTTTTTATTTTTTCGATTACTTTTTTTTATGGCCATTTTTTGATATTTGAAAAACGTTATTTTCTTTTGTTTTTAATCATTCCAATGTTATAAACAATTCAGCTATAATTAATTTTTTTTTAAATTCATATCTCTGAAGCTATTCATGGTTTTATGGGGAATGAGGTCTATTTGTGATATAAATTTGCAATTCAATTTATTAAGAAGATCCGGAGAAAAATAAATGCATTATTAAATTATAATACTTGAACGATACATATGAACAAGGAACAATAGATTTGTTTGAAGGAAGCTACGTGCCAATGAATTGGCAGCGGTTTTTCAAATGGCGTTGTTGGTTCCTCATTTAATTTATTTATAAATTATTATTGTTTTAAGTGTATGTATACAATATTGCAAGCGGTCGCGCAGCGCCTCGGCATGAGTCGGTGAGCGCGCGTTCGGCCGTCTTCCGCCAGCAGAGTAAGGAGTTTTTCTTTTCGTCACCGGTTCAGCCGCTACTTCTCTGCATTCCTGACTGCCGAAGGGTTTGGGCGACTTTTCTCTAAGGGATTGCTGCTTGTCAGACTGCTACGTAAGTGTGAGTACGGTGTAACCTTCTTGCGAACAATAGTGTGCCGATTGCAGAGTTGCGTGAACTCGCGGGTATGTAATCCGACATGTGGCCAATATGGCGGCAAAGTGCGGCGGAGCATGATTGCGGCATTAACATGCTTCGTCGATTTAATGCGAAGAGTTGTTCGACTGGTTGAATGAACATCAAGCCTCTACCGAATTACCGCATACCGTAATTTACCATAGACGGACTGACGAATACTCTTGACCACTATTTCTACCGACAAGCTATCGTTCTCGCTATCGCTTATACCACAATTAATTGTTATTACACCGACGATATCGTTCTCACGTTGTGACTTTATACTCGACGAGACTTTTGCACACAGTTTGTCGTTTTCAAGCTATCGCTCTCGTTCATGTATACATGTATAAACAGAATTATAAATTTTGTAATACATACCGTGTCATTGCACAGAAATTGGTAGTTCGTTTAATTTTTTGGGCTTCTTAGTAGATAAGTAATAATATACAACCAATAACACTTATAAAAAATGTATACTCATTATGATGAGTATACATTTATAAAAAATGTATACTCATTATTTGAGTAACTAAAAGCGTCCATTTGATTTGTTGTGTTGTAGAGGTGCAAAATCTGAAATAAACATTCGTGTACCCATTGTCGAAAGGTACATCGTTTTCGTTTGTTGTGTTGTCAAGTGTGTTTTCAATTTGGGTACGGGTACACGTCCCTTATCTATTTCATTCGATTTCTTTATTTCCTCAAAGTGCTGTTGGTACTTCAGGGTTCCTTGTAATTGTTGAATTATAGATACTATTGTGCTTTTGCTTATCTTAATTGCGTTGGGATTCAATTCTTGAATGTGGTGTGATATCTGGTTTGTCATTTGAGTAAAGAAATATATATTCTGTTGTACTTACTTTGTAGGTAGGGTCCCTCCAAAATCTTGCTTTCCTGGCGTCTTCTTCATTCTCATATTTGAGATAAGCGATGATTGGCTCTCCTTAGTCGTCATATATTATCCGATGCGTTATCAGTTCACCGAATTCGTCGAAACGATCCAGTAGATTGTTTACCACGTTATTTCCTATGTATATTTCCAGAAAAAGGCATTTCAAGTCTGTTATGGATTGTTTCAATCTTTCTTTCAAGTTTCCTGATGTAATTTTGTTATCTATGTTGCAAGCTCTTTCTAGTTTATAGTTGTCTATGTTCCAATCCATGTCGTCTCTCAATTTATCTTTTTCGAATGCGATTGCTATATTCTGGTAATCATAGTTTCTGGAATTCCGTTAGCAGACTCGCATTATTTCCCATAATGGCACTCTTGGATGATGTGTGATGGTGATAATCCTTGGTTAATATGCATTCATCCTGATGTGCGTCATGCTGTTTCTGTTTATCTGTTTGTGATTTCGGTTTTTTCTTTCTGAAATTCGACATTAAAATTTCATGCTGTGGTTAGTATAGTTATTGGCTATTTACATGCGTGTGCAGGGTTTTACGTGAATTTTAGTTTAATTAATAAAGATCAACATGTTCTTCTATATAATTATGTACAAATCTGCGTGAAATGGGCTTGGTTAAATTGGTGTAATCTGAATGTATAATATAAGGGTTCAATTGTTTCCTTTGTGCGAGGGAAAAAGAATGTTAAGATTTTAGACATTTGGAGTTAATTGATTGATTTTATGTGTGGAAATGTACTATGTTGTCAAATATGTTTTGTACGGTTTAACCAATATATTTTATAAGGTTTATCTTTTTTTTATCTCAAACGTTGTAATGGTAATGGAAGTGCGTGCGTGTGTATTGGCGAGAGTATGGGTGTGTTATGTATGCCAACTTTTAAGTGGCTCCATGTATTATTGTAGAGTTTGAGAACACCTTTCCACTCATCTTTGTTTTCTTTTATATTTAATGTTTTTGTATATAGATTGATGTGCATCTATTAGTATTGAATTTTTCTTCAGTTTTGATTGTTAAAGTTCTCTTTCCATATTTGGTTCTTGATCACTGATGTCTCTGATGTAGATAGTGGCGTCTTTATCGCGTATTAGTGAATATTTCTTGTGCTTTTTGCACTGTTATTGTTGGATAAGATTTGTCTGAGGTCTGAGGTCACGTACAAATAAATACACTATCCTTTTATTAATTAATCTTCTTTCTTTATTGCTCTGAATTATTTCTAACACTCTGATATTACAATATAAGAAAAAGGAGTATTGAGGAAACAAGATTAACCCGTGCGCTCAGTACGGAGTCTCTCTCAAGATTGCAGCTAGATGAGGCGAGAAAGAGATGAGCGAGGGCTCCGTAGCTCTCTCTCGCACGCTACCATTTAGCGTTCAAAGGTGGCGCCTCGCACTAGTCAGTTGGCGGCATGAAGCTACATTTTATATGATGTTTATCATGTGCGTGGAAAGGTGGCATGTATCCTTTTGAGTGACTTCCATTCTCTTGTTTGCACGATGGGATGGGTTTATTGGATGGGTCGTCTCTTTCATGTTTTTGATTTGAGCTGCCTTTAGTATTGAATAAAAAGAAAAAGAAGAAAAATTATTAAAATCGATTTTGGCAGTCGCTACTTACTTGTTGTCGAATTATTTGGTCCGTTGTCTAAGGTCCTTTGCAATCTAGGAGGGTGGATTGATAAGTTTCCGGCCTGACCTAGAGATGGCGCCACTAGGCCTACCTTGAGGTGGCGTTCTATAGTATAATCCTTAGATAGCTTGTAGCTATAGTTTCAGCCCGATCGCCATGTTAGTTTAGATTTGAGAGCACACTGAACAAGACGCATCTATGTTTTTCTTAAAAATGGAAAAGTTGGAGAATCGTGCTGGGTATTTTGAGGAGCTTGACGAATCGAGGAGCTTGACGAATCAGTTTATAGAGATGGCATTACTAGACTAGAACACCGCTATGAGAAATGTATCAGCCTTAGACGAGATTATGTTGAGAAATAAAAATAAAATTCCTAAAAACGTTGTTTTTCTTGGTCAAGTGGGAAACTTATCAATCCACCTTCGTATCTTAGTTCCTATTTTGTTAGTATTGTTAGTTCTCTTTAATTTATATACTACTTGTTTCGTTTTTCTTGAATTGCATATACATTGAAATTTTTAAGTATTTTTATTTGTTATTACTTACTTTTAGGGGCGTTATATCTTAGCCTAAAATTTGACAAAATTTTTTTTTTTATAATGTAGTTAGTGAGCTAGAGTTAAATGGTCCCGGTATATTATGAAAATATAAAATATAATTTATTATACATTAAAAAAAAATTACATATGGGATGTTATTACTGCTAGCTCTGGTATCGGCCTTTGGCTGGGCCTGAGAGTCGACTCTGGTTTTTCTTGCTGTGGTCCTTGTTCATTTGTTTTTGTGTCGTCTTGAGCGCTTGCTGGCCTTTCCTCCGTGCTGAACATCAGTGCAGCAGCTACAGCATCTTCTTCTTCCCGGTAACGGACCTTAATCGTGTGGGTGTTTGTGGACTTATGGGATCTAAGGTCCGTTCCGTACATCGCGAAAACTTTCAGCAGCTCTATCACCTTACTTAGGCTTCTTATAAATTCTAGTAGGACCTGTTTTGGTCCATGCCTCTCCACCTTTAGGGTCCTTATCTACTACAGCAACTCTGCTGGTTGGATCTCCACGTCTGAAAAATAAGAAATGGAAAAGATTCTTTATTATATGGGTCCGGGTACCGCTACTGCAACATATATTGGGTCCATAGTACATGCAGTTTGGGTTGCTTTTTAATGAGATGAGAGGTGAAGGTTGAGGTCAACTTTTCCCCCTTTTCTTTCTTTTTGTTATATTGTGATTGTGTAAGTGTGTTATGTGTGTTGCTGGAAATGAGGTTACAAATTTTGTTTTATATGATAGGTATGTGTTTTGATTCTGGATGGGGTAAGGCTATTGAAGACAAGGTAGGGTGTATTTTGGTTGTGGTTTATTCTAGGGTCCAGGTTTTCATTCGTCCGCATTCATTTGTTCACATACACTCTCAATGTTATTTCCACTCTTTTTCTCAATTGTTGATGCAGATAATGTCTGAGGGTCCATTGGTCTGTTGACCTTTTCTGCTTCTAGGCTTGCTTCTTTAGTTCATCCAGAGTTGGTATTTGACTGCTTTGTGATGATTGATCTGAGCCTCTGAAGGGGGTCCACATGTTTTGTTTTTTACAAGTCTATCTCCTTTTTGCAAAATGGATAGAATTTGGTCTGCATCTCGGTTTTGCTTCGCGTTTGCTTTCTTGATTCTGCAAAGGTCGCTTTGTAGATAGGGTTGCTTTTCTTTCTTGTTTCTTCAGTATTTCGGTCCTTAAAATATTGTACATAGCCGTAGGATAGACATCCTTTCTTATCTCGTACAGTTTCGTAGTACACCATTGGTCCAAACAGAGCAAAGTGTCTGAAGAATGCTTCATCCTTTTCTTTGTCCTTGCCTTCCCAGGTTAGTAGACAGAATAGTCTATATTTGCTGAGTTCATTATTGTGCTGCGTGTTGGTTAAGACATGCACTTCGGACTTCACGATGGGTGCTCTTTTCGTTGAAGCTGGCATATTTTCTCTTGATGGTCCAGTCATTAACTTTGTGCGCCGTCTGAGTGTGTTTTGCTTCATTAATGTTACTTCTAGTTCGTTGGCTTTTGTTGCCTGTTTCTCTTTCAACTTTCGTGCCTTTTGGGTCCGTCCGGTGGTCTTCTACATATACGGCATATGGTGTGCCCATATATTCACATTCTTTGAGTATGGACCATAAAGGTATATTAATGTAACAGAAGCTTACAGTTATGCATAATTTTAAGAAATCCGTAGAATCAAAGCGGTTCTAGCTTACGGGGACGTAGAAAGCTTACAGTCACGTATAATTTTAAAAAACTCGTAGAATGCAAGCGGTTCTAGCTTACGGGGACGTAGAAAGCTTACAGTAACGTATAATTTTAAAAAACTCGTAGAATGCAAGCGGTTCTAGCTTACGGGGACGTAGAAAGCTTACAGTTACGCATAATTTTATGAATCCGTAGAAACCAAGCGGTTCTAGCTTACGGGGATGTAGAAAGCTTACAGTCACGTATAATTTTAAGAAATCCGTAGAAACCAAGTGGTTCTAGCTTACGGGGACGTAGAAAGCTTACTGTCACGTCTAATTTTATGAATTCCGTAGAAGCTAACTGGTTCTAGCTTTCGGGGACGTAGAAAGCTTACAGTCACGTATAATTTTAAAAAACTCGTAGAATGCAAGCGGTTCTAGCTTACGGGGACGTAGAAAGCTTACAGTCACGTATAATTTTATGAATTTCGTAGAAACCAAGCGGTTCTAGCTTCCGGGGACGTAGAAAGCTTACTGTCACGTATAATTTTATGAATTCCGTAGAAGCCAAGCGGTTCTAGCTTACGGGGACGTAGAAAGCTTAGAGTCACAAATAATATCAAGAAATCCGTAGAATGCAAGCGGCTCTAGCTTACGGGTATGTAGAAAGCTTACAGTCACGTATAATTTTATGAATTCCCTAGAAACCAAGCGGTTCTAGCTTACGGGGATGTAGAAAGCTTACAGTCACGTATAATATTAAGAAATCCGTAGAAACCAAGTGGTTCTAGCTTTCGGGGACGTAGAAAGCTTACAGTCACGTATAATTTTATGAATTCGTAGAAACCAAGCGGTTCTAGCTTACGGGGATGTAGAAAGCTTACAGTCACGTATAATTTTAAGAAATCCGTAGAAACCAAGTGGTTCTAGCTTACGGGGACGTAGAAAGCTTACAGTCACGTATAATTTTATGAATTCCGTAGAAACCAAGTGGTTCTAGCTTACGGGGACGTAGAAAGCTTAGAGTCACACAAAATATTAAGAAATCCGTAGAAATCAAGTGGTTCTAGCTTACGGGGACGTAGAAAGCTTACAGTCGCGTATAATTTTATGAATTTCGTAGAAACCAAGCAGTTCTAGCTTACGGGTACGTAGGAAGCTTACAGTCACGTATAATTTTAAGTAATCCGTAGAATCCATGCGGTTCTAGCTTACGGGGACGTAGAAAGCTTACAGTCACGTATAATTTTATGAATTTCGTAGAAACCAAGCGGTTCTAGCTTCCGGGGCCGTAGAAAGCTTACTGTCACGTATAATTTTATGAATTCCGTAGAAGCCAAGCGGTTCTAGCTTACGGGGACGTAGAAAGCTTAGAGTCACAAATAATATCAAGAAATCCGTAGAATGCAAGCGGTTCTAGCTTACGGGTATGTAGAAAGCTTACAGTCACGTATAATTTTATGAATTCCCTAGAAACCAAGCGGTTCTAGCTTACGGGGACGTAGAAAGCTTACAGTCACGTATAATATTAAGAAATCCGTAGAAACCAAGTGGTTCTAGCTTACGGGGACGTAGAAAGCATACACTCACGCATAATTTTTAGAAATCCGTAGAATGCGAGCGGTTCTAGCTTACGGGGATGTAGAAAGCTTACAGTCACGCATAATTTTTAGAAATCCGTAGAATGCAAGCGGCTCTAGCTTACGGGGACGTAGAAAGCTTGTGTTACGTATAATTTTAAGAAATCCGTAGAAACCAAGTGGTTCTAGCTTACGGGGACGTAGAAAGCTTGTGTTACGTATAATTTTAAGAAATCCGTAGAAACCAAGTGGTTCTAGCTTACGGGGACGTAGAAAGCTTACAGTCACGCATAATTTTTAGAAATCCGTAGCTTACGGGGACGTAGAAAGCTTACTGTCACGTATAATTTTATGAATTCCGTAGAAGCCAAGCGGTTCTAGCTTACGGGGACGTAGAATGCTTAGAGTCACAAATAATATCAAGAAATCCGTAGAATGCAAGCGGTTCTAGCTTACGGGTATGTAGAAAGCCTTTTTTATCCGTAACACGGGGACTTAGAATGCTTACAGTCACGTATAATTTTATGAATTCCGTAGAAACCAAGTGGTTCTAGCTTACGGGGACGTAGAAATCTTACAGTCACGCATAATTTTTAGAAATCCGTAGAATGCCAGCGGTTCTAGCTTACGGGGACGTAGAAATCTTACAGTCACGCATAATTTTTAGAAATCCGTAGAATGCCAGCGGTTCTAGCTTACGGGGACGTAGAAAGCTTACTGTCACGTATAATTTTATGAATTCCGTAGAAGCCAAGCGGTTCTAGCTTACGGGGACGTAGAATGCTTAGAGTCACAAATAATATCAAGAAATCCGTAGAATGCAAGCGGTTCTAGCTTACGGGTATGTAGAAAGCCCTTTTTATCCGTAACACGGGGACTTAGAATGCTTACAGTCACCTATAATTTTATGAATTCCGTAGAAACCAAGTGGTTCTAGCTTACGGGGACGTAGAAATCTTACAGTCACGCATAATTTTTAGAAATCCGTAGAATGCCAGCGGTTCTAGCTTACGGGGACGTAGAAAGCTTACAGTCACGTATAATTTCATGAATTCCGTAGAAGCCAAGCGGTTCTAGCTTACGGGGACGTAGAAAGCTTAGAGTCACAAATTATATTAAGAAATCTGTAGAATGCAAGCGGTTCTATCTTACGGGGACGTAGAAGGCTTACAGTCACGTATAATTTTATAAGTTCCGTAAAAACTAAGCGGTTCTAGCTTACGGGGATGTAGAAAGCTTACAGTCACGTATAATATTAAGAAATCCGTAGAAACCAAGTGGTTCTAGCTTTCGGGGACGTAGAAAGCTTACAGTCACGTATAATTTTATGAATTCGTAGAAACCAAGCGGTTCTAGCTTACGGGGATGTAGAAAGCTTACAGTCACGTATAATTTTAAGAAATCCGTAGAAACCAAGTGGTTCTAGCTTACGGGGACGTAGAAAGCTTACAGTCACGTATAATTTTATGAATTCCGTAGAAACCAAGTGGTTCTAGCTTACGGGGACGTAAAAAGCTTAGAGTCACACAAAATATTAAGAAATCCGTAGAAATCAAGTGGTTCTAGCTTACGGGGACGTAGAAAGCTTACAGTCACGCATAATTTTTAGAAATCCGTAGAATGCAAGCGGCTCTAGCTTACGGGGACGTAGAAAGCTTACAGTCACGTATAATTTTATGAATTCCGTAGAAGTCAAGCGGTTCTAGCTTACGGGGACGTAGAAAGCTTACTGTCACGTATAATTTCATGAATTCCGTAGAAGCCAAGCGGTGCTAGCTTACGGGGACGTAGAAAGCTTAGAGTCACATATTATATTAAGAAATCTGTAGAATGCAAGCGGTTCTATCTTACGGGGACGTAGAAGGCTTACAGTCACGTATAATTTTATAAGTTCCGTAAAAACTAAGCGGTTCTAGCTTACGGGGATGTAGAAAGCTTACAGTCACGTATAATATTAAGAAATCCGTAGAAACCAAGTGGTTCTAGCTTTCGGGGACGTAGAAAGCTTACAGTCACGTATAATTTTATGAATTCGTAGAAACCAAGCGGTTCTAGCTTACGGGGATGTAGAAAGCTTACAGTCACGTATAATTTTAAGAAATCCGTAGAAACCAAGTGGTTCTAGCTTACGGGGACGTAGAAAGCTTACTGTCACGTATAATTTTATGAATTCCGTAGAAACCAAGCGGTTCTAGCTTACGGGGACGTAGAATGCTTAGAGTCACAAATAATATCAAGAAATCCGTAGAATGCAAGCGGTTCTAGCTTACGGGTATGTAGAAAGCCCTTTTTATCCGTAACACGGGGACTTAGAATGCTTACAGTCACGTATAATTTTATGAATTCCGTAGAAACCAAGTGGTTCTAGCTTACGGGGACGTAGAAATCTTACAGTCACGCATAATTTTTAGAAATCCGTAGAATGCCAGCGGTTCTAGCTTACGGGGACGTAGAAAGCTTACAGTCACGTATAATTTCATGAATTCCGTAGAAGCCAAGCGGTTCTAGCTTACGGGGACGTAGAAAGCTTAGAGTCACAAATTATATTAAGAAATCTGTAGAATGCAAGCGGTTCTATCTTACGGGGACGTAGAAGGCTTACAGTCACGTATAATTTTATAAGTTCCGTAAAAACTAAGCGGTTCTAGCTTACGGGGATGTAGAAAGCTTACAGTCACGTATAATATTAAGAAATCCGTAGAAACCAAGTGGTTCTAGCTTTCGGGGACGTAGAAAGCTTACAGTCACGTATAATTTTATGAATTCGTAGAAACCAAGCGGTTCTAGCTTACGGGGATGTAGAAAGCTTACAGTCACGTATAATTTTAAGAAATCCGTAGAAACCAAGTGGTTCTAGCTTACGGGGACGTAGAAAGCTTACAGTCACGTATAATTTTATGAATTCCGTAGAAACCAAGTGGTTCTAGCTTACGGGGACGTAGAAAGCTTAGAGTCACACAAAATATTAAGAAATCCGTAGAAATCAAGTGGTTCTAGCTTACGGGGACGTAGAAAGCTTACAGTCACGCATAATTTTTAGAAATCCGTAGAATGCAAGCGGCTCTAGCTTACGGGGACGTAGAAAGCTTACAGTCACGTATAATTTTATGAATTCCGTAGAAGTCAAGCGGTTCTAGCTTACGGGGACGTAGAAAGCTTACTGTCACGTATAATTTTATGAATTCCGTAGAAGCCAAGCGGTTCTAGCTTACGGGGACGTAGAATTCTACGGATCGCATTCTACGGATTTCTAAAAATTATGCGTGAGTGTAAGCTTTCTACGTCCCCGTAAGCTAGAGCCGCTTGCATTCTCCGGATTTCTAAAAATTATGCGTGACTGTAAGCTTTCTACGTCCCCGTAAGCTAGAACCACTTGATTTCTACGGATTTCTTAATATTATACGTGACTGTAAGCTTCCTACGTCCCCGTAAGCTAGAACCGCTTGGTTTCAAGGGAAGTCATAAAATTATACGTGACTGTAAGCTTTCTACATACCCGTAAGCTAGAACCGCTTACATTCTACGGATTTCTTGATATTATTTGTGACTCTAAGCTTTCTACGTCCCCGTAAGCTAGAACCGCTTGGCTTCTACGGAATTCATAAAATTATACGTGACAGTAAGCTTTCTACGTCCCCGTAAGCTAGAACCGCTTGGCTTCTACGGAATTCATAAAATTATACGTGACTGTAAGCTTTCTACGTCCCCGTAAGCTAGAGCCGCTTGCATTCTACGGATTTCTTGATATTATTTGTGACTCTAAGCTTTCTACGTCCCCGTAAGCTAGAACCGCTTGGCTTCTACGGAATTCATAAAATTATACGTGACAGTAAGCTTTCTACGTCCCCGTAAGCTAGAACCGCTTGGCTTCTACGGAATTCATAAAATTATACGTGACTGTAAGCTTTCTACGTCCCCGTAAGCTAGAACCGCTTGCATTCTACGGATTTCTAAAAATTATGCGTGACTGTAAGCTTTCTACGTCCCCGTAAGCTAGAACCACTTGGTTTCTACGGATTTCTAAAAATTATGCGTGACTGTAAGCTTTCTACGTCCCCGTAAGCTAGAACCACTTGGTTTCTACGGAATTCACAAAATTATACGTGACTGTAAGCTTTCTACGTCCCCGTAAGCTAGAACCACTTGGTTTCTACAGCTTTCTTAAAATTATACGTGACTGTAAGCTTTCTACGTCCTCGTAAGCTAGAACCGCTTGCATTCTACGGATTTCTAAAAATTATGCGTGACTGTAAGCTTTCTACGTCCCCGTAAGCTAGAACCACTTGGTTTCTACGGATTTCTAAAAATTATGCGTGACTAAGATTTCTACGTCCCCGTAAGCTAGAACCACTTGGTTTCCACGGATTTCTTAAAATTATACGTAACACAAGCTTTCTACGTCCCCGTAAGCTAGAACCGCTCGCATTCTACGGATTTCTAAAAATTATGCGTGAGTGTAAGCTTTCTACGTCCCCGTAAGCTAGAACCACTTGGTTTCTACGCATTTCTAAAAATTATGCGTGACTGTAAGCTTTCTACGTCCCCGTAAGCTTGAACCACTTGGTTTCTACGGATTTCTTAAAATTATACGTAACACAAGCTTTCTACGTCCCCGTAAGCTATAACCGCTTGGTTTCTACGAAATTCATAAAATTATACGTGACTGTAAGCTTTCTACGTCCCCGTAAGCTTGAACCACTTGGTTTCTACGGATTTCTTAAAATTATACGTGACTGTAAGCTTTCTACGTCCCCGTAAGCTAGAACCGCTTGGTTTCTACGAAATTCATAAAATTTTACGTGACTGTAAGCTTTCTACGTCCCCGTAAGCTAGAACCGCTTAGTTTTTACGGATTTCTTAAAATTATACGTGACTGTAAGCTTTCTACGTCCCCGTAAGCTAGAACCGCTTGGTTTCTACGAAATTCATAAAATTTTACGTGACTCTAAGCTTCTACGTCCCCGTAAGCTAGAACCGCTTGGCTTCTACGGAATTCATAAAATTATACGTGACTGTAAGCTTTCTACGTCCCCGTAAGATAGAGCCGCTTGCATTCTACGGATTTCTAAAAATTATGCGTGACTGTAAGCTTTCTACGTCCCCGTAAGCTAGAACCACTTGGTTTCTACGGATTTCTAAAAATTATGCGTGACTGTAAGCTTTCTACGTCCCCGTAAGCTTGAACCACTTGGTTTCTACGGATTTCTTAAAATTATACGTAACACAAGCTTTCTACGTCCCCGTAAGCTATAACCGCTTGGTTTCTACGAAATTCATAAAATTATACGTGACTGTAAGCTTTCTACGTCCCCGTAAGCTAGAACCACTTGGTTTCTACGGATTTCTTAAAATTATACGTGACTGTAAGCATTCTACGTCCCCGTAAGCTAGAACCGCTTGGTTTCTACGAAATTCATAAAATTTTACGTGACTGTAAGCTTTCTACGTCCCCGTAAGCTAGAACCGCTTAGTTTTTACGCATTTCTTAAAATTATACGTGACTGTAAGCTTTCTACGTCCCCGTAAGCTAGAACAGCTTGGTCTCTACGGAATTCATAAAATTATACGTGACTGTAAGCCTTCTACGTCCCCGTAAGATAGAACCGCTTGCATTCTACAGATTTCTTAATATAATTTGTGACTCTAAGCTTTCTACGTCCCCGTAAGCTAGAACCGCTTGGCTTCTACGGAATTCATAAAATTATACGTGACTGTAAGCTTTCTACGTCCCCGTAAGATAGAGCCGCTTGCATTCTACGGATTTCTAAAAATTATGCGTGACTGTAAGCTTTCTACGTCCCCGTAAGCTAGAACCACTTGGTTTCTACGGATTTCTTAAAATTATACGTAACACAAGCTTTCTACGTCCCCGTAAGCTAGAACCGCTTGCATTCTCCGGATTTCTAAAAATTATGCGTGACTGTAAGCTTTCTACGTCCCCGTAAGCTAGAACCGCTTGGTTTCTAGGGAATTCATAAAATTATACGTGACTGTAAGCTTTCTACATACCGGTAAGCTAGAACCGCTTGCATTCTACGGATTTCTTGATATTATTTGTGCGGTTCTAGCTTACGGGGACGTAGAAAGCTTGTGTTACGTATAATTTTAAGAAATCCGTAGAAACCAAGTGGTTCTAGCTTACGGGGACGTAGAAATCTTAGTCACGCATAATTTTTAGAAATCCGTAGAATGCAAGCGGTTCTAGCTTACGGGTATGTAGAAAGCTTACAGTCACGTATAATTTTATGAATTCCCTAGAAACCAAGCGGTTCTAGCTTACGGGGACGTAGAAAGCTTACAGTCACGTATAATATTAAGAAATCCGTAGAAATTTAGTGGTTCTAGCTTACGGGGACGTAGAAAGCTTACAGTCACGCATAATTTTTAGAAATCCGTAGAAACCAAGTGGTTCTAGCTTACGGGGACGTAGAAAGCTTACAGTCACGCATAATTTTTAGAAATCCGTAGAATGCAAGCGGTTCTATCTTACGGGGACGTAGAAGGCTTACAGTCACGTATAATTTTATGAATTCCGTAGAAACCAAGTGGTTCTAGCTTACGGGGACGTAGAAAGCTTAGAGTCACACAAAATATTAAGAAATCCGTAGAAATCAAGTGGTTCTAGCTTACGGGGACGTAGAAAGCTTACAGTCACGCATAATTTTTAGAAATCCGTAGAATGCAAGCGGCTCTAGCTTACGGGGACGTAGAAAGCTTACAGTCACGTATAATTTTATGAATTCCGTAGAAACCAAGTGGTTCTAGCTTACGGGGACGTAGAAAGCTTACTGTCACGTATAATTTTATGAATTCCGTAGAAGCCAAGCGGTTCTAGCTTACGGGGACGTAGAAAGCTTAGAGTCACAAATAATATCAAGAAATCCGTAGAATGCAAGCGGTTCTAGCTTACGGGTATGTAGAAAGCTTACAGTCACGTATAATTTTATGAATTCCCTAGAAACCAAGCGGTTCTAGCTTACGGGGCCGTAGAAAGCTTACAGTCACGTATAATATTAAGAAATCCGTAGAAATTTAGTGGTTCTAGCTTACGGGGACGTAGAAAGCTTACAGTCACGCATAATTTTATGAATTCCGTAGAAACCAAGTGGTTCTAGCTTACGGGGACGTAGAAAGCTTACAGTCACGCATAATTTTTAGAAATCCGTAGAATGCAAGCGGTTCTAGCTTACGAGGACGTAGAAAGCTTACAGTCACGTATAATTTTAAGAAAGCTGTAGAAACCAAGTGGTTCTAGCTTACGGGGACGTAGAAAGCTTACAGTCACGTATAATTTTGTGAATTCCGTAGAAACCAAGTGGTTCTAGCTTACGGGGACGTAGAAAGCTTACAGTCACGCATAATTTTTAGAAATCCGTAGAATGCGAGCGGTTCTAGCTTACGGGGACGTAGAAAGCTTGTGTTACGTATAATTTTAAGAAATCCGTAGAAACCAAGTGGATCTAGCTTACGGAGACGTAGAAATCTTACAGTGACGCATAATTTTTAGATATCCGTAGAATGCAAGCGGTTCTAGCTTACGGGGACGTAGAAAGCTTACAGTCACGCATAATTTTTAGAAATCCGTATAATGCGAGCGGTTCTAGCTTACGGGAACGTAGAAAGCTTACAGTCACGCATAATTTTTAGAAACCCGTAGAAGCCAAGCGGTTCTAGCTTACAGGGTCGTAAGAAAGCTTAGAGTCACAAATAATATCAAGAAATCCGTAGAATGCAAGCGGCTCTAGCTTACAGGTATGTAGAAAGCTTACAGTCACGTACAATTTTATGAATTCCGTAGAAACCAAGCGGTTCTAGCTTACAGGGACGTAGAAAGCTTACAGTCACGTATAATTTTAAGAAATCCGTAGAAACTAAGTGGTTCTAGCTTTCGGGGACGTAGAAAGCTTACAGTCACGTTTAATTTTATGAATACCGTAGAAACCAAGTGGTTCTAGCTTACGGGGACGTAGAAAGCTAACAATCACGCATAATTTTTAGAAATCCGTAGAATGCAAGCTGTTCTAGCTTACGGGTCCGTACAAAGCTTACAGTCACGCATAATTTTATGAATTCCGTAGAAACCAAGCGGTTCTAGCTTACAGGGACGTAGAAAGCTTACAGTCACGTATAATTTTATGAATTCCGTAGAAACCAAGTGGTTCTAGCTTACGGGGACGTAGAAAGACGTTCTAGCTTACGCGTAATTTGAAAGGTTACAGTCACGTATAATTTTATAAATTCCGTAGAAACCAAGTGGATCTAGCTTACGGGGACGTAGAAATCTTACAGTCACGCATAATTTTTAGAAATCCGTAGAATCCAAGCGGTTCTAGCTTACGGGGATGTAGAAAGCTTACATTCACGCATAATTTTTAGAAATCCGTAGAAACCAAGCGGTTCTAGCTTACAGGGACGTAGAAAGCTTACAGTCACGTATAATTTTATGAATTCCGTAGAAACCAAGTGGTTCTAGCTTACGGGGACTTAGAAAGACGTTCTAGCTTACGCGGAATTTGAAAGGTTACAGTCACGTATAATTTTATAAATTCCGTAGAAAACAAGTGGATCTAGCTTACGGGGACGTAGAAATCTTACAGTCACGCATAATTTTTAGAAATCCGTAGAATGCAAGCGGTTCTAGCTTACGGGGACTTAGAAAGCTTACAGTCACGTATAATTTTATGAATTCCGTAGAAGCCAAGCGGTTCTAGCTTACGGGGACGTAGAAAGCTTAGAGTCACAAATTATATTAAGAAATCTGTAGAATGCAAGCGGTTCTAGCTTACGGGGACGTAAAAAGCTTACAGTCACGTATAATTTTATGAATTCCGTAGAAACCAAGTGGTTCTAGCTTACGGGGACGTAGAAAGCTTACAGTCACGCATAATTTTTAGAAATCCGTAGAATGCAAGCGGTTCTAGCTTACGAGGACGTAGAAAGCTTACAGTCACGTATAATTTTAAGAAAGCTGTAGAAACCAAGTGGTTCTAGCTTACGGGGACGTAGAAAGCTTACAGTCACGTATAATTTTGTGAATTCCGTAGAAACCAAGTGGTTCTAGCTTACGGGGACGTAGAAAGCTTACAGTCACGCATAATTTTTAGAAATCCGTAGAATGCGAGCGGTTCTAGCTTACGGGGACGTAGAAAGCTTGTGTTACGTTTAATTTTAAGAAATCCGTAGAAACCAAGGGGATCTAGCTTACGGAGACGTAGAAATCTTACAGTGACGCATAATTTTTAGATATCCGTAGAATGCAAGCGGTTCTAGCTTACGGGGACGTAGAAAGCTTACAGTCACGCATAATTTTTAGAAATCCGTATAATGCGAGCGGTTCTAGCTTACGGGAACGTAGAAAGCTTACAGTCACGCATAATTTTTAGAAACCCGTAGAAGCCAAGCGGTTCTAGCTTACAGGGTCGTAAGAAAGCTTAGAGTCACAAATAATATCAAGAAATCCGTAGAATGCAAGCGGCTCTAGCTTACAGGTATGTAGAAAGCTTACAGTCACGTACAATTTTATGAATTCCGTAGAAACCAAGCGGTTCTAGCTTACAGGGACGTAGAAAGCTTACAGTCACGTATAATTTTAAGAAATCCGTAGAAACTAAGTGGTTCTAGCTTTCGGGGACGTAGAAAGCTTACAGTCACGTTTAATTTTATGAATACCGTAGAAACCAAGTGGTTCTAGCTTACGGGGACGTAGAAAGCTAACAATCACGCATAATTTTTAGAAATCCGTAGAATGCAAGCTGTTCTAGCTTACGGGTCCGTACAAAGCTTACAGTCACGCATAATTTTATGAATTCCGTAGAAGCCAAGCGGTTCTAGCTTACAGGGTCGTAAGAAAGCTTAGAGTCACAAATAATATCAAGAAATCCGTAGAATGCAAGCGGCTCTAGCTTACAGGTATGTAGAAAGCTTACAGTCACGTACAATTTTATGAATTCCGTAGAAACCAAGCGGTTCTAGCTTACAGGGACGTAGAAAGCTTACAGTCACGTATAATTTTAAGAAATCCGTAGAAACTAAGTGGTTCTAGCTTTCGGGGACGTAGAAAGCTTACAGTCACGTATAATTTTATGAATACCGTAGAAACCAAGTGGTTCTAGCTTACGGGGACGTAGAAAGCTAACAATCACGCATAATTTTTAGAAATCCGTAGAATGCAAGCTGTTCTAGCTTACGGGTCCGTACAAAGCTTACAGTCACGCATAATTTTATGAATTCCGTAGAAACCAAGCGGTTCTAGCTTACAGGGACGTAGAAAGCTTACAGTCACGTATAATTTTATGAATTCCGTAGAAACCAAGTGGTTCTAGCTTACGGGGACGTAGAAAGACGTTCTAGCTTACGCGTAATTTGAAAGGTTACAGTCACGTATAATTTTATAAATTCCGTAGAAACCAAGTGGATCTAGCTTACGGGGACGTAGAAATCTTACAGTCACGCATAATTTTTAGAAATCCGTAGAATCCAAGCGGTTCTAGCTTACGGGGATGTAGAAAGCTTACATTCACGCATAATTTTTAGAAATCCGTAGAAACCAAGCGGTTCTAGCTTACAGGGACGTAGAAAGCTTACAGTCACGTATAATTTTATGAATTCCGTAGAAACCAAGTGGTTCTAGCTTACGGGGACTTAGAAAGACGTTCTAGCTTACGCGGAATTTGAAAGGTTACAGTCACGTATAATTTTATAAATTCCGTAGAAAACAAGTGGATCTAGCTTACGGGGACGTAGAAATCTTACAGTCACGCATAATTTTTAGAAATCCGTAGAATGCAAGCGGTTCTAGCTTACGGGGACTTAGAAAGCTTACAGTCACGTATAATTTTATGAATTCCGTAGAAGCCAAGCGGTTCTAGCTTACGGGGACGTAGAAAGCTTAGAGTCACAAATTATATTAAGAAATCTGTAGAATGCAAGCGGTTCTAGCTTACGGGGACGTAGAAAGCTTACAGTCACGTATAATTTTATGAATTCCGTAGAAACCAAGTGGTTCTAGCTTACGGGGACGTAGAAAGCTTACAGTCACGCATAATTTTTAGAAATCCGTAGAATGCAAGCGGTTCTAGCTTACGAGGACGTAGAAAGCTTACAGTCACGTATAATTTTAAGAAAGCTGTAGAAACCAAGTGGTTCTAGCTTACGGGGACGTAGAAAGCTTACAGTCACGTATAATTTTGTGAATTCCGTAGAAACCAAGTGGTTCTAGCTTACGGGGACGTAGAAAGCTTACAGTCACGCATAATTTTTAGAAATCCGTAGAATGCGAGCGGTTCTAGCTTACGGGGACGTAGAAAGCTTGTGTTACGTATAATTTTAAGAAATCCGTAGAAACCAAGTGGATCTAGCTTACGGAGACGTAGAAATCTTACAGTGACGCATAATTTTTAGATATCCGTAGAATGCAAGCGGTTCTAGCTTACGGGGACGTAGAAAGCTTACAGTCACGCATAATTTTTAGAAATCCGTATAATGCGAGCGGTTCTAGCTTATGGGGACTTAGAAAGCTTACTGTCACGTATAATTTGAAAAAACCCGTAGAATGCAAGCGTTTCTAGCTTACGGGGCCGTACAAAGCTTACAGTCACGTATAATTATATGAATTTCGTAGAAGCCAAACGGTTCTAGCTTACGGAGACGTAGAAAGCTTACAGTCACGTATAATTTTAAGAAATCCGTAGAAACTAAGTGGTTCTAGCTTTCGGGGACGTAGAAAGCTTACAGTCACGTATAATTATATGAATTCCGTAGAAGCCAAGCGGTTCTAGCTTACGGGGACGTAGAAAGCTTCGAGTCACAAATTATATTGTTACATACACGAAAGCGTGAATGCGGAGAAGGGTTCTGGCGCGAGGCAAAACACTTGAGTTTGAGGTTGCAACGTGCTTTTTATTGCGGCGAGCAGGAGAGAGAGACGCGAGAGCAAGATGTTCTCTTTCCACAGATCGGTGGCTTCTCTCTCGTCGTTCGCAGCTCGCGAGTAGCCGCGCTCATCGGACCTGCCTTATCGCAAAACTGACAACGCAAGTCCGCGGCGGCGGTTAGGGATTCTCCGAATCCACGAGCCGGAGCCAACGTCTGTAAGCCGAGCATTGCAACGCTCGCACCGTCAGCACTGCACGTGCGATTCCCCATCGTGGGAACCGACGTGCGCCGACGTGCAGCACGTCACACGCCCAAAGCAGCGGTCAACGCCGATTCCGGTGTTGTGAATTCGCAAATCCCGATTTTTTTTTTTTTTTTTTTTTTTTTTTAGAAGATGCCCCGAAATGTGATTACAAATGTGTGTGTATGTGAGTAATGTTGTATGTGTGTGTGTTCCGCTTGAACACCGTGTTATACAATCAATGTTTGTGTGTGTGCTCTCTCTCTTTCTCCCTTACAAAAATTTACTTAATTGGCTAAATTACCTAATGTAGTTGCATATATGATGATATTAAGATAAAAATATGATTAATATTGATTGATATGAAGAATGATATTTTACATTTTGAGAAGGTTACATTAATCGATGTTGAGAAACGTTTGTGATAATACAGACCGTAATGGAGTAGATTATACTGATGATTATTGCAAGGAGTATACTAACCACGAAAGAGAATTGTTTTGATTGGTATAGTTAGGTGACGGCTACATGTGAAATATTAAAAGATAATTATTTTGATTGACATAGTAATATATATTAGTTATATGAATGGTCTTAAAAGAAAATTGTTTAAATTGCTATAGTAGTATATCAATTGTATCTAAAATTACAAAAGAAAGTTATTTTAATTGATATACTCATGTCTCTAATACATACACTATCTAAAGAACAACTAAAGGACAAAGTGGATGATCTTGATGCCTTCATTGTTGACTGCCGCGGATGGGAGTCGTGCGTCCACCTTATCTTGAATGTTCACGAGTGAAGATTTTGCGTGGCTAGTTCGATGGCTCTAAGCCATGCTTGCTGCGAGGCCGGTAGTTCCAGAATGCTTGCTGTGCGAGCATACTGTCTGGGTTGTAGGACAGGTGGCTGGTTCGAAGTTATGTTAGCCATGGGTTTATGGTGCGGGCGTGCGGAGTATTGCACGGCCTGTGACCGCTGCGTCTCAGCTGTAGAGTTGTTAGATGGACCTGAAATCTTTCTTAGACAGATTAGTAGACGGGACCCCCCGGGGACTACGAATTTCCAGGTTACCAAGGCGGCAATAATTATTCCGATTACCGAGTGAATACTTGTGTATGTATAACCCTTGAACGAGTCGAAATCCTTATTGATGTCTCTATACTCTGATAATTTTTTTTGCTCCATCTATAATCTCCTGAAAACTGGTGCCCGATTTGAGAGAATCTACATGCACACCGTGTAAATTTCTTGCCTTTTGCGAGAATTCAGATTGTATCACACGTTGTATCAAGCTAGAAAAATTCCGAACACTCTCATAGTTGGAAATTATCGAAGTTAAGTCTAGATTTTGCTGGAGAAAGGCAATTTCGGAAGAGTGCATCCGAAACTCTCGGGAAGCAGTTAGTCTCGCATTGTTCGTATGAGCAGTGCACCCGGGCTTGAGTCGCAAGATACCTGCCCCCTCTATTTCAACTACCTCGTGCGCCGATCTCGGGCATTGTATGAAAAGGGTTTCCGTACGCGCGGCAGAGAAAGCCCACGAATTGATTTCGTGTAGTCTGGCCCAGTATGTGTCTTGTAATTGAATGATTTTTATATTGCAATCAATTAAATTGAGCGTGTTGCGACGAGTTGTAAATTTGATCTCACACCCGGCATTGCTCCTAATTTCGTGAACCGGTTCGGTGTCTTTACATATTAAGAGATTGTTTAGACTTTTACATTTGTTCAACTTCTCGAATGGAAAGGGAATGTACGTATTATTACTCTCACTGATCGCGAAGTAGTGAAATTCCGGCCAGATGTAGGCAAAGGTTTGATTTGATAAAAAGCTATTCTGCTTGACTGGTAGAGCAGATGCTTTGTAAAGGTTGAACTTTTGCAAGTCGAGAAGAGGAATTGCAACGTGGTAAATCAGTTTGCTGTTTGCAAAGAATATCGTTATATCAGATATCTTCGCGATTTTTAAGGGAGATGTGTTTTCATCACCTGGGAAAGTTGCACTGCCGATGCTGTCCGCAACTATTTTGGCGGATTTATTGAAGAGAGTGGGGGGTACAAAGTGGGGATGCATTGCTCCTTGAGAAGCAAGCATTATTGCATCAGTGACAATTTCAGTATCGAGTTTGTACTGAGTGACCCCATTGTTTAGAAATTGAATAGCATTCAATATAGTGTTCGATTTAAAATACCAATCAGTGGACTGGGAAATGTTGTACAGGGCAGTATTTAGAACCTCTATTTTTTCATCTACCTTGGTGAATTTTGCTTCTACTAATTCTGTTTGTTCGGTCAGGAGTCTGGCCACTTCTTTAGTGTCGTTTGATGTGATTTGAACTAGGTTTCGTAGATCCGCTTCCGTATCCTCATCTAATGTTCCAAACAAGATTTTGCTGATCTGACCTATGAAAGGTAATACGGAGCGTCTGTCACGAGCATCTTTGGAGCCCTCCAGGCCCGATAAGAGTTGTATGATCCTATTCGCCTGACCGATAGAGTCATCTAGTTGCTTATGTGTTGCGTCTAATAAACTTTTGTGAGTACACGGGGAGGATAACTCATCGCAGTAATGAAACAATTTCTCCCATTGTCCAGCTAAGATGGCACCTGTGCCAAAGTAGGAGTCCAATTCAACTTTTTGAATGATTTTCCAGTCCGTGCTCGAGCTGGCCAGAGGAGAGATTAATTCCGAGATCATCCCAGGATTGTTGTTGAGTTGTGTTAGGGTGTCAGAGTTTCTAAATTCTTCACAAAGAACAACTCTGAAAAAGAAACACAAAAAGGAAGTGCCTGTAAGCATCTAATTCTCATATGAAGAGAGTAGGAGTACAGGGAGTGTTATTTACACGAGGGTAGTCATTGTTGATTGGCGTGTGGGCCAAGCCCGAATTATTATAATTCTCGCGTCGGATATGTGCAGACTCCCAGGCATGAAGTCTCTTATATCGCGCACAGGAATTCCTTGGCCAGCAAGAAATTTATTCAAATTGAATTGCAGGTGTACACGTAGTGATCAAGTGAGTTACTTGTGACGTTGAGTCTACATTATCTATAATTAATGTGATTTCACCACGAATTGATGTATATATATCTTTGGATTAAAAATTGTTGCAAGTGAATACCGAAGCTCGCATGGCGCGAGGTGTTGGGGATTGTCAAGGCGCGAAAACTAGAAAATATAGTGCAAAAATGGAGGTTCTCCTATGATGAGGTGAACTGTATTTGGTTTTTGAAATGTGTGTGGTGATCACTTCTTTCCACCCAACACTGAGTTCAGAAAGAGGTGGGAAGGTGGTTGCTTTTCGGGATGAGAAACGAGGGTCACCCCAAGTAGTAATGAGAAAGAGGGAGGAATGCTGTAATGGGAATGGGATGGTGCTGCGCCAGTGTAATGTGAAATTAGAATTTTCAGATGAGCCAGGTTAAAGTTTTTTTTTTTTTTTTTTTTTTTTTTTTTTTTTTTTTTTTTATTTAAAGAAAAATGTGCTGCAGTGTCGAGGCAATTAATGTGCACGCATTTTGGGAGTTTACGCCCA
The DNA here is from genome assembly GCA_020010945.3 of Muscidifurax raptorellus. NCBI lineage: Eukaryota > Metazoa > Arthropoda > Insecta > Hymenoptera > Pteromalidae > Muscidifurax > Muscidifurax raptorellus. The sequence goes on from JAHUUD020000067.1 coordinate 270,837, forward strand.
AAAGCAGCGGGCAAAGGAGACTAGGCGGGAAAGAATGGTGCAATGACATGCTATAGATGAGGAGGATCCCACATTGAATCCAAAAACACCACTGTGTTAAGACAAGCCGCAGAGTACTTCTCCTCTCGTGCCTTGAAAGCATGCGCCCAAGAGCAGCGGGCAGAGGAGATAAGGTACGGAGATACAAGTGTACCGCACAGTGAGAGGTCACTCACTGTTGATCTGAACTCGGAGTTATCCAGCACATCTAAGTTTGAAGTCGGTTCCTGTCTCTCTCTCTCTCGTCTCCAGATAGTTAATCCACGTGTTCTGATGTTCCCGCGGAGTTGCTATGAAACCCATTGTTGAAGAAGAGACCTGTGTGAGGTGGATCTTTCAAGAAGCCCGGTCTTTTGATCTTGTCAAGTATAGTGATTTTAACTACGTCCCCATTTTGTAATTTTACATTTTTAGTCGCGTTGTTTATTTCGATAATTTCATATGGGCCCTCATAATCTACTGCAAATTTGCCTACATGGGGTTCTTTCAGTAGATAAACCAATTCGCCCTCTCTGAAATCTTTAGTGTTTAATCGTCTGTCGTAATAATACTTTGATCTGTATTTAGCTTGAACTAAGTTTATGGCCGCGATGGTTTGCAATTGAGACAGGTTACCGATCAATTCATCTACATATTTGAGATAAGTCCTAGATGATTCGGCATCCCTGAGGGGGAAGCTGGACGGAGTGCGCGGTTTCTGTCCGAACACCAGTTCATGAGGTGTGAAATCTGATGCCTCGTGTTCCGTGCAGTTGTAGGCGTGTTGGCAAACGGCTACCCACCTGCCCCAGTCATTTTTGTTGTCTATATATTTTTTTAAATATTCAGTAAGCGTATGGTGCATCCTTTCAATTCCACCATTAGATTGGGGGTGATATGCTGTTGAAAGGTATTTGTCGATCCTGAAGATTTTTGCAAACTCTTCCAATAGTCTGTTCTGGAAGTGAGTGCCTTGGTCCGTAACCAGAGCGGCAGGAGGTCCGAAGTAGCAGATCACTTTGTCCGTGAACGCCCTGGCTACCTCTTCTGCTGTCGCCCTCTTTACTGGGATAAGGATGCAGTACTTCGTGAGCCAGTCTTGTACAGTTAGGATATATTTAAATCCTCCTTCCGTTTCCTGTAGGGGTCCATAGAAGTCCATTGATAATTTCTGGAAGGGTCTTGACGGTGTATCCGTTATGTTTAATGGTAAGCGGGTTTTCACTCTAATAAGTTTATTAGTCTGGCATTGTGAGCAACCCATGACAAACTGACGTACATCGGGTCGCATATTGCGCCAGTAGTAGTCATTCGCTATCTTGCTGTAGGTTTTGCTTATGCCACGATGGCCTCCTAAGGGTGCCTCGTGATACTCTTTCAAGAGTTTGTACCTATGCTCTACCGGGGGTATGGGCAAGTTGTTGAGGTAGATAACCCCAACCGTCCTTACTCCCGCAAATATGGACTCAAACAATTCGATGAATGTTTGGTACTCATTGAGTGTAAGGAAAGCCAAATCTCTAATGATGGCAAAGGAGGATATGTTCTGATTTGTGATTTCTCTTTTTAGCCTCTTCAAGCATTTCCTCAAATCTGTCTTGAGGGGTCGCTCATGAATGTTGTTCTTTATGAACAATCCGAGCAGTTTCATATCCTTACACGTGGAGGTGTCGATGTCTCCCAACTTCCTTTGCTGACTACGGAGTGCTTCAGTGTTGATATATTGTCTCTCGACCATGGCCTCAAGAATTTCTGTATCAAAGAAGAAATCCGTGGTCATGAAGTATACGAGATTTTCCTTGTAGTGGAAGGGGTGCTCCTGAACTGATATTAATTTGATCAGCCCGGGGGTTTCTTCCCCTTCTGGTATGGCCCAAGGAGGCTTTTCTCTCGGAGGACGGGCCCTCATGACCAGGCAACGTTCCAAGGATGCAGTGTGTGCCTTGGCCCTGATGAGTGCATCTCGTATGCTCAGAGATGGCGTGCTTGGTGCGTCGGCATCAAGGTTCGCTACTGCGTTATCTGCCCCGGGTAACTGGGGTGTGTTGTTATCTGAAAGGTCCGATTGCTCATGCCTCTGTGCATTATCGATAGGAGGACTGTTGGGACTGATGTCACCTCTTGCTCCTGCCGGTATGGGTGTGAGCCCATTGTTGGTATAAATTTGCACAGTCAGTAACGGTGTGAAATGATTGCCTGTCAGATGTAAATGTATGTAATTAGAGGACGCATTAGCGGTGATACGCCAAAAGTCCAACTCCCCCTTGTCCTGGTAATAATGCACACAGATATTCTGGTTGAATTCTCTGGAGAAGACAAAAGCACAATCCGCGTCCCCGAATTCTGTGGGTGACAACAATATTTTCATCGTCTCCTCCGGGCATCCACAATCTTTAATCGCAGGTGAGCTTGCTAGCCGTGCTCTCAACTCCAGTGCCGAGAGGCTCAGTTCCATGCATTTGATGAGTGAGTAGAATAAACAGTTGCCAGGAGGATGAGAGGGGATATCTGTGTAGCGCTCGAGATTCAGGTCAGGATTGGCGCACTCAATGTTGTGGTCCATTATTCTGAACCTGTCCATGTGCGAATTTTCAGACGGGATCAGATTTGCCCTGTGATTCGCCCTTCTGTCCGCATTCCGAGGGACATAATCGAAATTATCGAAGTGTTCGATCGGTGATGTAGGGTTGTTGCGATCCGAGAGTAGGTCATCCGTTGCGGGATTCTCAATGAAGGCCGGTTCGTCAACTGGTGGTAAATCCTGGTCGTCTACAAAGCCCATTTCTACTACAGTTGTGTACTCGTTTTCGTCTCTACCAGCGAGTTCATTAGCAAGAAGATCGCTAACCGTAGTCAGACTGTGCGGCTGAGACGCATCATCTGACTGCTCACTGACCGACTTGTCGGACATTAGAAGAGACCTGTGATTGTTTTTGTCTCTTGCGCTTCTACTGTGAACAGAGGCGCGAGGAATATCAGGATCAACTGCTCTTTTGCTTTTAGTGCCGTGTTTGGAAGTCGAGGCTTCCCACACGTCGATGTGTACCCCATTTCTGCCTCTGATCTGCTGCTCAACTAAATTTACCCTTAGTCTGGCGCCAAATTTGCCCCCTATTGCGCCGATTATCGCTGCAGGAGAGATTTTATCGTGGCTGGCCAATATTTGTTGAGCTGGTAATTTTTGATTTGCAATATCCAACGGTGACTGGGAATTGCTGGATTTTCTAGCGATGACTGGAGGTGGACATGGAGGTACATGTGGAGGTGGCTGTGGCGAATGTGACCTCTGAGGTGATGGGTGAATGGGTTCCATCACAGGTTGGCCACTCACTAAGACATCCCGACTCCTATGATCCAGCTGTGGTGGTGCAATCACATTGGGAGTGACAGTGATAATTTCTAGAGGTGGAATGCCAGCTATCGGATGTCCTTGCTTCTCTGGAGTTGTGGGGAATACGGCAGGGATCCTATTCACCGTGTTAAGTTTTAGAGAGTTGGGTTTCCCACTTGTTCTCCTATCCAGTCCGGACAAGGATACAGAGCACTTCCCTGGCTGCGTAGTTTTCCTGGACTTTTGAGTTTTGTCAGCTTTCTTGTGTATTTTCGCCGCGGGTTCACCCAGGGAGTCACCCGATGGCACAGGGGCTTGGTGCACGCCTGAAGAGCTCGGAATGGGCTTGGTCCGAGTTCTCTTGCGCTTCTTTCTGGTGCTGAGCCACGGATCTCTTGTGATGTCCGCATTGAAATTTATGTCCAGCTGAGGTACTTTGCCGTCAGTGGTTGCCGCTTTCTTTTCCTCCAAATCCTTCACCATCTTGCTATATAGAATGGATTCTTTGAGTACAACTTTGATGCGCGATCGTTCTTTTGGGCTCAATTGAAATTCGTCTTTGCGCACTTTGGCCAAATGGACGTTGGTGAGGATACAAGCGAAGTGAATGTGGTCTTTGTAATTTAGGAAATATTCATATTTGGAATTTTCTTTCAATGAAAGCCACCTTATAGGAATATCCCTCTCATCTGACCGGATATTGACCAAGGCCTTACATAGATAGAAACTGTTGCAGGGGTTTCTAACAGCTATAAACTCCCCTTTCTTGTAGGCTATAGATTTATCAGAGATTCCTTCATCATCTGAGGTATCAAGATCTGTTGACTCAGACTCAGAGTCATGATGGTTGTTTCTGACACCCTTCTTAGCTTGTTTCCGTTTTACTACATGAGCTTTGAACATGCGTGCCGGTGGCCACATTTCGTTGATGTTACTATCCTCCTTTTCTTGCTTGTCCGCCAGCGCATATAACTGTGCACGGGGGAGTTCAGGATTATCTTCCCCTTCATCAATAACCGGATTTCGCGATAAAGCATCTGCATTAGTATTGTGCTTTCCGGGTTTGTAAATGATGTCAAAATCATATCCCCTGAGCGCAGCCTTCAGTCTGTTAAACCTGAGGTCCGGCTTCTTGGTGGTATGAAAGTGTTTTAATGGCTCATGGTCAGTGACCACTGTAAAGGGTTTACCGTAGATATAGTGCCAGAATTGCTCTTTGGCAAATACTACAGCTAGTAGTTCTTTGTCATAGGTCGGGTAGCGAAGTTCACTGCCCTTGAGAGGTCTCGAGGCATACGCGCACGGTCTGTCCTGCCCTAATTTCCCTTGGCTGAGCACTGCACCCAGACTATAATCGGAGGCATCCGTTGTTATTATGAACGGTTCGTCTAAGTTCGGATTCGCCAATACTGGTTCCGAGCACAGAATATCCTTCATTTTGTCGAAAGCAGTTTGGTGTTCTTCTCTCCAATGGAACTTCACTCCTTTGTGTAAAAGTCGCGTGAGAGGTAGGGCGATCTCCGCAGCGTTAGGAATGTATATTTTATAGTAATTCCATAATCCCAGAAGTTGCCTAACCTTTTTGGTGGTGGTTGGAGTGGGATACTCTCTTACGGCTTTAAGCTTGCTCGGGTCAACACGTATGTTGCCTCCTCCAACAATGTGACCCAGAACCTTGGCTTCTCGCTTTAGGAATTGACATTTCTTGGGCTCTACAGTTAAATTTGCATCAATGAGTCGTTGCATGACTCTCCTGAACCTGGTCTCGTGCTCTTGGAGATTACTTCCAAAGATCATCAGATCGTCCAGATATATGGCTACTTCCTGAGATTGCAGACCTGCCATCGCCAGGGACATGGCTCTCGAGAAGGTATTTGTTGCCTCTTTAAGTCCCATAGCCATACGTGTATATTCAAAATGCTGGCAGCCATTCGGACCCACCGGAGTGCTGAATGCCGTATATTTTGCTGAGTCTGGATGAATCGGAATCTGATGGAAACCTTGTTTCAGATCCATGACTGTTATGATCTGTGCACTGGCAAGCTGTTGTAGAATATCGCTGGTGAACGGAATTGGCCACGCACTGCCTTCCGTTTCTTTATTGATATCACTGAAATCCGTAACCAATCTCCACCTTTGCTCCCCATCGGGCCCCGGGCTTTTAGGAACAATCCAGAGATTGCTACTAAAGTCCGAGTTGGATGGAACAATTACGCCTTGTTTATATAGCTTATCTACTTCCTTTAAGATGTTCTCGCGAATGACTCTTGCATAGCGATGTCTTTTGGAGCGAATTGGTTTATCCGTTTTTAATTTAATTATATGTTGTATAATGTTAGTCGCGGGTAAAGGTTCCCCATCTAGACCAAAAGCCCCAGAAAAGTCCGAAATCAAATCTCGTACATGTTCTATTTCCGCCGCGTTACAACTGCTAGTGTCGATTAATTTCATAATTTTATCAACCCTCTCCTTCAACAAATGTGGGTTTTCTAGCATGTGCCTATTGCGCACCGCCACATCAATTGGCGTATTCACCTTGTCGTCCGAGAATAAATTCAAAATGTTGACTCTGCTCGTGACACTATTGACATCGTCCTCATCGAGGTCTGCGTCACCAGTAGGTGCAACCGTGTGGCAAGATATTAGGTTCACCTGGGGTACCGGTATCGTAACCGGAGCTGTCCCTGTGTTCAGGATCTCCGCATATACATGCCCATCATTGTTTTTACCCAAAAAGTTACCAAACAGTAAGTCTGGCCCTAAGTTTTGTAAGGGTACCCAGCCTATCTTCTCATTGACATTGCTGACTTCTGCAAAGATTATCTGTCGTGTTCTACCTTTTATATGAAAAGATTCCTCATGTTTAAAGGGAATAAATGTGTTGTTGCATAATTCTAAACGCTTCTGCGCGGCATCAATTCGTGCCTTGTGAGCGTCAATAAAGTCCCAACAGATCAGGCCCTCTACTTTGATGGGGAAGCTGTCGGGGACTATGTGCAACGTACAACCTACACCATTATCGGCCTTCACACATACCTTCCCTAGGGTGAAACATGTTCCTGGAACAACGCCTTTAACTGCTAGAACAATAGATCTATCAATTTCTGTGAAACGCTCATCTATGATGCTTTCTTTAATTACCGAAATGTCTGAGCCTGTGTCAATGAAAAAGTCAGCCTGATTGTTTGCCAGACTATAACTCTTTAAAGTTATGATGAGAGGTGAACGTCCTACTTTCGCCAACTTGATGTTGACTTCTTTGATGTTGTGGATTTTGGCATCTACTCTATTTAGACCAGGCTGCTCGTCCTCTGAGGATCGAGTCGAGCATTGCATTATTGTTGGGGTTATTTCTGGGTCCGGAACTCGCGTTGTCGCTGTCACCACGCACATCTCGATTTCTGTCAAAGAAGTTTTGTACTTCCCTGACGTGTTGGTACCTTTCATTGTTGTCCTGTCTATTTTCATTTAAATATCCCATATTGTCCCAGTTACGGTTGATTCGCCCGTAGCCGTCGTCGTTGTTAGATCTGCCACGGGTGTTGCCGTAGCCTCTGCGGATATTGTTACTGTTGTAATTTCCACGATTGCTGCCACTATATCCACGGTGACTACTATTTCCCCTATCGTAATTTCCCCGATTGTAGTGATTACCGTCATAATTGTAGTATTGGTTCCTACGGTTATCCCCCTGATTGTTGTAACCATGTTGAGGGTTACCACGATTGTTGCTAAAGTTCCCCCTGTTCCTGTTGCCAGTGCCGTTGTTGTTATTATTGGAGTAATAGCGAGGAGTATTCCCGGCTCCTCGGTTATCAAAACTGCCCTGATTATTGCTGGAATTTCTATTGTTTTGGCTATTATTACTGTTGCTGCCCTCTGAATTCTGCACCATTTGAGCATTGACGCGTCTGGCACTGATGTCATTTTCCAGTTTGTAACAGTCTTTGAAAATGTGACCTGCTCTTTCACAATAATGACAGTACGGTCTGATTACCTTCTTCTTGGTACAATCCTCAGCAATATGATCTGTGCTGTTGCAGCTTTTACACTTTGCTTCCTGGATCTCTGGTGATGTACCGATGGCTTTGGTGGCCTCAGGCACTTGTTTGTTCGCAGCGAGTTGAGTGTCCAAATAATTCACCTGTGCGTACGGTGGTTGACGTATCATCTGGTGAAGTGATAGTCTAGCGCTTTGTTTGCATTCAAATTCAATAGCCAGACGTATGGCATTATTGAGTGTGTTTGGCCTCTCGCTCCTGACTTGGTGATTGAGCGGGTCACATAAGCCAAACATAAAGTGCTGAAGAGCATCATTTTGCGCTCCTCTCTTCCTGCACTCACGGTCTGCAGATTCCATGTCGGGTGCTGACTCATAAATTGTCAGCAACCTATTGAGCAACTTTTGTACACGTAGACCATAGTCACCTGCCTGTTCATATGCTCGCTGCGTGATAAGTTTGAGCTGGCACAAAATCTCATCAGCCAGACCAATATTGCTGTACTGGAGAATTATGTCGCTCAAAAATTTCTCGATTGACGTGTATTGCAAGATGCTAGCTGAGAATCCATCAGCAGCTCGACCAGTTGGCTTGTTAGCTATAGCTAACAACGCATATTGTTCAGCTTGCGAGCCATATGTGCTGATAATACGTCTAATTGCCGAACAGAAGAGATTTAAACGTTCTGGGTTTCCATCGAATGTGGGAATGAGATTCAAAGCCTGTGACAGTGACAAGTTCGACCGCTTGTGCATGTCATACTCCATTTGATTGAGGAATCTGTACGAAGTGTTAGGTGTGTCCAGCGATGGGTTAGAGTATATTTTGGAGTTGTTGTGTTGGCAAGACCCGATACTATGATCCACGCTAGTGTTGTACCCGAGTGCGCGAGGATCGGGTGCGCTGTTCACGTTTTCCGGTGAGTTTTCCGGAGTATAGAATATCAGCGGAGCTTGTCGCGTGTCCCATGACACTCTTGCGTTCGAAGGTGGTCTTGAGGTGTTGTTAGTTGTCTGGAAGTTCTTGTTTGTATAGTGCGCTGCCGATACTCCAGATGTGCCTGTTTCTCTTATTGGTTCCTGAATTTCAAAATTCTTATTATGTACCGGCTGCAATCTGTCGTCATTGCTGTTGAGGAATGCTTGAGAGCTATGGTTGAGCATTTGCTTCTGTAAATGGCCACCAACGAGTGGATCAGGTCGATGGAGAAGAGTTGTGCTAAGTACTCCTGGATCCCGCTGGGTATGCATACTGGTGGTCGATTGGTCAAAGAGACTGTAGCTGTTCGATATGTTGTTTGATGGGGATCTCGCTGTGATTGTCGGTGCATGAACGGAGACGTCCTTGTTTGCAGATGTAGTATAGAACGCAGAGTCTAACAATTCTGGGTTTAGCCCAGTTTTCTGAGCCAAGGCTCGATTAACTTTGCTCCGCATGTCTAACAAGTCCATAAACGTGGGTGTTAATGGTCTATTTTCCTCACGCAGTGGGTGCTGGTGAGAATTCATGCTGGTCGATGTGGACATGACCGTCTTCGGTATATCACCCATATATGTCGTAGTGCGCGTAGTGGAGGATTGTGTCATACTGGCGTTCTGCCATGTAGACTGTATTGGTACAAAGGAAGTTGATGTGGCAGGTAGTCTTTCACCTATGCCTCCTATGGCGCCCAGTCCATCTAGCGAATTGCGACTGTCATTTAATGAGAGCGAAGATCCCAGTGCTAAGGCTCTTCTCTGATTCGAGATATTGTCTGATAGAAAAGAAGCTGCGCTGGTGGTTACCACGTTCAGTTGTGCGAGTTCCCGAGCAAAGTGTTGCTCATCCTGTTCTCTGTTAATTGAGTAATCAGTGGCACTAACACTCCTACTATCTGCGCCATCGGCCTTCTCTTTGCTCTTCTTACTCTTGCCCCATAAATTCGAGAGAGACATAATGAATCACTCAAAAGACTACTAAGAGTTTATGAATAATTCTGTCGGCTTTAGTCGTGTTAAGATTTCTAAGGTTTGATTATCAAAGAAAATTTTCAACTCAAAAGGAAAGAAAAAGATAATGAACTTATGGATGAACGTTTCAACTTTAATAGTATTTATGCTGCTGAAGAGTTACGACTTCAGAAAAGAAAAACAAGGAGTCTACAAACATTTACTTTGACTTCAGTGAAATCGAATGGAATCGAAGAGGATATGCAGTTGTTCATGCTATAATCAAGATTATGAGGATTTAACTCAACTCGCAGTTAAACTCTAACATGGTTACGCTCGTCCCCTCATTCAAGACTAAGAGACGCCATTTTGAAAGTTATATCAATGACTTGACTTTCTACCTCTGAGATGCGTCTGAGTACTTCAGCTTTCTCTGAGGCAAGACGTACTTCCAAATCCTCCAGTTTTTTGACTGACCTGTCTAGAGCCCTGAGGATTGCTCTATTGACGTCCTGCAACGCTTCGATTTTTTTTATCGCTTTCCAGGATCCGCTGTTCAAGAGCGCAAATGACTTCCTGCAAGTCCTCCTGATTTTCAGTGAGATTGTCTATGCGTTCATCTATTGTGACAATGGGGACCTCCTGAGCGTTTGCAGGTTCTTCCCCCGGCCAGGGAAAATTCAGTGGCGTAAAAACAGGTGTCATGGGTTGTTGGCACTTGTTTTAAAATGTCGAAGTGTATACGTTAATCAGATAGGGGTATAATAAGTTGATGGTTAAGCCACCAAAGAGTTAGTTGTGCAACTCGTAACTGAATGTTTAAAAAGTAGTGATTAACTTCGTAGGAACATACACCGTGTAAAGTGTAAGAGCTAATCAAAGAGTAACGAAGAATTTGAGAGAAATTCGTGAAATAAACTATAAACTGAGGTTATACGCGTCCGAGATATAAATGAATTACTATTAGGAGATTTTTGAAGTATTAAGTGTAAATGGGAAAAAGGAGGTGACAATAATGGGTTTACCAAGAATCCTTAAAATTGGAAACATCAGCGAACAATTAAAATTCCCTTATCACCTTATGAAGTATAAGAGCATAAATGGACTATTAGGGTACAAGGAAGAATTTATTAGAAATATTTGCAGTGCTAAATATAAGGGAATAATCAAGATGAAAATGAATTTAATTTAATGTAAAAATGTTTTTAATAAAAAGTTTAATTTATTAAAAACATGTAAAATGAAAAATTTAGAAGTATTATTGAAAGTAAAAGTTAATGTGTTGGGAATATTCGGAATGTTAGATATAAGTAAGTTACTGATAGAAGGTTTCAATATGTAAAGTATATTAAAAGTGTAAAAACTCGATAATATCCTATTTGGGAATATCTCAGATGTAAAATGCTAATGAACTGTTGAGAAGCAACAATAAATTCATTGAAGGCTTTCATAGATTGCACGCAAAAAAATTATGCAGTTATCGAGATAACTATGCTGAATTTAGAAATTATATATTTTGCTTTAAAACCAATGATCGTGATTCCACTAAAATTTAATAAAAAATTACGAAAGAAAATTGCCGCTTGGGACAGGTGGAAATGAGTGATCCCCAACCCACGGGAAATAAACAATAAAATATGTATATTAGATATCACAAAATCTTACCTTGATGTAGTTGCGATGAAGTAGATAATAATAATGTGCAATAATATAGACATTTTCATTACTGGATTACAAATTTGGTTTGATTTTGCCTCAGAAAAAATTTTGTGATTAAGTCGTTTTTCCTTTCTGTCAATATAATACTGTTTCAGAAGTCTTGTGATTGAATCGTCCTTCCTTCCTGTCAATAAATGTGCTCAAAATCTCCGCAATAGGTCGTCCTTCTCAAAAAGTTCCTTTTTTTGTTTTTAATTGAACTGCTATCTGCTTAAGATTTTGTTCCTGTACAGCTGGTCCTTATTCGAAAATTCGTTTTTGCACGGACAAAAGTGCGTCGAAAAAAGGTGAGAAGACCGAAAGGTACTCGCGACGTACTAACGTTCCGAACACGAGAAAAAGCTTCCCCACCAGGGATGCCACTGTTACATACACGAAAGCGTGAATGCGGAGAAGGGTTCTGGCGCGAGGCAAAACACTTGAGTTCGAGGTTGCAACGTGCTTTTTATTGCGGCGAGCAGGAGAGAGAGACGCGAGAGCAAGATGTTACTCTTTCCACAGATCGGTGGCTTCTCTCTCGTCGTTCGCAGCTCGCGAGTAGCCGCGCTCATCGGACCTGCCTTATCGCAAAACTGACAACGCAAGTCCGCGGCGGCGGTTAGGGATTCACCGAATCCACGAGCCGGAGCCAACGTCTGTAAGCCGAGCATTGCAACGCTCGCACCGTCAGCACTGCACGTGCGATTCCCCATCGTGGGAACCGACGTGCGCCGACGTGCAGCACGTCACAATATTAAGAAATCTGTAGAATACAAGCGGTTCTGTTTTACGGGGACGTAGGAGGCTTACAGTCACGTATAATTTTATGAATTCTATAAAAACCAAGCGGTTCTAGCTTACGGGGACGTAGAAAGCTTACAGTCACGTATAATTTTTAGAAATCCGTAGAATGCAAGCGGTTTTAGCTTACGGGGACGTAGAAAGCTTACAGTCACGTATAATTTTATGAATTCCGTAGAAACCAAGCGGTTCTAGCTTACGCGACCGTACAAAGCTTACAGTCACGTATAATTTTATGAATTCCGTAGAAGCCAAACGGTTCTAGCTTACGGGGACGTAGAAAGCTTCGAGTCACAAATTATATTAAGAAATCTGTAGAATGCAAGCGGTTCTGTTTTACGGGGACGTAGGAGGCTTACAGTCACGTATAATTTTATGAATTCTGTAAAAACCAAGCGGTTCTAGCTTAGGGGGACGTTGAAAGCTTACAGACACGTATAATTTTAAGAAATCCGTAGAAACCAAGTGGTTCTAGCTTTCGGGGACGTAGAAAGCTTACAGTCACGTATAATTTTATGAATTCCGTAGAAACCAAGTGGTTCTAGCTTACGGGGACGTACAAAGCTTACAGTCACGTATAATTTTATGAATTCTGTAAAAACCAAGCGGTTCTAGCTTAGGGGGACGTTGAAAGCTTACAGACACGTATAATTTTAAGAAATCCGTAGAAACCAAGTGGTTCTAGCTTTCGGGGACGTAGAAAGCTTACAGTCACGTATAATTTTATGAATTCCGTAGAAACCAAGTGGTTCTAGCTTACGGGGACGTACAAAGCTTACAGTCACGTATAATTTTATGAATTTCGTAGAAACCAAGCGGTTCTATTTTACGGGGACGTAGAAGGCTTACAGTCACGTATAATTTTATGAATTCCGTAAAAACCAAGCGGTTCTAGCTTAGGGGGACGTTGAAAGCTTACAGACACGCATAATTTTTAGAAATCCGTAGAATGCAAGCGGTTCTAGCTTACGGGGACGTAGAAAGCTTACAGTCACGTATAATTTTATGAATTCCGTAGAAACCAAGCGGTTCTAGCTTACGCGACCGAACAAAGCTTACAGTCACGTATAATTTTATGAATTCCGTAGAAGCCAAGCGGTTCTAGCTTACGGGGACGTAGAAAGCTTCGAGTCACAAATTATATTAAGAAATCTGTAGAATGCAAGCGGTTCTGTTTTACGGGGACGTAGGAGGCTTACAGTCACGTATAATTTTATGAATTTCGTCGAAACCAAGCGGTTCTATTTTACGGGGACGTTGAAAGCTTACAGTCACGTATAATTTTATGAATTCCGTAAAAACCAAGCGGTTCTAGCTTTCGGGGACGTAGAAAGCTTAGTCACGTATAATTTTATGAATTCCGTAGAAACCAAGTGGTTCTAGCTTACGGGGACGTACAAAGCTTACAGTCACGTATAATTTTATGAATTTCGTCGAAACCAAGCGGTTCTATTTTACGGGGACGTTGAAAGCTTACAGTCACGTATAATTTTATGAATTCCGTAAAAACCAAGCGGTTCTAGCTTTCGGGGACGTACAAAGCTTACAGTCACGTATAATTTTATGAATTTCGTCGAAACCAAGCGGTTCTATTTTACGGGGACGTTGAAAGCTTACAGTCACGTATAATTTTATGAATTCCGTAAAAACCAAGCGGTTCTAGCTTTCGGGGACGTAGAAAGCTTACAGTTACGTATAATTTTATGAATTCCGTAGAAACCAAGTGGTTCTAGCTTACGGGGACGTACAAAGCTTACAGTCACGTATAATTTTATGAATTTCGTAGAAACCAAGCGGTTCTATTTTACGGGGACGTAGAAGGCTTACAGTCACGTATAATTTTATGAATTCCGTAGAAACCAAGCGGTTCTAGCTTACGCGACCGTACAAAGCTTACAGTCACGTATAATTTTATGAATTCTGTAAAAACCAAGCGGTTCTAGCTTAGGGGGACGTTGAAAGCTTACAGACACGTATAATTTTAAGAAATCCGTAGAAACCAAGTGGTTCTAGCTTACGGGGACGTAGAAAGCTTAGTCACGTATAATTTTATTAATTCCGTAGAAACCAAGTGGTTCTAGCTTACGGGGACGTACAAAGCTTACAGTCACGTATAATTTTATGAATTTCGTCGAAACCAAGCGGTTCTATTTTACGGGGACGTTGAAAGCTTACAGTCACGTATAATTTTATGAATTCCGTAAAAACCAAGCGGTTCTAGCTTTCGGGGACGTAGAAAGCTTACAGTCACGTATAATTTTATGAATTCCGTAGAAACCAAGTGGTTCTAGCTTACGGGGACGTACAAAGCTTACAGTCACGTATAATTTTATGAATTTCGTAGAAACCAAGCGGTTCTATTTTACGGGGACGTAGAAGGCTTACAGTCACGTATAATTTTATGAATTCCGTAGAAACCAAGCGGTTCTAGCTTACGCGACCGTACAAAGCTTACAGTCACGTATAATTTTATGAATTCTGTAAAAACCAAGCGGTTCTAGCTTAGGGGGACGTTGAAAGCTTACAGACACGTATAATTTTAAGAAATCCGTAGAAACCAAGTGGTTCTAGCTTTCGGGGACGTAGAAAGCTTACAGTCACGTATAATTTTATGAATTCCGTAGAAAACAAGTGGTTCTAGCTTACGGGGACGTACAAAGCTTACAGTCACGTATAATTTTATGAATTCTGTAAAAACCAAGCGGTTCTAGCTTAGGGGGACGTTGAAAGCTTACAGACACGTATAATTTTAAGAAATCCGTAGAAACCAAGTGGTTCTAGCTTTCGGGGACGTAGAAAGCTTACAGTCACGTATAATTTTATGAATTCCGTAGAAACCAAGTGGTTCTAGCTTACGGGGACGTACAAAGCTTACAGTCACGTATAATTTTATGAATTTCGTAGAAACCAAGCGGTTCTATTTTACGGGGACGTAGAAGGCTTACAGTCACGTATAATTTTATGAATTCCGTAAAAACCAAGCGGTTCTAGCTTAGGGGGACGTTGAAAGCTTACAGACACGCATAATTTTTAGAAATCCGTAGAATGCAAGCGGTTCTAGCTTACGGGGACGTAGAAAGCTTACAGTCACGTATAATTTTATGAATTCCGTAGAAACCAAGCGGTTCTAGCTTACGCGACCGAACAAAGCTTACAGTCACGTATAATTTTATGAATTCCGTAGAAGCCAAGCGGTTCTAGCTTACGGGGACGTAGAAAGCTTCGAGTCACAAATTATATTAAGAAATCTGTAGAATGCAAGCGGTTCTGTTTTACGGGGACGTAGGAGGCTTACAGTCACGTATAATTTTATGAATTCTGTAAAAACCAAGCGGTTCTAGCTTAGGGGGACGTTTGAAAGCTTACAGACACGTATAATTTTAAGAAATCCGTAGAAACCAAGTGGTTCTAGCTTTCGGGGACGTAGAAAGCTTACAGTCACGTATAATTTTATGAATTCCGTAGAAACCAAGTGGTTCTAGCTTACGGGGACGTACAAAGCTTACAGTCACGTATAATTTTATGAATTCTGTAAAAACCAAGCGGTTCTAGCTTAGGGGGACGTTGAAAGCTTACAGACACGTATAATTTTAAGAAATCCGTAGAAACCAAGTGGTTCTAGCTTACGGGGACGTAGAAAGCTTAGTCACGTATAATTTTATGAATTCCGTAGAAACCAAGTGGTTCTAGCTTACGGGGACGTACAAAGCTTACAGTCACGTATAATTTTATGAATTTCGTCGAAACCAAGCGGTTCTATTTTACGGGGACGTTGAAAGCTTACAGTCACGTATAATTTTATGAATTCCGTAAAAACCAAGCGGTTCTAGCTTTCGGGGACGTAGAAAGCTTACAGTTACGTATAATTTTATGAATTCCGTAGAAACCAAGTGGTTCTAGCTTACGGGGACGTACAAAGCTTACAGTCACGTATAATTTTATGAATTTCGTAGAAACCAAGCGGTTCTATTTTACGGGGACGTAGAAGGCTTACAGTCACGTATAATTTTATGAATTCCGTAGAAACCAAGCGGTTCTAGCTTACGCGACCGTACAAAGCTTACAGTCACGTATAATTTTATGAATTCTGTAAAAACCAAGCGGTTCTAGCTTAGGGGGACGTTGAAAGCTTACAGACACGTATAATTTTAAGAAATCCGTAGAAACCAAGTGGTTCTAGCTTACGGGGACGTAGAAAGCTTAGTCACGTATAATTTTATGAATTCCGTAGAAACCAAGTGGTTCTAGCTTACGGGGACGTACAAAGCTTACAGTCACGTATAATTTTATGAATTTCGTCGAAACCAAGCGGTTCTATTTTACGGGGACGTTGAAAGCTTACAGTCACGTATAATTTTATGAATTCCGTAAAAACCAAGCGGTTCTAGCTTTCGGGGACGTAGAAAGCTTACAGTCACGTATAATTTTATGAATTCCGTAGAAACCAAGTGGTTCTAGCTTACGGGGACGTACAAAGCTTACAGTCACGTATAATTTTATGAATTTCGTAGAAACCAAGCGGTTCTATTTTACGGGGACGTAGAAGGCTTACAGTCACGTATAATTTTATGAATTCCGTAGAAACCAAGCGGTTCTAGCTTACGCGACCGTACAAAGCTTACAGTCACGTATAATTTTATGAATTCTGTAAAAACCAAGCGGTTCTAGCTTAGGGGGACGTTGAAAGCTTACAGACACGTATAATTTTAAGAAATCCGTAGAAACCAAGTGGTTCTAGCTTTCGGGGACGTAGAAAGCTTACAGTCACGTATAATTTTATGAATTTCGTAGAAACCAAGCGGTTCTAGCTTAGGGGGACGTTGAAAGCTTACAGACTCGCATAATTTTTAGAAATCCGTAGAATGCAAGCGGTTCTAGCTTACGGGGACGTAGAAAGCTTACAGTCACGCATAATTTTTAGAAATCCGTAGAATGCAAGCGGTTCTAGCTTACGGGTCCGTACAAAGCTTACAGTCACGTATAATTTTAAGAAATCCGTAGAATCCAAGCGGTTCTAGCTTACGGGGACGTAGAAAGCTTACAGTCACGCATAATTTTTAGAAATCCTTAGAATGCGAGCGGTTCTAGCTTATGGGGACGTAGAAAGCTTACTGTCACGTATAATTTTATGAATTCTGTAGAAACCAAGCGGTTCTAGCTTACAGGGACGTAGAAAGCTTACAGTCACGTATAATTTTTAGAAATCCGTAGAATGCAAGCGGTTCTAGCTTACGGGGACGTAGAAAGCTTACAGTCACGTATAATTTTATGAATTTCGTAGAAACCAAGCGGTTCTAGCTTACGCGACCGTACAAAGCTTACAGTCACGTGTAATTTTATGAATTCCGTAGAAGCCAAGCGGTTCTAGCTTCGGGGGACGTTGAAAGCTTACAGACTCGCATAATTTTTAGAAATCCGTAGAATGCAAGCGGTTCTAGCTTACGGGGACGTAGAAAGCTTACAGTCACGCATAATTTTTAGAAATCCGTAGAATGCAAGCGGTTCTAGCTTACGGGGACGTAGAAAGCTTACAGTCACGCATAATTTTTAGAAATCCGTAGAATGCAAGCGGTTCTAGCTTACGGGTCCGTACAAAGCTTACAGTCACGTATAATTCTAAGAAATCCGTAGAATCCAAGCGGTTCTAGCTTATGGGGACGTAGAAAGCTTACAGTCACGCATAATTTTTAGAAATCCTTAGAATGCGAGCGGTTCTAGCTTATGGGGACGTAGAAAGCTTACTGTCACGTATAATTTTATGAATTCCGTAGAAGCCAAGCGGTTCTAGCTTACGGTGACGTAGAAAGCTTAGAGTCGCACATAATATTAAGAAATCCGTAGAATGCAAGCGATTCTAGCTTACGGGGACGTAGAAAGCTTGTGTTACGTATAATTTTAAGAAATCCGTAGAAACCAAGTGGTTCTAGCTTACGGGGACTTAGAATGCTTACAGTCACATATAATTTTATGAATTCCGTAGAAACCAGGTGGTTCTAGCTTCCGGGGGCGTAGATAGACGTTCTAGCTTACGCGGAATTTGAAAGGTCACAGTCACGTATAATTTTATGAATTCCGTAGAAACCAAGTGGATCTAGCTTACGGGGACGTAGAAATCTTACAGTCACGCATAATTTTTAGAAATCCGTAGAATGCAAGCGGTTGTAGCTTACGGGGACGTAGAAAGCTTACAGTCACGTATAATTTTATGAATTCCGTAGAAACCAAGCGTTTCTAGCTTACGCGACCGTACAAAGCTTACAGTCACGTACAATTTTATAAATTCCGTAGAAGCCAAGCGGTTCTAGCTTATGGGGACGTAGAAAGCTTAGAGTCACAAATTATATTAAGAAATCTGTAGAATGCAAGCGGTTCTATCTTACGGGGACGTAGGAGGCTTACAGTCACGTATAATTTTATGAATTCTGTAAAAACCAAGCGGTTCTAGCTTAGGGGGACGTAGAAAGCTTACAGTCACGTATAATTTTATGAATTCCGTAGAAACCAAGCGGTTCTAGCTTACGGGGACGTAGAAAGCTTAGAGTCACAAAGTATATTAAGAAATCTGTAGAATGCAAGCGGTTCTAGCTTACGGGTCCGTACAAAGCTTACAGTCACGTATAATATTAAGAAATCCGTAGAATGCAAGCGATTCTAGCTTACGGGGACGTAGAAAGCTTGTGTTATGTATAATTTTAAAAAATCCGTAGAAACCAAGTGGTTGTAGCTTACGGGGACGTAGAAAGCTTACAGTCACGCATAATTTTTAGAAATCCTTAGAATGCGAGCGGTTCTAGCTTATGGGGACGTAGAAAGCTTACTGTCACGTATAATTTTATGAATTCCGTAGAAGCCAAGCGGTTCTAGCTTACGGTGACGTAGAAAGCTTAGAGTCGCACATAATATTAAGAAATCCGTAGAATGCAAGCGATTCTAGCTTACGGGGACGTAGAAAGCTTGTGTTACGTATAATTTTAAGAAATCCGTAGAAACCAAGTGGTTCTAGCTTACGGGGACTTAGAATGCTTACAGTCACATATAATTTTATGAATTCCGTAGAAACCAGGTGGTTCTAGCTTCCGGGGGCGTAGATAGACGTTCTAGCTTACGCGGAATTTGAAAGGTCACAGTCACGTATAATTTTATAAATTCCGTAGAAACCAAGTGGATCTAGCTTACGGGGACGTAGAAATCTTACAGTCACGCATAATTGTTAGAAATCCGTAGAATGCAAGCGGTTGTAGCTTACGGGGACGTAGAAAGCTTACAGTCACGTATAATTTTATGAATTCCGTAGAAACCAAGCGGTTCTAGCTTACGCGACCGTACAAAGCTTACAGTCACGTACAATTTTATAAATTCCGTAGAAGCTAAGCGGTTCTAGCTTATGGAGACGTAGAAAGCTTAGAGTCACAAATTATATTAAGAAATCTGTAGAATGCAAGCGGTTCTATCTTACGGGGACGTAGGAGGCTTACAGTCACGTATAATTTTATGAATTCTGTAAAAACCAAGCGGTTCTAGCTTAGGGGGACGTAGAAAGCTTACAGTCATGTATAATTTTATGAATTCCGTAGAAACCAAGCGGTTCTAGCTTACGGGGACGTAGAAAGCTTAGAGTCACAAAGTATATTAAGAAATCTGTAGAATGCAAGCGGTTCTAGCTTACGGGTCCGTACAAAGCTTACAGTCACGTATAATATTAAGAAATCCGTAGAATGCAAGCGATTCTAGCTTACGGGGACGTAGAAAGCTTGTGTTATGTATAATTTTAAAAAATCCGTAGAAACCAAGTGGTTGTAGCTTACGGGGACGTAGAAAGCTTACAGTCACGTATAATTTTATGAATTCCGTAGAAACCAAGCGGTTCTAGCTTACGCGACCGTACAAAGCTTACAGTCACGTATAATTTTATAAATTCCGTAGAAGCCAAGCGGTTCTAGCTTATGGGGACGTAGAAAGCTTAGAGTCACAAATTATATTAAGAAATCTGTAGAATGCAAGCGGTTCTATCTTACGGGGACGTAGGAGGCTTACAGTCACGTATAATTTTATGAAGTTTATGAAGTCTGTAAAAACCAAGCGGTTCTAGCTTAGGGGGACGTTGAAAGCTTACAGACACGTATAATTTTATGAATTCTGTAGAAACCAAGCGGTTCTAGCTTACGGGGACGTAGAAAGCTTACAGTCACGTATAATTATATGAATTCCGTAGAAACCAAGCGGTTCTAGCTTACGGGGACGTAGAAAGCTTAGAGTCACAAATTATATTAAGAAATCTGTAGAATGCAAGCGGTTCTATCTTACGGGGACGTAGAAGGCTTACAGTCACGTATAATTTTATGAATTCTGTAAAAACGAAGCGGTTCTAGCTTAGGGGGACGTTAAAGCTTACAGACACGCATAATTTTTAGAAATCCGTAGAATGCAAGCGGTTGTAGCTTACGGGGACGTAGAAAGCTTACAGTCACGTATAATTTTATGAATTCCGTAGAAACCAAGCGGTTCTAGCTTACGCGACCGTACAAAGCTTACAGTCACGTACAATTTTATAAATTCCGTAGAAGCTAAGCGGTTCTAGCTTATGGAGACGTAGAAAGCTTAGAGTCACAAATTATATTAAGAAATCTGTAGAATGCAAGCGGTTCTATCTTACGGGGACGTAGGAGGCTTACAGTCACGTATAATTTTATGAATTCTGTAAAAACCAAGCGGTTCTAGCTTAGGGGGACGTAGAAAGCTTACAGTCACGTATAATTTTATGAATTCCGTAGAAACCAAGCGGTTCTAGCTTACGGGGACGTAGAAAGCTTAGAGTCACAAAGTATATTAAGAAATCTGTAGAATGCAAGCGGTTCTAGCTTACGGGTCCGTACAAAGCTTACAGTCACGTATAATATTAAGAAATCCGTAGAATGCAAGCGATTCTAGCTTACGGGGACGTAGAAAGCTTGTGTTATGTATAATTTTAAAAAATCCGTAGAAACCAAGTGGTTGTAGCTTACGGGGACGTAGAAAGCTTACAGTCACGCATAATTTTTAGAAATCCTTAGAATGCGAGCGGTTCTAGCTTATGGGGACGTAGAAAGCTTACTGTCACGTATAATTTTATGAATTCCGTAGAAGCCAAGCGGTTCTAGCTTACGGTGACGTAGAAAGCTTAGAGTCGCACATAATATTAAGAAATCCGTAGAATGCAAGCGATTCTAGCTTACGGGGACGTAGAAAGCTTGTGTTACGTATAATTTTAAGAAATCCGTAGAAACCAAGTGGTTCTAGCTTACGGGGACTTAGAATGCTTACAGTCACATATAATTTTATGAATTCCGTAGAAACCAGGTGGTTCTAGCTTCCGGGGGCGTAGATAGACGTTCTAGCTTACGCGGAATTTGAAAGGTCACAGTCACGTATAATTTTATAAATTCCGTAGAAACCAAGTGGATCTAGCTTACGGGGACGTAGAAATCTTACAGTCACGCATAATTGTTAGAAATCCGTAGAATGCAAGCGGTTGTAGCTTACGGGGACGTAGAAAGCTTACAGTCACGTATAATTTTATGAATTCCGTAGAAACCAAGCGGTTCTAGCTTACGCGACCGTACAAAGCTTACAGTCACGTACAATTTTATAAATTCCGTAGAAGCTAAGCGGTTCTAGCTTATGGAGACGTAGAAAGCTTAGAGTCACAAATTATATTAAGAAATCTGTAGAATGCAAGCGGTTCTATCTTACGGGGACGTAGGAGGCTTACAGTCACGTATAATTTTATGAATTCTGTAAAAACCAAGCGGTTCTAGCTTAGGGGGACGTAGAAAGCTTACAGTCACGTATAATTTTATGAATTCCGTAGAAACCAAGCGGTTCTAGCTTACGGGGACGTAGAAAGCTTAGAGTCACAAAGTATATTAAGAAATCTGTAGAATGCAAGCGGTTCTAGCTTACGGGTCCGTACAAAGCTTACAGTCACGTATAATATTAAGAAATCCGTAGAATGCAAGCGATTCTAGCTTACGGGGACGTAGAAAGCTTGTGTTATGTATAATTTTAAAAAATCCGTAGAAACCAAGTGGTTGTAGCTTACGGGGACGTAGAAAGCTTACAGTCACGTATAATTTTATGAATTCCGTAGAAACCAAGCGGTTCTAGCTTACGCGACCGTACAAAGCTTACAGTCACGTATAATTTTATAAATTCCGTAGAAGCCAAGCGGTTCTAGCTTATGGGGACGTAGAAAGCTTAGAGTCACAAATTATATTAAGAAATCTGTAGAATGCAAGCGGTTCTATCTTACGGGGACGTAGGAGGCTTACAGTCACGTATAATTTTATGAAGTTTATGAAGTCTGTAAAAACCAAGCGGTTCTAGCTTAGGGGGACGTTGAAAGCTTACAGACACGTATAATTTTATGAATTCTGTAGAAACCAAGCGGTTCTAGCTTACGGGGACGTAGAAAGCTTACAGTCACGTATAATTATATGAATTCCGTAGAAACCAAGCGGTTCTAGCTTACGGGGACGTAGAAAGCTTAGAGTCACAAATTATATTAAGAAATCTGTAGAATGCAAGCGGTTCTATCTTACGGGGACGTAGAAGGCTTACAGTCACGTATAATTTTATGAATTCTGTAAAAACGAAGCGGTTCTAGCTTAGGGGGACGTTAAAGCTTACAGACACGCATAATTTTTAGAAATCCGTAGAATGCAAGCGGTTGTAGCTTACGGGGACGTAGAAAGCTTACAGTCACGTATAATTTTATGAATTCTGTAAAAACGAAGCGGTTCTAGCTTAGGGGGACGTTAAAGCTTACAGACACGCATAATTTTTAGAAATCCGTAGAATGCAAGCGGTTGTAGCTTACGGGGACGTAGAAAGCTTACAGTCACGTATAATTTTATAAATTCCGTAGAAGCCAAGCGGTTCTAGCTTATGGGGACGTTGAAAGCTTAGAGTCACAAATTATATTAAGAAATCTGTAGAATGCAAGCGGTTCTATCTTACGGGGACGTAGAAGGCTTACAGTCACGTATAATTTTATGAATTCTGTAAAAACCAAGCGGTTCTAGCTTAGGGGGACGTAGAAAGCTTAGAGTCACAAATTATATTAAGAAATCTGTAGAATGCAAGCGGTTCTATCTTACGGGGACGTAGGAGGCTTACAGTCACGTATAATTTTATGAAGTTTATGAATTCTGTAAAAACCAAGCGGTTCTAGCTTAGGGGGACGTTGAAAGCTTACAGACACGTATAATTTTATGAATTCCGTAGAAACCAAGCGGTTCTAGCTTACGGGGACGTAGAAAGCTTACAGTCACGTATAATTTTATGAATTCCGTAGAAACCAAGCGGTTCTAGCTTACGGGGACGTAGAAAGCTTAGAGTCACAAATTATATTCAGAAATCTGTAGAATGCAAGCGGTTCTATCTTACGGGGACGTAGAAGGCTTACAGTCACGTATAATTTTATGAATTCTGTAAAAACCAAGCGGTTCTAGCTTAGGGGGACGTTGAAAGCTTACAGACACGCATAATTTTTAGAAATCCGTAGAATGCAAGCGGTTGTAGCTTACGGGGACGTAGAAAGCTTACAGTCACGTATAATTTAATGAATTCCGTAGAAACCAAGCGGTTCTAGCTTACGGGGACGTAGAAAGCTTAGAGTCACAAATTATATTAAGAAATCTGTAGAATGCAAGCGGTTCTAGCTTACGGGTCCGTACAAAGCTTACAGTTACGTATAATTTTAAGAAATCCGTAGAATCCAAGTGGTTCTAGCTTACGGGGACGTAGAAAGCTTACAGTCACGCATAATTTTTAGAAATCCGTAGAATGCGAGCGGTTCTAGCTTATAGGGACGTAGAAATCTTACTGTCACGTATAATTTTAAAAAACCCGTAGAATGCAAGCGTTTCTAGCTTACGGGGCCGTACAAAGCTTACAGTCACGTATAATTTTAAGAAATCCGTAAAAACCAAGCGGTTCTAGCTTACGGGGACGTAGAAAGCTTACAGTCACGTATAATTTTAAGAAATCCGTAGAAACCAAGTGGTTCTAGCTTACGGGGACGTAGAAAGCTTACAGTCACGTATAATTTTATGAATTCCGTAGAAGCCAAGCTGTTCTAGCTTACGGGGACGTAGAAAGCTTAGAGTCACAAATTATATTAAGAAATCTGTAGAATGCAAGCGGTTCTATCTTACGGGGATGTAGAAAGCTTACAGTCACGTATAATTTTATGAATTCCGCAAAAACCAAGCGGTTCTAGCTTACGGGGACGTTGAAAGCTTACAGACACACATAATTTTTAGAAATCCGTAGAATGCAAGCGGTTCTAGGTTACGGGGACGTAGAAAGCTTACAGTCACGTATAATTTTATGAATTCCGTAGAAGCCAAGCGGTTCTAGCTTACAGGGACGTAGAAAGCTTAGAGTAACAAATAATATTAAGAAATCTGTAGAATGCAAGCGGTTCCATATTAGGGGGACGTAGAAAGTTTAAAGTCACGTATAAGTTTTAGACAACCGTAGAATACATGCGGTTCTAGCTTACGTATGATCGTATACGAAGTTAATGTTATTAAATTA
Source organism: Muscidifurax raptorellus (assembly GCA_020010945.3). Classification (NCBI taxonomy): domain Eukaryota; kingdom Metazoa; phylum Arthropoda; class Insecta; order Hymenoptera; family Pteromalidae; genus Muscidifurax; species Muscidifurax raptorellus. The sequence goes on from JAHUUD020000067.1 coordinate 295,193, forward strand.
AATTAAAATTAACGTTATTAAATTAAATTAAAGTTAACGTTATTAAATTAAAACGATTGATACAACAAATATCCAAAACGAAATATGAGCAATCATGCGCGAGACGACAGTGTTATACGAACACAAATTTCGATAAAATACAATTAAACAAAAGAGTCAGAATAACAAACCCGAATATACGTCGCGAAATTATAATACAATTAAAATACAACTAAACAAAAGACTCAGAATAAAAAACCCGAAATACATCGCGAAATTATAATACACAAAAGTTAAAACCATCTGGGATTTGAGCATACCGAACGTCGCTAGAAGCATTTCAATAGCGAGTATAAAAATACGAAAATATCACATCCACAACGAGGAAAGTCAAGAGCAAGCTGAGAGATGCAGACGCCAGAAACGCAATGCTTCACAATAGCGAGAAACTATACGTGGGTCAGTAGTAGAATTATACGAGGAAACTTCTCCGATATATACACCTCATAGCAACAGAGACATAACTTCGGCTACGACCGACGGACCGTCATGCCTACGCATCGCGGGCGCTAAGCCAACAGCGGTGTCGCTTCTAATACGTCTATTATAAATGCAAGAGAGGGACGCGAAAGAAGCAGCCTTGCCCACAAGCAGTAAGCGTCCATATTTACGACAAGGTAGATAATATCACTACTTTTTATATTGGTGAATGTACGAAACTAAGAAGCCATGCGATGCAAAGAAGCTTCCACCGCCTGAACAAACACAATAATTATAGAGCAGAGCAAGTCGGAAACTATAAATCTGAGGGGAACATATGACAAGCAGCAGAAATAAAACCAGAGACGAGAAATAGTAAGAAGAGCAGTAGAAAACGATTATAGATAAGTCCATATATGGAAAAGTTAAGCCCTCTTATTGGATATTTGCGTCGAGAACATTCTAGAACATTTGCAATGCCACCATAGGAGGAGTACGGACTATATGAGGCACTGGACAAACTGCGCGGGTCTCTTAGTCGGGCCTAGTCATCTTCACGTCGTCGGGAGCTTAGTTACCGTCGGATAAAATTTCGCTGAGTCGGAAGCTCCGTTCGGGACCCAGCATAACCGCGCACAAAATCATTTGATCCGGGATTCGCGTTCAACACGACACTCAGAATTATCGAAAGAAATTAGAATCTCGCGTCGTGAACGGATAAATTAACGCAAGGCACGAATAAATTTCTCATTGTATAAATTAAGACGGAAATCGAGAAAATCGAGCCGCGAGATGAAGTAGTCACCGCATAGCAACGAGCAGAGAAAATAATAGCTATACGCCACGGAAGTCTTTCAAACGCACTTCTGAGTCACATATAATAAAGCCATCTGAAAGCCAATCGGAATCGAGTGCATATTAGATTATTCTTTTGAAGAAACCCACGATCATTACATCTCGCACCGTCTCTCAAACCAGATCATCTCTCACATACAGTTTTATAAACTTAGTACTACTATATCGACTTCGCATATTGTAATAACGTAATAGTCACACTGAGCGTCGACAAAGTTCCGGTAATTGTCATTTTAAATGAATAAACGAGGATTTATTGCTGTTAATTTAGGGCTTTTCAATCGAGTTCCAAATTCCGAGTCCTTGCATAATTGCATCTCATAACTAAATAACTTACATCTCGCGTCGACTACTGACCCAGTGGTTCCGATCACCCGCCGAGAGAACCAGCAGGTAGCAGAGCAACAATGCAGCCAACTTGACAAAAGGTAGGTGTCAATTCTATACATCTCTCTCCCTCTCTCCCTCTCTCCCTCTCTCCCTCTCTCCCTCTCTCCCTCTCTCCCTAAACTAACCATGAAAATTGTTGCAACCGACGACAGCATCATAGCTGAGGACGTAACAATATATTGAATTATTATATTACTTTATTACAAGTTCTTGCCTGTATAATAAAAGTTAATAGATTACATAGTATAAATGGCTTTGAAAGTTTTAAAATATTGAGATTATGCATTTTGATAAACAAAAGTATTTGTCTTATAGTAATGAGTTCCTATATGCATTTATTAATGCATATAGGAATTAATTAATGCAATTATTACAATATTATTTGTTGATGAACGTTTGCTACTTAATATATCATATCTGAAATTTCGAGCATAACAGGTCTGTTTAGGTAAACAGCTATCGTATTCGACTGTACGACTATAACGACCATACCGAAGATCCAGGGTTCAATCTCCGTTGCCGATAAAAAAGAAGTTAACTTCTTTCTTCCTTAAGACCCAATTAATAATAATAATGACAATTAAATAATAATAAAAAATAATAAAAATAATAATAATAATATCCAACTTAAACTGGAAAGTGTGTCCGATTATATCATAAAGAATAGGGATGTCTGTTATGTGTTATTAATTTAGTGTCTATTCAAATAAAATATTTAGTATTAAGGCAATATTCATATTTCAAAAATTAATAGTCTAATGTAATACTTTTATTTTATTGTCAAATGATGTCTTTTACATTTGTGACGAGGTATTTGGTGAAGAAACCGGAGAAAAGGGTATTTTCTCTTATACCAGCATAACCGCTCCCTTAATATGTTAAAGGTCGAATTTCTTAGGCGCCAGGTCTCAAACAAATAATATATACTAACACCCCGGCTTTATGAGACCTTACCTCACTCAGGGAATTTCGTTACGTAAAACATACAACAAAAGGTGACACAATATCCAATCTTAACAGCTTTATTAATTTGCACTCAAACCGATCACAACTCTATAAATTAACTTATATATGCGGGCTGCGCACTCTGGCCGTATACACATATATGTCGACGATTCGCGCACAACGATCCGGCACTCTCTTTCTCCATGCGACTCACACAGCACGTGCGTCTCGACAATCACACTACAACGACTATAATGATTACGCTATCTGGCTAATAAACTGTTAACGTCTTCCTTTCTCTTGTTCTGCGATGTCTCGTTCTCTAAAAAGCATGTTCGCGAAACCGTACTACGGTGATGTGAATATAGTATCTCGAAGGCTACTGGCTAATGTTGCTGGCTCGACAGTCGAAATACAAGCGAGAGAGCGCTCATCAAGATGTCTGCCGCCAGGACCTGTTCTCTCGCTCTGTCTCTCTCCATCTCACGGCTCTAATTTAATACAGTATCTCGCGACGTGATCTAACCAATCACAGATTATATTCCGGCGGGAAATTGAAAAATATAATTCTCTCTCATTGGCATACTTAATCACCACATAATAGTACAATATCATCATCATTCTATTCCAATCATAAATTCATATTTAATCTACCGCCGCAGTTAACAATCATAAAGCACACAATGCGACTCACCGTAGAAGTAGCTTGAGGCTTTGTCGCACCCGACGATTACATGCACCTCCACTCGGCATCTATTCTACTGCACTCACACAATTTTACAAACGCAGCGGTTTTCACTTTATTTCTCTCACTCTTTCACACAATATAGGCGCGCGAGCACAGCTGCTCGGCTTCGTCGACTTCAACGCGGCTCTCCTCTCTTCACGGCTCTCTCCCGCTGGGAATACTGGTTATTGCGGCATGTCTGCGGACGAATGTGGCTGCTACTGCATATGTGTGTGTCTGCTGACCGCTACGGCGTGCTGGTGCGTCGGACCCGAGTAGAATGCCTTCTTTTCCTCTCTCTAGCTCCCTCTACAAACCACAACAGACTTGAGTTTGTTACTAATTAATTAACTGACGATTCGGGTTGTAGAGAATGTGGCAGAGATTCTTTCTTTCGGCGCCGACAGCCACCCCGTCGCACATTATAAAAGTAATTAATTAATAATTTAGTGAAATTGACAAATTATCTAATTATAATCATTAATCATATAGTATATAATATTATATTGATGTATATATACATATTGCAACGGGGTAGAACGTCGAGCAATAAATGAACTCCCTCTCACTCCACCTACACCACCATCACTAATGGTCATAAGCATTCATTTCTATGGTGTTGTTGCATATGAGAGAAGAGAGAGAATCGTTCCGTTGTCTGTTTTTTGCGCGGCTTGCCAGCTACACACCAGCTGCACACACTTTACCGTACTCTCACCAACAAGCACACGCCGCGAGAGAGAAGGGACACTACAGCCGCATCGCCAGTCTACATCCTAGCGCATAAACTATATCAAGGGCCTTCGATCGATATCGATGCCGCACGATATACCTATGAATTCCGTCGCGCGCTATCGTATAAGATCACGTGATCCTAAATTCTCGTCATCACTGTAATTTCAAATAAAATGTACCAAGTTATAAAGAAGCTATGTGAATGGGATATTATAAATGAGTGTGCCGAGAGTGATTATACGAACCAGAGGACTATGTTAATTATTGTAAAATAATATGTATGAGGGATATATTGAATCATGCCGCCGAATATTTGTATTAAAACCTATGTACTGCTCAAGCGTGTATGTATTTTCATTTGTGGAAACACGAAGTTTTCCTTATTATTATTGTTGCTTGTAAATAGAGTTTGCTGTATTGTTCGATATACTTCGAGATTTTCTTATTATTGTTAATAAGGAAAAGGTAGTCCTGTCTTTGGCTCAGCATGAGATTTCGCGACGTCGCGTGATTGTTCCGTTGCGAGCTCCGACGGTAGGCAGACGTGGTTTCTCTGGTCCGCCCGCCCGATGTTCTTTACATTAGTCACGATCAAGTCCGTTTTTCATAAAGCTCTAATTGTTGTTACGTTTAACCAGTGGTCAACGTTATTCTAACTTTCCCTACCAGCACCTTGCTATCCGACTACAGTCGTCTGCCTTACTATCTCGCAAAAGGTGTCGACATACAAGAAAGATAAAGGTAGTCGAGTAGTACATACAGCAGGAGATTGGCGAGATTGAGCCATTTACCGAGACGGCTGTTGGACGAATATTGAAGTGCTGCCAAATTATTAATAAACAGTGTTAGTTCGAGCCGAGTGTGTCAATTCTTTATTTCCCGTCATGGAATTCCCTCCGAGAACGAGAGTCAAATCACCGGGTATTGTGAGAAAGCGTGGCCTGGCGCTAAATAATAAATTCGGTCGCGTCTTTTGAGAGCCTTTAGTCGAGAAGTAACTCTTCTAAACGCGAGTTTTTCCGCGAAAAATACATAGTTGCAATATATACATATAAAATCAATACTATTTCAACATACAAATCCTAATATAGGTATGGTATAGGTATTAGAAACATAATTACATTAGAACATATCTACATATCAATGCTTTCCAATTATAAAATCAAGACTTGATTTAGTAATCCCCATATAATACTTTACAATTAGTTTTGACATAGTCAAATACACTAGATTTCTTAAATAATGGTGGGTTTGAATTTAAAAAAGGTGCAATAGTTTGTTGTTTAAGATATTTAGATATCGATGGTGGACTTCGTAACGGGACAAGATTAATTGTCAAAGATATAATGAAGTATGTAATAATAGCAGAAATCATAACCGGCAAACATTCTGGTGAAATTATTTAATTGCTACAAATTGATTTAGGTCCATCATTAGATGAAATACTTTTTCATATGATAAGAAGACAATTTCCAATACGATTAAGTTTTGCTGCGAACATCAATAAATCTCAAGGTCAATCTTTTGAAAAAGTTGGATTATATTTACAGATTCTAGTATATTGTCACGGTCAATTATATGTCGTTTTGTCGATAGCGACATCAAGAAAAAATTTAAAAATACGTTTAAATAGACAATTGATTTATAAACATGATAATAATTCTATAAATAACAATGCAAAAAGGAGAAAACTCGACGATTATGCTAAAATATATACAAAAAATGTAGTACATTCAGAAATATTTTTAAATGAATAATTTCAATTTTATGTGAAAAATGATTCAATAAAATTATTAAATTTAATTAATTTATGTATGTTAAAGTTTGATGATATATATGTGGGATTAGGAGTATGCGTGGGCGTGTATACGAAGCATGTAAGAGTATATGAGAAACAATGTATAAGGTTATCTATGTTTGAAAGGGATGCTATGTAGGAGATGGAGAGATAGCTCGGAGAAGGAGGAGGATGCTCAGAAGAGAGATAGCGTGGAGTTATGACGCGACGTGAGTCAAAGCGGAGAGAAGCGTCCTACGAGAAGCGGCAGAGACGAGAATTGCTATTGGCCCTGTGTAGCAGAGAGAAAATGAGAGATTGGATGGGGCGAATGAAAGCGGATGTACCTACCTCCTTTGGACCCAAGCGTAGAGAGAAAGAGGGAGAGAGAGAATGGGAGACCTGGCTGCGTGACGACGCAGCTCGCCCCAGACTGTGCGTAGTGTGCAAGAGTTAGAATAGTTCCATTCTTTATTACATTCAGTTATCTAAATATGAATATATTATATTCAATTATATTCTAGATTTAACCGACAGTCTTTTATTGCTTTTTCAACATTACTCCTGTCAATCGATGCCTTGATCCCCACAAACGGAAGCTAGTTCGAAGCAAGCGGCAGAAATTTTCAAGTGAACTAATCTCGCAGTGCACGTAAAGAGTAAAAAAGACCTCAACAACGGGAAGGCTGAAGAGTATAGGTACGCAAGAAAATTCGGCAGTAAACTTAGAAGAAGTAAGTAGAGAAAAGCGCGGATGATTACCCGTTTTCAGCACATAGGTATGCAAAGTAAGAGATGCGGCGTATAGGTGCGCAAAGAAGACAAGCAGCAGTTTTACAAGGAATCGGTGCGGCGTCGACCTCAAGTACGTGGGGGTGTTTCCCGAAAAGTGAAAGTGTCTGAAGAGTGGTGGAAGTGAAGTCACACGCAGAAAGCGAAGCGACGTTGACAGAGCAGGAGAGTCAGGTTTGTAGCGCCAGGAAAGGGGGAAATAGACCCCCAGCGAAGGATAAAGAGGAAGGAGAATAGCGCAAAGGTGTAGTGAAGAAAGGTACATTCGGCCCTTTCAGCTATCAACTCTCGCGCATTATGAAAATTACGAGGATGCCGACTCAACAGGAGTTCGAAGCCGAGAAGGAAGCCCTTGAAGCTACGGATCGCAGAGCCGAGGAAATGGCTAGAACGATGCAGAAGATGCAAGAAGTGTTAAACAGTTTGAAGAAAGCTGAGTTAGAGCGACGATAGGAAAACGGTAAGCAGCTAGCCGAGTTACAGAGGCAGTTTACAGCATGAAGCCGACGCACGCCGCGTGGTGATGGAGGCGGCAGACGTAGCACGTTGTGAAGTACATGACGCGGCGGCGCAGTTAGCGCGCCCGTGCCAGGAACAGAACCGGCACCACAACCGCCAGCACCGAGAACAACTCCAGCACCAGGCACAACAACGCCACCATCCGGGTCCGACAATTATGGCGGAGCAAGATGAGTGCCCCTGCCGCCAGGGTTCAACATATACCCAAGTTGCTTGCTGTGACTGCTGCAAGCCATCGACATGATGTAAGTGAATGCGGATAGCAGCGGCAAAACAACGATTTCCTTTTCAATGACGGCGGATCAGCTGCCGAAATTCTCAGCAGAGGACTCTAGTCAGCCGATAAAAGCGTGGCTTAGACGCGTTGAAGACGACGATATAGTAAGACGACCACTGACGGGAGAAGAGGTTGCTAGGTGGCTATAGTGAACTGGCTACATGAGATGGATACATCAGACCAGGGGATGATGGGGGCGTTCGGAAGAAAGATACACGTATCCGACATACACAATGCGATGCGCCAGCGCCTAAAGCAGAAAGACGAAACAGTCCTGACTTACATCCAGGAAATGCAGTACCTGGGCTCACAAGGAGAGCTCAACGACGAAGACGTTCGTAGGTACATAATAAATGGTATTACCGATGACGCTTCAACGCAATTGACGTTAGCGAGCATGCCCAATGAGTCATTCGTGCAGCTCCTTGAAACGTGTTATCTGAGCAGCCAGCAGGGACACATTGCGAGGAATTGCACGAAGAGGAAAGCAGATGCGCAGAAGTGCTTCATATGCCAGCAGGACGGTTACAAATCGTTTAATTGTCCCAAGAAGAACACGAAGATGTTAAGAGGAAAGGTCTATCACGTCAGTGAAGAGGGTAATCGCAGGTGAGTACTGGCCGCCGTAGGAGGACTGGAAATCGATTGTCAGCTAGATAGCCGCGCACACCGGCACATCCTGCGACGGGATTTATACCACAAAATAAATAAAGGCGGTGAGTTTCCAATGTAGAACACAAGGATCAATCGCAAGGGCTCAAGAGGCCCGATTACTACATTAGGTAGCGTCTCCCTGCCGACGATTATCTCAAGGGTAGAGTACCAAGCAACCCAGTGCTAGATATGGCAGGGGTAAAATTAACCAGAGAATGACCAGTGCCCGAGCCGCGGTCGGAGAACCGTTTTTACAGGAGGTACAGGTCGAGATCATGGACTCTCTAAGGGATCTCGAGTACACGTTGCTTGCAGACTACAAAGAGCGCATCAAGAAGCTGATACTGGACTACGTGCCGCAGAAAAGAGAAGTTCCCCGTACAACTGAACATTACAGTATTAGAAAACAAGCCGGTCGTCAGTTGCCCGAGGCGCCTATCACCAGGTGAAGAAGAGGCTATACGCTAACTGCTAGAGGACTGTAAAGCGAGAGGAATCGTCAAGCGAGATACATCAGATTTCGCAAGTGCAATAGTTTCGGTGTCAAAGAAAGATGGGACGATAAGAATCTGCATCGATTATAAGTGGCTGAATAAAATCGTTAGCAGACTACACTTTCCGATGCCTTTGATCGAAGACTCAACAAATAATACAGAGGAATCGACCATCAGCTCGTACCTGGACCTCAAAGACGGATTTTTTCATGTCACTGTTGCACAAGACAGCCAAAGGTATTTGGCATTTGTCACACCATGGGCGAAATATATACCCTTGGTAGCACCGTTTGGATTGTGCAACTTGCCGGCAATGTTTACCGAGATGGTAGCCGCAGTGCCGAATTGATTAGACAGAAGTTAATGGTACTGTATATGGGACGACATTATTAGTAAGGTCTCAACCGAGGAGGAGGCATTTCAGCGTTTGAAAAAGGTCTTCAGCGCAGCGAAGCACGGCCTTAACTTCAACTGGAAGAAATGCCTCGGATATATCATCGAGAACGGGACCATCAGCCCAGCGAAGCAGAAAGAAAACGATGTCAAGAACTTTGCAACATCGAAGAAAGCCAAGCGGCTGTTGAGATTCCTGGGCCTCTTCAGATACTTCAGGAAATTTATAGAAGATTTTGCACGGATCGCAAAGTCACTTAGCGACCTAACAAAGAAAGACGCTAAGTTTATCTTAGCACTTTATCAAAGAGCACTCGTCAGAGTAAATGTACTACAGCTCTTCAACAAGAGCAAGGAGACGGAGCTTCATACCGATGCATCATAAGATGGATATGGTGCAATTTTGCTTCGAAAAAATTTCAAATTTACTTACAAGATATTTCTTTCACGATAGTTACAGATTGCAAGGCATTTGAATTGGCAAGGAACAACAACAAGCTGAAGCCACATATTGCCAGGTGGGATATGTTCCTAGAAAAGTTCCGGTAAAAAATTGAAAATCGACCAGGCAACAAGATGCAGCACGTCGACACCTTAAGCAAAAGAGACTGCGTTAGAACGCTGCTAGAACGAGGACCGTACAAGGAGTATACGTTCGATAATGGTCTAGTGTTCGATGGTAGCGGCGGAAAGTGCAGATTAGTGATGCCCAGGGGCATGCACGCAGAAATCATAAGAAGAACGCACGAAGTAGGACACTTTGGTGTGAAGAAGCTGATCGAGGAGATCAACCAAAATTACAGCATCGAGAGCGTGAAGGGTGCAGGCGTTCATTGATAATTGCATCACCTGCATTCTGACATGCAGAAAGGCAGGCAAGCAAGAAGGGAGACTGAAGCCCATTCCAAAAGAACCAACGCCGATGCATACAATTTATGTAGACCACGTTGGGCCTCTGCCATCAACGAGTAAAAAGTACAAGCATTTGCTCGTTATCTCCAATGCTTTTACGAAATATACATGGATTTTTACTACCGAATCCAACGGCACAGCAAAGATTATTAAGAAGCGAAGAGTTTCTTGCAGCAGAACTTCGAGAATCCGCGAAAAAAAAAATATATATATATATATATATGAGGCATTCTACGTCAACCCGAGGCAAAATTTTTTCTCCTCCAAACATTTTTTCCAATTTTAGTATAGTCACAAAATAGCACAAAAAAATTTCAGACCTTATGGTACCTTCGTTGCAAAGTTATAGCCATGTACAAATTTGAGATTTTCTTACTTTTATCAGCAACTTAAATAATTATTTAAGGTATGATAGAAGCATTTGGGTATACAAACCTTTATGCTTTTTTGCTCGCAATTTTCTATAGTATACTGTAAGATTTTTTTCGGAACCCAGTTAACTCATTTCTAATTAATTAATATAAGGATAGTTCTATAGAGTCTATATTTTGGAAGAAAGGGAAAATTTACCTTCAAATTTGAAGGTTATTGAATTATTAAAAAGCAGCTCTTCGATTTTAGTATAATCAAAAATTTATTTTATTTACTTTTTATTAGCATGGGATATCATAACTTCAACTGATCAAATTAAGAACAAATTCTTTGTTTCTTTTCTGTTAACAGCTATGTAAGATGAAAATAAGTGAATCTAAGCTTTAGATCATGTGCTCAAAAATAGCCCCATCCTGTTCGATGCAAACCGATACTCTTCTAGGATTGTGTTCAAAGATTGAATGGCTTCAGTAATTCTATGAATCATATTATTTCTTGCAGGTGACCGTTCGCGGAATACCAGATCTTTTATCTTTCCCCACAAATAATAGTCAAGAACGGTAAGGTCAGATGATCGGGGTGGATACTCGACAGAACCACGAATACCGATCCATCTATCCGGAAATATATCATTTAGTAATCTTCGAGCAGTAACCGAAGTATGCCCTGGGTATCCATCTTGTTGGAACCGCATGCAAAGACGCTGTTGCAGTGGAATATCTTCTATGAAATCAGGAAGATTCCTCCGAATCAATTGTCTATACCACGGACCATTTAAGTTCTGTCCAAAAAAAATATGACCCACTATATCCTCAGTAAATACCTTACCTAACATTCACTTTTCACACATGCTGATGGTCAGTTTCTCTCAACCAGTGATGATTAATTTGTGATCAATATCGAAAATTCCAAGTGTTTAAATCTGCATCACTTTTGAATACCCATCCATCAGAAATTAAAATATTTCGGTGAAAGTTAGGTGGTTGCTGTTCAATCTAATTACAGAAATCGAGATTGCCGAACTTAAGTTATAGCACTATTACGAAATTTACGGGATATACTTGTACAAGTATACGAGATATGCTTGAAATATTGATATATGTGAAACAGAGAGTTCGATCCTGAGTATGACAACCAGAACGTTCAAGAAGATACAAAGATAAGATTATATACAAATATTTCAGTATAAGTAATTTTTTGTGCAGGGCCTTTATTTGTTGCTACAAATAAGACTATCTATTAATATTGGCTAAAAACTTATTAAATTGCTCTTTACGTCCTTATGGTATACAAAAATCATATAAGCGCTATTAGAGAAAATAAATTTTCTCTAACCAATTATATTTGGTACCAGAACTGTACCAGAAAGTCTTTTATGCTCACTTTCTGTAGCGTAGTTCTTAGTCGCACGATTATCTGGAATTGTGGAAGGGGTGTCGCGCCGGCTCAGAAGAATTGGCTTCGGGGTGAGTCCACGCTGTTCGTGTGCGCATATTTGGCGACTCATGCTCGATTGCGCTATCACTAACTACGCTATATACTAAATATTATTTAAATAGATTATAGATTACATAAATACTACACGAGCGAACGTTTCATGTTAGATATTATAAAAAACATATATAATGGATATTGTCGTATATAAAGTCATGTTCTTGAACATATTTCATCTTTATATTTGTAGTGTCACCATTGCCGTCACCGAGTAAATCCCCGACGAGGACTCCAATTCAAGCTCAAAAGCAGCCTTACTGTACAGCTCTTTACGATTTTGAACCTGAAAATCCTGGAGAACTTGGATTTAAGGTAATAACATTTTTTTATGACTCTTATGAGTAGTACCATGATACAATATGGTACTCTAATATATCGTCGGACCCTAGGAAGACTAACATAGGCGATGTTCTTATGTAAAAATGACCCACAGGTATGAAATAAAATAATCGCAAATTGTATACATATCGTCGGTCCGTACGAAGTCTAACACAGCTCAGATTACCATCGAAGAATAAGGCATTTCATTCTCACCGCGAAGAATAGTACAGTTCAGATTCTGGAATTCTTGCCGCGAAGACTAACACAGCGTACTTCCTTTTTTAGCAAAAACTAATATATTATCAATTATATGAAAAACTTAATTAAAAAATGTTTGCACTCACAATTTCGCCACATGCTAAGCTTATTATATACCTTTTATATGTATGAATTTGATTCATTTTCGTGTGATAATATCATCCCGAATGTCGTGTAAAAAATCTGAGCTGCGTTACTCTTCGTGGCAAGAATTTGAGCTGCGTTGGTCTTCGCGATAAGTAGCTACTGTACTACTTTTCGTAGCGAGAATGAACTGCCTTTCTCTTCGACGGTAATCTGGACTGTGTTAGACTTCGTAGGGACCGACGATATTTATAGAATTTGCGATTATTTTATTTCATACATATGGGTTATTTTTACATAAAGACATCGCCTATGGTTTCTGCGTTGAATACTTTTGTTCATGATTGTATTCAAGTCATGGTATATTCCTTTGTAGACGATAACATTCCGTAATCTTAGGGGTTATTTTGACAACTGGAAATCGTCTAAGAAGAGGTCTGGTATTTTTGATAACTTTTCTCTTCTTGATTCTCGTCAGACGGGCTTTCACCCGTTTCATAGCACGCAGACGGCGCTTCTAAGCTTGACGGAGGATATCAGAGCAGGCATTAACAGCAAGAAGCAGCTACTGACTATTCTTCTGCTGTTTGATTTTAGCAAGGCGTTTGACACCATTTCTCCCTCTAAACTCCTTAGCAAGCTGATTAGGTTAGGGTTCTCTAAGTCGGTGGTTCTGTGGATTGGATCATATATCACAGGACGTAACCATCGAGTAGTTACAAAAACAAACGGCGAGTCAGATTGGCTCACTACCAATCTTGGCGTACCACAGGGATCGGTGTTGGGACCTTTGCTTTTCAGTTTGTACATAAATGATCTTCAGGATGTTTTGGCCAATTTTCAGAGGCCTGAGGGTTCACTATCAGACGGTGTTAGGCACTTGCTTTATGCGGATGACCTCCAAACATATACTCAGGTATCTAGAGACAATCTTGTGGAGGGTGTGCATCGTTTGTCGATGGTGGCGAGAGCTGTGTCGGCGTGGGCGACCGAGAATGCGCTCCGCCTTAACGTTAGCAAGACAAAAGCTGTGATATTTGGTTCGGAGTATAACATTAATAAAATACAAAGTCTAGAGCTGCCCGGCATTGAGGTTGAAAGTTGCGTTTTCGTTCCATTTGTTGACGTTAAGACTAACCTTGGTGTTGTGATGGACTCGAGAATGACGTGGAAGCCGCAGGTTGATGCAGTTGGTCGTAAAGTAAATAGGGCTTTATATGGTCTCAGATCTTTCAGATCCTGCACAACTGAGGCGCTTCGTAAGCGGTTAGCTAGTGCTCTTGCAATCTCTCATCTAGATTATTGCTCTCTTGTTTACATGGATATCTCAGGGGAGCTTGAGTCTCGACTTCAGAGGCAGCAGAATTCTTGTATAAGGTATATCTGTGGTGTTAGGAAGGACGAGCATATTTCCCCGTACAGAAAGAAATTGGGATGGATAACGGTTCGAGAGAGGAGAGAGTATTTTGCCGCGGCCATGCTGTACAAGGCTATAGTTATGAGGCAGCACCATAGCTGCTCTTTTTGATAGAAACCAGTCTAGGACCTCGAGCAGGGACCCCAAAGAACTCGTCGTCCCGAATTCGCGTACTGAGGCTGGGATGAAGTCTTTCAGTTCCCAGGGTGCACGACTTTGGAATTCGCTACCGCGCGAATCGAGAAGTCTTCCGTCGCTTAGTAGTTTTAGGACAGCAATACGCCGTTATATGTACCGAGTTGACGATGAATAAAGGTTGCGCATTGTAAAGTTATATCGACGAAATGTATATTGACTACGATATGACTATGATATGTACAAAATGTTTTTGACTTGTCCAAAATAAATTTTTATTCTACTCTATTCTATTCTATTCTATTCTATTCTATTCTATTGCGCGAGATAAAATCATGCCACAATTATTGAAGTAGAGGCGTTAGATTTCTTTTTATTAGATAGGCAAGCTTAATCTAGATAGGCAAGCGGAGGTTTTTCGGGTATTTGAAATACACAGGAACACGCAAATAAATTGTCAGATTAGTTAGCCGCTGCTGCTGCGCGAATATATTGTTAATGCCGCGACGTAGTAACACGAGTTATAATGTTGACGCTAGCAAATATGGCAGAAGAACTGCGGAGTCAACAGAAGTTAATAGCTGATGCGTTGGCAAATGCCGCCAAAGATTTAAAGGCGAGAAGTTGTAGCTTCTATCAGAATTGATATCGGAAAGCACAATTGCGAGTACCTACAGTGAAGAAGATCAACAAAGAATAGCCCAGGAAGTCAACAGATTTATCTGGAAGCTGTCAGTTGAGTCCTTAATAACGGTACCAGACGCTCTGTTATTGGATGCCAAGGATTCACCAATGATTACTCTTATCAGTATAAAAGCTAGGCTCGGAGGCGACTATAAGGAAGAAGATTTCGTTACCTCAAACGACCTAGGCAGATGTGTCACTTGATATAAGAGAGACATAAGGCTGTTCTTGCTGTTACGAGCAGTATTACCGCATTTTAGCGACGTAGTGACAACAAGAATGGCATATGAAAGAAGCGTCAGCGGTATTACAAGTATAACGCAAGACACAAAAGATGACATCCAGATGTCAGGAGCGGACCAATCAGAACGAGACTGCAGAATGCCTTCGTCGAAGATAGACAGCGTTTTGGGGAACGAGAGTACCCATCAACTTGCTGTAGATTAAAAAGCTGCAACAGAAGATGAAAACGCTGCTATGGCCTCGATTACGACCAAGGTAGCGCATACGCCTGTATGCGCAGAAACAGCTAAAGGCTTAGAGCGCGAGTCAGATGCAGAGTCGCAATCAGACTCAATGCTCAGCAAATCAAGCTATAATCCTTGTGAAGAGGTAACATGTCTCCTCGCACATTCGCAGATACTTCAAGAGGTTCAGAGTATGCGTCAGGAGTTGCTAGAGCTGAGACAGAAATTGAGTAGTCTCGAGAATCAAAAGGCAGGCCAATGTAGTTGTCAGTGCAATGACGCTAAGACACAGAGCTCGCCACAGGCCAGAAGAAGGCAGAAGAGGAAAAAAGTGTCACGTACCGCACAGCAGAATAGGAAGTCTGCAAGCGAAGAACGACACCTTGGCTTAAAGAAATGTCCTCTCAGACGCCGGAGTAAAACGAAGCCTAAGGAAGGCACATGGCTGTCAGAGTGGCCTCGTTCTCAACAGACAAAAAGCCAGAGCGAAAGAGCGGCAAGGTCGCCAAGGCCAAGACAAGCCAAGCCTGTCAGGTAAAGGCGGAAAAGCTGCCCGACAGATGGAACTGCCAAGGACCCAACGCGCAGAGGGAGCGGCCTAGCCCAAAGTGTAGTCCAGCAACAGGGATACTACTAAAGGCGCGTTGCCGGCATAAGAAGTGCTGTGTGTGTGGTTCAAAGGATCACTTGAAGCGAGATTGCTTTGAGGCGATAAAGTAGGATATGCAGCTGTTTAATCGAGTGCATAAAAGACTCGAATGTTGGACATGCGGTCAGGTGACTCATTGGATAAGAGACTGTCCTGAATGGAAGGACTGGTCGCCAAAAGCACGGCCAAGTAAAGTCGCTAAATCTGGAATGAATGTTCCCAGCGAGACAGAGAGAAAGGCATGTTACGCTAAAGAAGGAATCCTACTTCTAAGGCAAAAGAAGTAGCCATTCAGTAACGCAAGGCTTCGATACCACCATCTGAAGGACGAGGACGACAACACCCAGAGCTGGGTGGATGCAGGTCGACTGGTAGAAGTCCGTAAATGAGAGATCCACTCGGAGGAGAACAATCAAAGAGGGATGATATGAAAATCCGATGGGTGTGGTAAGAATAGATACGAAGCGTAAGATGCTGCGTGCGAGCGGAAGAGACTCTGATAACGAATAGAGCAATAATACGGAATCGCGTCCTGTTAGATCGCAGCACAGCGGTGCTCGAAGTATAAAACTACCTCAGCGTGTCGCGGAGCATTACCGCAAGATACTGGACCCGGTCCCCTCGCAGGTTGCGTGGGCAACGCAACACTTCGCAGCGGGCAGACGAGTCAGTCTCAGGGCGGCCGGAGACTAAGCCGCACGGTAGGCCTCGGGAGGGCCTAGACGCGCCTCTACCGTTGCCCGCACAGCCGTCGACAGAGGTTCGAGCGACAGGCATGGTTAAGAGAAAACCTCGTCGGCCTAAGGCTCACGCAACCGTGGGAGGTAGGCAGAATAATCTGTATTTTTGTTTCAGGATGAATTCGGCTGACTGGGACGGTGTCCTCAGCAGGCTCTTTGAGGAGGCCCGCTTACCGGAGGATTCGGTCGCAGATGAGGATGACCTCATGGACCACGACCACCTGTCCGAGGAGGATGACCCACCGAGAAGGGACTGGGCAGAAGAGACTCGGGAGGAGGAGCTACTACTGACGCCCCCGAGCATCAACAGCAACCCACCGCCGGAAGAAGACGGCGAGGCTCCGCCGCGCCGCCTGCGCTTCGCAGGTTTACCCATCTCGGCTCGGTTGAAGTCCGCCCAGCCTATCGCCCCAGCACCATCAGCATCTGCTCCGGATACTGCCCAGAGGTGTAGTGCATACTGAGCACCGGGGCATCGTCGCAGGTAAGCGATCACACGAGCGAGATCAGCATTTCGCAGAAGCAAAGTGCAGGAGCACTTCGCATTTGTACGGTGGCCATAGGCATTTATCCCCCTAGAAATAGCCCCGTTACAACTGGCGCCCAATACGTGTGGATACGCGGGATAGGAAAATAAAAAGCGTTTCCCGCGAACTCGGTATAGGGAATTCCCGATCCAGCGAAAAATAAGTGAATTTCGAGGAAAGACAGTCGAATTTTCGCGAGTTCGAAAAGGCCTAGGTGTGATATACAGCATTATATTAGCGCCGAGCCGATCAAAACAAACATCGGTTCATTGGTCGGCTGAGCAGCAGCGCGCTCAGAAAATTACCTAACGACAGCATTATTTCAATAATCATTAACCGTAAATGATGAGCTGCGAAGAACTGATAATTTTTTAAGATTTTTATATTTTGGGACTTTTCCCTTCTTTATTACAATAATATCATTAATTTTCCCGAGAAAATTTGTTGCTTTGTCGTTCCAAAAAACCACTGTTACCTGAAAAATAGTTAATGTGCAAAAAATAATAATAATTATAATAATAATTTAATTATTTCAGTAAACATGTACCGTATCAATATTAAATAATTTAAATTATAATTAAATTATAACCCAATAACTCATTGCCACTAAAACAAGTTATATTGTCTAACGAATTCTTTTAAATAAGGTATAATAGATTACTCACTTCATTTTCTATATTATCTTTAATGATGATATCTTTTTTAATGAGAGATGATCCACTATTAATATTTAAATTTTTTTATCACAAATTTAAGTAATAATACCAACAATATCTACAAAGAATATTATTATAATCCTAACATCTTAAACGATAATTTTCAGTAAAACAAAAAAAAATATTTTACCTATGATGTCATCCTTATTACATGATGAAAATGTAATAAAATCAATTATGTTAAACTTATTTAAAGGGATGTTAGTCTCTTCCTTAAAATTAATTACTTCTGTATCAATGTTAAGTATCATTTCGTACTTCTTATTATAAAAGTTGAATTTTTTATTCGACTTATTGACGTTGAAGTTTGTAAATGTAAACTTTACCTACCTAATAACAATTGAAATATATTATTTATAATATTTATATAATTGAATTTTAATTTAATATTATGACTTACTTCTAATTTGTGCTAAAACAATGACACCGCGTCGTTAAAAATTGTGCATTTGAATTCGTTGGTCAGATCTATACAAACGATATTAAATAACTTTTCTGAACTATATGTTATAATATTACTTTTACTAGTGATTCTAGCTGTAGCTGAAAAGCTGAAACGAAATATAAAGTACATTTATTAAGGTATATAACTTAATAAATCATAATATAAAAATAAAAATTGAACAATACTAAAGTACGTTAAAATAAATACAAAATTATACCAAAAATCATAAAATATTTTTATTTATTAGATAGTCTCCTATTAGACCAAAATTTATTTAAATCGATTAAAATATACTTGAATCATATATAAGGATAATATAAAATAATTACCTTGACAATTTTTCTTTCAGTTGTTTTAAAATTATATTTGCGGATAATTTTATCCATTTGCTGTTAATATCTTTTAATTAAAGAAAGTTTTAATCGATAGAACTTTTATAATTATCAATAATTGTTGAACTTTTATCGAAATAAATAAAAGTACTTATAAGATATTACACAATACAAGATATGACTGTTAAACTGTTCGGTAATTAACACTCAAATGAAAATTTTTCGCAGCGACTGAGGACAGAATGTGACTGATGAAAGCGTATAGGTTATTTAGTCCCACTCTCCTTGAATTTACTCAAATTCAAAATGGTTTAGAAGTATTATTTCAACATACGTATTTATATCATGTTGTGGTCGATCAGCCAGTGATGTTATTATTTATTATCAAAGAGAAAACAGTAAATATAAATCCTCTGACAATATTATAGCTTCTTCATGGTATAAGAATATTTGCTCTATAATATAAGACTATAAGTCATTTAATACTGTTTGAGTAATAATTATTAAGTATAAATTATGGCTAGATTTGTTGTAAAATGTAAGACTTTTAAAATAGTATAAATTAATTATAATTAAAATAATAATATTACAATTCTAGTATTAAACAAACTGCGTGGAGTAAAAGGAGGAAAAGTTTTTAAACGTATAATACAGAGCAAAAAAAAATCTAACATTCGCGTATGAAAAAATTAATTGTAAGTACTTTTCTTTATTACTATTTAAATTACATTTGTGGTTTTTCGTCGAAAAAACTTGAATAAATATTTTCTAAATAAATTATAGCTATGCAATGAATAATATAAAAAATATAGCTATATATAGCTTGTAACGGGGTGGTTTCTAGGCGGCTAACTGCCTATGTACCCCGTACAAATGCAAAGTTCTCCTGCACTTTGCTTTTGCGAGATGATGAACTCGCTTGTATGGTCGCCTACCTGCGACGATACTCCGGTGCTCAGTATGCACTACACTGCTGTGTAGTGCCCGCGGAGGCGGCGGTATTTGGCGGTTTGAATAGGAAGAGGGATCGGGACGACAATCAAATGAACACACTACCGATTCTACTAAAAAGGCGTTTATTCAGTAAGAAATCTGTCGTCCGTGTTACGCGTATTCGCGTCGCGAGAAGGCCGTAAAATCTACGACCCACTAAATTAGATCCTACTTTCTTTTATCGCTTTGATCAACGTCGTCCTCTGGCAAGGGAGTCTCCTGCTCGACCTCGCCGTGTTGCTGTTGCGGTGATCTATGAGGAGCAGTGGTTGCTGCGGTTGCTGCTGTGCTGCAGTTGCTGCTGTTGCTGCTCTCGATGCTGCTGTTGCTACTCTCAATGCTGATGTTATTGCTGCTGAACACGTTAAACTTTTGGCGCGCGTGATCTCAATTATTCGCGAGTGCGGATAAAAGCTAACTGACTCGAATTTCCCTTTAATTGCGAGTGCTCTATTGGCCTTCCCGCGCTTCGGTTACGCGTTGACGTGCGCTTCGGTTTCGCGCCAACGTGCGCGTCTCGCCGCCCGTTACAAGCTGTATACCTTATTTGATTGTAAATAATTTCCTATACTATGCACAGATATTTACTAAAATTAGTGTACGACAATTTTACTGAAACCAAATATTAAAATCGCAATTTGTAGAAAACTTCAAGAATGAACTAAGTTATTTTGTCGAGAAATCATAGATATTAAAAGTATGTTAAAAATTAATTTTTCATATATTAATACAATAGCAAATGTAGATGATTTGATTTTCAATATCCATACTTTCCCATACTTTTCCATATTCCATACTTTTAATTGGACTTCATTCAAATACTTGGTATTTTAAAAATAGTACGTATACATTTAATGTCATTAAACAAATTATAAATTCGAAAAATATATTTATTGTCTAAATTTTTTTTTACAATTAATGATGAAATGGATAAATATTTCAAAACATTGTAATAAATATATTTTATGATAAAATTTTGTAATTCAAATTTTGTTATAAATAAAATAAATGTATTATATACAGCATACAAGAAACAATTTTTCTCTCTCACTCCCTCTCTCTCTCTCTCTTATTATATTAAGGAGCTTCATTCAGTCGGTTCACCTCTTTTCCCAATAGTAAAATTAAGACTTTCTTTCCAGTCACTTTCTAATAGCGTTCTAATAGTGAGGTCTATATTGTGTAAATAAACAGTGCTGGACCCCGTTTCATTTTTCACAACTAAGCCTGAATATATAATGCAAACATATCGGCCATTCAGTAATTGTTTTAGAGACGTCTCACAGATCGCTTAAGCGAACAGCGCTCTTCCACTGAAACCTCACCGATATATGCACAATAATATTATAGAACTTTTAAAAGGTTGAAGTGTTTAAGAATTATTATTCTTTAAGTTACACTAGATAAGTTGTTACATTAAAGGGCTTAATATAATAGAGGATAGATAATTGAAAGTCGATAATACACTAAATTGAATATAACTTATTATAAGAATGAACTAACTTATTATAAATTGAATTAACCTATTATAAATTAAATATTATAAGTTGGAGTTTATCTTCCATCTTCAGTATTTAGTCATGGCCAATTGCATGTAGCTCTATCCCGAGCAATACACAAAAAATATTAAAAAGTTTTATTTTTTGGGAATGAACTATTAATAAAAGAAAAATAAAATAATAAGAATAAAAACATTAACTATAAAAGTTACACTAAAAATATTGTTTTTCACGAAATACTATAAATATTAATTAGTTATTGATAGTAACAATAACTTCAACACTGTTTGTCCAAATAAACTGACTCTTCGAAAAGCACCAATATATTTTACAAATGATTATTCATTTGTTATATATATAGTATAATTATTATTATGTGGTATATTAATAAGTAATTGTAGAAACGATAGCTGCATTAATAAAGAGTACGCTGCTAATACTTTGTTTACATATTATTAACCCAAATACGTTGTTTAAATATTATTAAAAGCACAGCGCTGCTAATCATAGCGGCAGCTATGTAATGTTTAAATGATATATCAGTCAGCAATTATTAAAACAATTGATACATCAGTAAAATATAGCGCTGCTTATAACAGCGGAAGCTATATAATAAATTTATTACTATATATTCATATAGGGGAGCTGACGAAGCCATTGGCAGGGTCAGACGTGTAGTAAGGGGGTGTGCATAATACGCAGCTTTTTTTTTAAATAGGAAAGGTAAAAATAGAAAGAGGAATACAGAGTGAAAGTGGAGAGAAAGGTGAGTAAAACAGGATAATAGGACAAGAAAGGGCGAGAAAGGGAGAAGGGAGAGAAGGAGAAAGTGCAAGGAGGAGGTTAGGAAAGGTAGAAAAGGACGGAGATAGAGGAGAGAGCGGCAAAGCCGCGGGCCATGAACTATAGAGAAGAGGAGTCGGCAGAGTTGACGATAGGGAATCAGGAACAGAGGAACGAAGAGGAATTTAAGACGCCGAGCGGACTGGAACCGGAGCCGGAGAGAGAAATTCAAACGTGCAGGTGGGAAAGCACGCCGAAGACAGGGAAGGGAAGAAGAAAGGGAAGCGGAGGAAAGGGGGGAGCGCAAAGGCAGTTGGTGCTCCCAGAGAGCTTCAAAGTAGATAAAACGGAGAGGGGAAAAAGGAAAGAAAGGTCACCGGAGGAGAAAGAGGACAAGAAGAGAGAGAGGAAAGAAGACAGGAGAGAGAGAGAAACATGTTAGAGAAGAACGGATCGACGGGGAGATTCCCGCCAAAGAAGGAGGAGGGAAAGGAAGGTGAGGACGAGGGGGAGATGGAGAAATTCCAAGGAACGCTGGAAAGGATCCTGAAGACCTTGGAGGAGGAGAAGGAGGAAAGGAGAAAGGACAAGGCAGAATGGGAAAGAAAATGGCTAGAAACGGAAGAAAGGATGAATAAGAAGCTAGAGGTGGTGAGAAGCCTAGTGCAGGAGGAGAAGAGGGAGAGGACAAGGGCGGAGGAGGAGATGAAGAGGGCAACCGAGGAGGAGAGGAGAAAGAGAAATGGAGGAGAAGATAAAGAAAATGGAGGAAGAGGCAAAAACTAGGCAGACAGAAGGAGGAGACCAGAGAGGGGAAAAGGGGTCAGAGGAAAGGGAGCAAAAGAAGAAGCAACTGAAGGAGTTAGAGTGGAGAATTGAGGAAGGGGAGAGAGAAAGGAAAAGGAACAATGTGGTGGTATCAGGGCTGAAAGAAGGAAAGTGGGACAAAGCGAAGGTGGAAGAATGGGTAGATGAGAAGCCGGGGATTTCGGTAAAGGTGAAAAGGACGTGGGTCATCAGAGGAAAAGGTAAGAGCAAAATAGGAGTGGAATGTGAAAATAGAGAGGAGAAAGAGAAGATTATGGAGGAAAAGAGCAAGTTGAGGGGGACGGACTGCTTCATTGACCACGATTTGACGTGGCGAGAGAGGAGAAATAGAGAAAGGTTGAACGGGCTCGCAAGAGAATGGAGAAGCGAAGGAAAACCAGTGAAAGTAGGAAGAAACAAGTTAACGGTAGGAGACATGACGTACTTCTGGAACGAAAGAGAGGATAGGCTTTTTCGAGAGGGGGAGGCAAGATGGAGATGAGAAGGAGAAAAGGGAAGAAAGGGGAAAAGGGAAAAGAAAGGAGAATCTGAAGGTGTTGAGCTGGAATGTGGCAGGACTGAAAGGAATAGAAGAGGAAGGATGGAGATACATATTAGGATTTGACGTCATATGCTTACAGGAAACGTGGGCAGAGAGCGGTGAGGAGGAAAGAATAAGGAGAAGAATGAAGGGCTTCGAAACAGAGGTAAGAGAGGCGAAAAAGGGGGGGAGCAGAGGGAGATTAAAGGGAGGAATGGTAATGGTAGTTAGGAAAGATAGGAAAGAGGCCAAAGTTGAATGGTTGAGAGGAAGATCAGGAGAAGTCATAGGTGGCAAATGTAGTATAAAGGGGGAAAAGTGGTGGATAGGTTCGACATACATGAGGGAAGAGAAGGACAGGAACTATGAGGAAATAGAGGAGATGGTAGAAAGAGCGGGAGGGGAAAAGATACTCTGGTGTGGAGACCTGAACGCGAGAACAGGGCAAGAGGGGGGTTTTTTAGATGAAAAGGGAGTGGAGGAAAGGAGGGAGTCAAAGGATAGAGTAGTGAACAAAGAAGGCGAAGAGCTGCTAAGTAGGCTAAAAGAGTGGGGCTTTCAATCCTAAACGGAAGTACAGAAGGGGATGAGGAAGGGGAACTCACGTACGTGGGGGGAATGGGATGCTCGGGCTATGGGATAGTAAATGAGGAAGGCAGGAGAAAGGTAAAGTCAATGAAGGTAGAAGATAGAATGGAGTCAGACCATGGAGCATTGGAATTGGAACTAGAGACAGGGAGAAGTTCGGAAGGGTTGGAAGAGGAAATGAAAAGAACGATGTGGACAGAGGAGGCCATCAGGGAGTATAGAGGTTGGCTAGCTAAAGGGGGGGAAGCAAAGACGTGGAGGGAATTAAAGATAAAAATAAGAAACGCGATCCAAACAAAGAGGGGGGGGGGAAGACAAAGGAGAGATGACAGCAGATGGTGGGATGAGGATTGCAGGAAGAAGAGGACAGAAATGAAAAGGGCAAAAAAAGGGATAAAGAGGTGGGGAAAAGACAGGTTCACGCAGGCGAAAAGAGAGTTAAGGAGCATGTATAGGAAAAAGAAGGAGGAAGGGATGAAGAAAGAGCTAAGGGAGGCAAAGGAGGACAGGTCAGGAAAAAAATTCTGGAGAATGGTGAAAAGGAGAAGGAAAGGCAAAAGGGAGCAAATAGATAAAGGGATAGAAGATAAGAGTTGGTTAGAGTTTTTTAAAGGGCAACTGGGAGAGAGAGAAACGCAGGAAAGAGGGAGAGATAAAGAGGAAGAGTCGGGGAAAGAAGAGGAAGCAGAGGAGAGAGAGATAGAAGTAGAGGAAGTAAGGGAAATAATCAAGAAGCTAAAGGAAAAGAAAGCACCAGGAGAAGATAAAATCCAGAATGAGGCTTGGAAGCAGGGCGGAGGAAAGATTGTGGAGGAATTAACGGAGATACTAGGAAAGATTTGGAAAGGAGGAGGACTGCCAGAAGAGTGGAGGAGAGGGAAGGTCACGCCAATCTACAAGAAAGGAGATAAGGGGGAGTGCAAGAACTACAGAGGAATCACTAATGGACACAGGATACAAAATATATGCGGAAATGATAAAGGGAAGATTGGAGAAAAAAATAGAAGAAGAGGAAAAGTTAAGCGACACGCAGATGGGATTTAGAAGAGGGAGAGGTACAACGGACGCTATATATGTGATGAACAAGGCGGTGGAGCAAGAGCTAAGGAAGAAAGGAGGGAAGGTATACGCGTGCTTCGCGGACATGAAAGCAGCCTTCGACAAAGTAAACAGGGAAGAAGTGTGGAAGATGATGAGGAAGCTGGGAGTGACTAGAAGGATAAGGGAAAGGGTAAAGGAAATTTTTGAGAAGACGGAGTGTGAAGTAAGGATAGGGGAAAGGAATGTAGGCAGTTTTGAGACGCAGAAGGGAGTGAGACAGGGATGCCCGCTAAGTCCACTGCTGTTTAACGTGGCAATGGCAGACTTGGAAGGAGAGATGGGAAAGGTGCAAGAAGGAGGAATAATATTAGGGAGAAGGAAAGTATGGTCAATCTCATATGCAGATGATGTAGTAATGCTAGCAACAAACGCGAGCGGGTTGAAACAAATGTTAAGAAGATTCAAAGGATACATCAAAAGAAAGGGATTGGAGCTAAACACAGAGAAAACGAAGATCATGATTTTTAGAAACGGAGGAAGAAGGAGGAGGGAAGAGAAATTTGAATGGGATGGAAAGGAGATAGAGGTGGTGAAAACATTTGAATACTTGGGATACACGATGAAAGAAAACGGGAAAGAGGAAGAACAGGTGAAGAAGGTGAAAGGAAGGGCAAATGCGCTGATAAGTACTCTGTGGGGCCTAGGAGAGGCAACGTTCAAGGACAGCTGGAAGATGAGGATGAAGCTGTTCGACACTCTAGTGCAGAGTGTAATAGAATATGGGGCGGAGATATGGGGTTGGAAAGGGCAGGAGGATTTAGAGAAGATACAGAGAAGGTACATCAAATGGGTGCTGCACTTAGATAGGTCCACGCCGGCACATGTGATTCACTGGGAGACGAAAAGGTTTAAATTAGAGACAAAGATAAGGAAAAGGGCGGTTAGGTTTGAAAGGAAACTGAGGAGAGCAAAAGAAAATACTTTGCTAGGAGAATGCTGGAGGCTGCTGAAGAGAGAGGGAGAAAGGGGAGAATGGAAGGGAAGAGGAAAGGACGTGAGAAGAATGGAACTGGAGAAGTGCGGGATATCGGTGGAGGATTATACGAGAAGAATGGAGGAGGAAGAGGGAGTGGAGGAAGAAATAGAAAGGATAAACAAGGACACACAATGGCAGAAGTGGAGAGAGGAAATAAAGGAGTCCAGATATGCGGGTGAGATAAGGGAGGTAATGATGGAGCAGGGAGAAATACCAGAGTACCTGATGGAAGAGGGAGAACACAGAAGAGGGGCACTCAGCGTTACGGCAAGGTTCAGACTAGGGTGTGAGATAAGAGGGAACAAATACTGGAAGAAGGAAGAAGAAAGGGTATGCAGGCTATGTGGGAGTGACGAGGAGACGCTTAAACATGTGTTCGAAGAATGTGTGGAGACGAAGATAGAGGGGAAAAAGTGGCAGGAAGCAGTCGGAGGGAGAAGAGCGCAAGTGGGGAAACTTTATAGCACTATATGGAAGAGGAAAAATAAAGAAAGGCCGCAAGAATAAAGAAGAGGAAGGCAAGGAAGGAAGGAAGGAAAAGAAAGGACGAAGCAGAAAGGAGATTTGAAAAGCGCGCGCAAAGCATGCGGGGAATTCTAGGGAAATTCCCTAGGAGGAATCAGACGGAGGGAACAGGGAGAAGAAAGAGGAACGAGAGGAACAGAAAGGAGAGCACATGGTGAGGAGAGTAGAGAGGTTATAGCAGGGAGAGAGAGAGCGTGCAAAGTCAACAGAGAGAAAAAGAAGATAAAGAACCAAAGGCAACAAAAAAGTAGGAGGGAAAGATGTCGAAGTATGAGAGAAGAGTGGAGAGAGAGATGCGGGATATGAAAGAGGAGATGAAGGAGTGGAGGGTGAAGCTGCAATTGGAGAGAGGGAGAAGAGAAGCGGCGGAGAGAAAGATGATGGACATAGAAGGTGATGTAGAAATTTTGAAAGGGAAATTGAGTGAGGAAAGGAGAGAGAGGGAGAAGATGCAGAGAACAGTCAAAGAACTAAAGGGACTGGTAGAAAAATTGGAAGGAAAAGTAAGGAGAGAGGAGAGAAAAGGGATTGAAAGGGAAAGGACCAAAGTGAAAAGTGAGGTTAGGATAGTGAACACCAACAAGAGAAAGAGGACGGAGGGAGCGAGGAGCAAAGTAGGAGAGAGAGGTGTGATCATCCATAAAGGGACAAACTGGAATGAGAAGGAGGTGCTGCAGGACTGGCTGGACGAGATCCTGGAGGGAACGAGTTGGGAGCTGGAGGAGACCGCAAACCAGGACACAAAAAAAATCATCTTTGCGGCAGAAGAGGAAATGGAGGAGATATGGAAGAGGAGAGAGGAAATTAATGAAGGGGGAAAGGTGAGAATAGAGCAGTGGATGAGTTGGGAGGAGAGAAGGGCAAAGAAAGAAGCCATGGGGATAAGAGAGAGAAGAAGAGAGGAAGCGAAAAAGAATGGGGAGCTGCTAAGGACCGGGGACTTCAAGGTGAGAGTGGACGGAATCCTGTACGAGTGGAAGGAGGAGGAGGGAAGGATTAGAAGGGTAAGAGAGGAAAAGAGGAGTGAAGAAGAGGTGAGAGAGGAAAGGAGGAAGAAGGAAGAGTAGTAGGAAAGATAAAACAAAAAAAGAGAAGAAAAGAAAAAAAAAACGAAAAAAAAGAGAGGCGTATTAATGCACACAGATGTATATATATGTAAAGACAGCATTGTAAAATACTCATGTATAAATACAATAAAGATTATTATTATTATTATATATTCATATATATAATTGCGTCGGGGGGCAGTCGGCCTCCTGATGCTCCGCTAGAAAAATATTACAAATGTCATCCTAGTACTAAAGTAGGATCGGTAGTGTGCATTGTATGTGGTGAATCTTTTCATACAAACGAATTTGTAGCAAAATATAATGCTGGAGTTCCTGTAAAGTTCCTGAATAACTCGTTTGTTATTTGTCAAGAACATTCTAACCTGGCTTTGACTTCGAAGCTGCCATATGGTAAGCTGTCAGTAGAAACAGCTGAGTTTATTGCCCAGCTGAAAAGTGTTGACAGAGAAGCGACAAAACAAGAATTGCTCTCGGAAATCGAGGAAATCGATTTAAATAAAACCAAAGGACTAAATGATACTGTTTTTGAAGATTTAAATGAAGTTGAAACACTAAAAGTGGAGAACAGCCTTCTTAAACAACTACTGAGAGAAGTGCCAGATAAAAATAAGTTATTAAACGACTTGTTAACAAAAGAAAAAGCAAGCAATAACAGTACTAATTTTATTAAAAAAGTGTCATACGCTGATAGTGTCAAACAAATACCTGCTAAACCTAGAGACAAAAAAGTGCCAAAACTAATTATAAAGAAAACAGATAAAAATGACAATACTAATATAAGTAAAACAGTGTACAACTGCATTACAAAGGACAAAACAATACAAACAAAAAAAGTTACTAATAAAAACAACGATGTGTTAATAATAAACTGCATGAATCTAGAAAATGTGCAAAAGATTGAAAGTGCTCTAACAGACAAATTAAAAAACAGTTACAAAATTGAAACAGAACAAATTAATAAACCAATAATGAAAGTGATAGGAATAGACAATGTGTTTAAAAACAAAGAAGAACTCGAAAATGATATTAACCAAGGAAATGTTAGCAACATGGAAGATAAATGTAAAGTTCTACGTAGTTTCAATAGTGCAAAAAATACAATTGGTGCTATTATTGAGGTGTCATCTAACATATATAAAACAATAAAAGAAAACAGAAGTAAAATGTTCATCGCATATCAAAACTGTAAAATATTTGATATCATAAATACAAGTCCATGCAACAAATGCGCGAGATTCGGACACGGTGGCAAGAATTGCGAAAATAACGCAACGTGTCACAAATGCGCTGGCGATCATATAGCGTCAAAGTGCAAAAGTGACCAGCTCAAATGTCCAAATTGTGATTTTCACAATAATAAATACAAGACCAAATATAATACAAATCATAGTGCCATAGACAGCCAAATGTGCGAAATTCTCAAATTTAAAATAAAGAAATTCATCGAATCCACTGACTATCCACTGCAACCTACTTACCAGAGATACTTCAGGAAAGTAGAAAGCAGCTTCGATAGAAACACAACAGCGAGACAGACGGTAAGGAAGGTAACTACAACTGTACACTCGCGTGTGCAGAGTATCAATCAAAACAATATATCAGACACCGAAAGTGCACTGCATAAGTAATTTATATCAAAAATGGAAGAATTTGAAAGTAGTGAAATTAGACTAGATAATATCAAAGAATTAGATCAAAATCTAGAGAATAAGGAATTTTTACTATGCATAAATATTAGAAGCTTAAATCAAAATTTCAATAAATCAGTTATTTTTCTTAACAGTCTCCAAACAAAACCAAGTATTATTGTCTGTACTGAGACATGGAATTTAAAATACCATGATATATATATCATTATGAATACAAAGCTATTATAATAACAGCCATATAAATCAAAATGATGGAGTTGTAATTTATATTCATGAAAGTATTAATGAAGCAACTGAAATCTTACAAATAAATAATTTAAAAATTTTAAGTACAAAAATCACCTTACAAAACAATGATGAAATTACCATCTCATCTCTGTATAGAAGTCACAGTCTCACGAAATCAGAATTTGTCTTAGATATAAAAGCTCTAGTAGAAGGTAACAAATCAAACAAAAATAACATTATAGTAGGTAACTTTAATGTTGACATAAATAGTAGCGAAACAATAGACCAAGAATTTTTGCAGATTATGCTAGAAAATGGCTACTATCCTGGAATTAAAGATATTACTAGATCCGCTATTACTGATTGTAATAGGGGAAGTTGTATTGATAATTTCTACATAAAGTCTAACAACATTGAACACAAAACATATGCTTTGACAATACCTTTTAATGATCACTACCCTATTTTCATGACCATCAAGAGTAGCAAAAATAAAAATAAAAATACAGACAATACACACATAAATTCAGAGGTAAAGCACATCAACTTCTAACAAGTTACCTAACAAATCGAAAGCAAAGAGTAAAAGTCAACAATAAAGCAAGTTCATATAAAACAGTTAATACCGGAGTCCCGCAAGGAACGATTCTAGGACCTCTACTTTTCATCATTTATATAAATGATATGTTAGAAGTATTACCAGAAAACTCGATTATATCGTATGCTGATGACGCGGCTGTGATAGTAGAAGGTAATAATTGGACGGAAGTTGAAACAAAAATGAATGCCTTTCTAAGTATAGTTTCAAACTAGCTTGTTTACAATAAGTTGTCACTCAATACAGATAAAACAATTTACCTAGAATTTGGAAATAATTGCAATAGTACATCAAAAACAATGAACATAACGATAAAAGGTAAAAATATAGAAAGAGTGAATAGCACAAGGAATCTGGGTGTTATTTTTGACAGTAACATGAAATGGGAAGAACATGTGATGAGCGTTTACAACAAGACCAAATACTTGATGTTTGTGTTTTACAAATTATCAAGAATCATGACAACTGACACCTTAAGAATGCTCTACTATGCATTTTGCCATGGTACATTGTCCTATGGAATTATTGCATGGGGGGGGAGTTTATATAAGCTGCACAAGAACTCTGCAAAATCTACAAAACAGGATACTCAAGATAATAAACAAAAATACTTTCATTGTTGACAAACAACCCCTTAATATTGATCAGCTGTTTACTTGTGAGTCTCTCCTGTATCATTATGAATATTTGATGGAGAAATTTAGTAACTCTAGCTCAGTAACAAGAAATAAGAACATAATTCTACCAAAAACTAATAAAAGAGTGAGTAATAAAAACAGCCTCATAAGGGCAATTTATTACTTCAATAGATTGCCTAATGAATATAAAACGATAGTTATGATTCACAGCAGGAAATCAAAACTCAAAAAATGGCTGAAGGAAAGCTATTAACGACGCACACAATAAATAACAGAATAAATTGTAAAAACATTAAACATCTACTAGAAGACCACATACATAGGAGAAGTCTAGATAGCATGCTGAGTGAGAAGGATCCCTCTACATCGGAAGTCCATGAGGGGGTGTCTATTATCACAGACAGTATGGTGCTAGACTTAAGAACATACTTTTGTACAAATGGCTTATGCCAACTACAACACAAGCGATCTCATCGCCGGATATCGGAATACAACTGGAAAAAATGCAAAAGAAGGAAATTAATTTAATAAAAATAAAGAATCTAGCAACTAAACTAATTGGAAGTATAACATCACCAGGAAAAAAGGAACAAACAAAATTATTTGAATGTGTGTACTGTCTGAATCCGAAATTGAAGGGATTGAGACATACGCACTTTGTCAGGAGTAAGTAAGTTATTAAGAAGAACAACTTTACAAAAACCCCGTACATACAGATTGAAGAAGTTTTCACTCAAATCGATCAAAAGGCTACCAAAAATACGGAAAAAGCTTTAGCCAAAAAATGTCCAGACCACCCGAAAAAACTTTACTACAAAAAAATGAAGTAAGAATGTCGTATGGTGACATTAACTACCTCGGAAATAACAAAGCTTTACTCTATTTTGACAGCGGAATACGAGGAACACAAACTTTCACTAACTCAATGCTTCCAATTTCCAAACATCTGAAATACAAGGATCTGATTGTACTGGACGGAATTGTTTTTAGCGCTGACTGCAAATGTGACTCCTCTCATCAACATCGAGAAATGTTTACGCATTATAGAGTTACGTGCGCGGTAGGCCTAACATGTCCAGCTAAAATGAACAGTTACGAAAAAGAAGCATACAAGAGGAAAAAGAACGCACCAACTGAAACTTTTACTAAAGCTAGTTCTATGTTGATCAGATATTGGCGATAGAAGAGCACAAGAATTTACTGTGTGTGTGATCTTACAATTTCTAATTCTAACCTGGTAACGATGTTACCAGGTACTGAGTCGGGATGGCGGATTACACACATACTTGTAGTTTTAATGTTTTTTCTTTAGTTTTTAAGTTTTAGATATAAGTATGTTTGTTAATTTTAATTTTTAGTTTATATCGAGCCAGACCAGCGAACAGGGATTTTCCCTCTGCTGGGTTAATCTTTTGTAACGTAATTAATGTGCAATATTAATGTAATCACTTAATGTAATACTTGTATTGTATATATACTCTGGTAAATAATTAAATAAATAAATAAATATTAATGATCAATCGTATAAAAGATAGCTGCATTAATAAATTAGTGCGCTGCTAATCATAGCTGCAGTTATATAATGTTTTATGATATGTTAATAAGCAATTATTACATTAATTACTAAATCATTAAATTAAAGCGCTGCTTATCATAGCGGCAGCTGTATATTAAATTTATGTAACATATTAATAATCAATCATAGGATTGACAGTTAAATATAAAAAATTAGTGTGCTGCTAATAATAGCGGCAGCCAAATATTTTGTCTACATTGAATTTAAATTAGAGCGCTGCTAATCATAGCTGCAGCCATATATTCTTTTGTTTAATAATAACTCAACTTAAATGATGAAAAGGGCCAAAAGTAAAATAAAATATTTAAGGATTCATAATAGGTAAGATGTTATTCTATTTCATTTTAAAAATAACTATATAATTGGGAAATTTGTTTAATAAAATTTATTTACGTTACCATAATGTATTATGATTCAATTAAACTTATGAAAATTAACTCAACAATATATTGTTGATGCTTGCGTCAAAGTTGAAGATTCAAGATTATATTATATACGGAAAAATCAAAATACTTTAAGGACAGAATTATATAAAGGATTAATGAATTACATAACCAACAAATAAATGGATGAAAATTTCAATGTTGGCATAATGTTTATTTTACCTTCACATTTTCCTGGAAGTGCTAGAGCATTACATCAAAATTTTATTTAATCAATGGTACTTTTGCAAACATATGGTAAACCTGAATTTTTTTTACAATGACATGTAATACAAAATGGACCGAAATCGTAGATAATATTAAAAATTTCAAGCAACTTATTGATAAACCAGATATAGTGGTCAAAGTATTTAATCAAAAATTAAAGAACTCAAAGATGACAACGTTAAAAACAAATTTTTCGTAAGTTTATTGCATATACTTATGTAATTGAATTCCCAAATAGAGGATTACCTTATAAATATATGTTATTTTTCTAGATAAATAAAACAAATTCTATAACAATGATTTCATATACAGTCCCATTTCTGCTGAAATTTCTGATAAATCAAGGAATCCTAGATTATATAAAATCGTTAAACAATTTATGATTCTCCCGGACCTCCATCTTGCGGTATATATACCCAGTGCAGCGGATCAATGGATCAGTTGACCACCGAACACCGGAGAGTGAAGTTCGATAAACTCTTTCCACATATTCAACTTTACGTGTTATTGACATTAAATTATCAATCCACTATTATATTAAGCCATTTAATGTAATTGTAATATTATTGTGCACATCACGGACCTCCATCTTGTACACTCAGACCACCGTCTTATGTATACGGACTTTCGTCTACTACACCCCGACCTCCATCTTGTGGTATAAATACCCAGCGCAGCGGATCAATGGAACAGTTGAACACCGAACACCGGTGAGTGCAGATCGATAAACCCTTTCCACATATTTAACTTATAATAAGTTAATTCAATTTATAATAAGTTAGTTCATTCTTATAATAAGTTATATTCAATTTAGTGTATTATCGACCTTCAATTATCTATCCTCTATTATATTAAGCCCTTTAATGTTACAGCTTATCTAGTGTAACTTAATGAATAATAATTCTTAAACGCTTCTACCTTTATAGAAGAGCGCTGTTCGCTTATGCGATCTATGAGACGTCTCTAAAACAGTTACTTAATGGCTGATATGTTTGCATTATATATTCAGGCTTAGTTTTGAAAAATGAAAAGGGGTCCAGCACTGTTTATTTACACGATATATTTATTTATACGAAAAAAGATCTTAATATTACTATTGGGAAAAGAGGTGAACCAACTGAATGAAGCTCCTTAATATAATACGAGATTCACCCAATTTAATTGATTAATCAATTCACTTTTTTAAATTTTAGTTCAATCAGGTGATTTTTTTATAAATAATGATTTTTTTATTATAATTAATAAAATTTTATGATTAGACGTTAAAAATACGATCGCTTTATGTAAGCATTACATAAATTTATATACATATAGAGAGTATAGTTACCAGAATCGTATAGTGGATTTTTTATCGATTGTTTTTACTACATAATTCAACTACATATCATTATGATGCAATATCTTGTCATTGTAACTCACTGTAGAATGTTCTTTAAATTGGTTTCATAGTAAATTATTATTTAAAATCTGGATTATATCGAAAACCATTTGGAGGGCGATGTCACAAGTAGTTCCAATAAGTGACCTATATGTTCGTATTCAATTAACGAAGTTATCTTTTCTATTATAAGCAGATTGAATTTTTTTTGCATATAAAAAGTCATGGAAAAGTGAAATTTTTCATTGAAAAAAATAGGGGTTGCAACCCTTATGTTCCGAACTGCCCTGGTTAGTCGTGTATTTACATGATAACTGAAATGAATTTTGTTCGTTGTAAATTATCAATTAGAATGAAATATATTGGAAAATCTTCTTTGAGGAGTGATTTTTCCATGCGAGAATTGGATACCTGCTCCCGACCTGCAGGGGGGAGGTATACAAGAATGACCCTATGATCCGTCCGAAGGCCAAGAGCAGTACCCCAAACTAGGCGAATGCGGTAGAGCCTGTTGGAAAACACCTCAACAAATCACAATTACACGAACCTCACACACACATGCACTATCCACTGCTGGACACGCCGATGCTGCCAGGTTGTCCGCCCGTCCTGGGGCGCCCGGGGGGCACCGACCACCTGCACCCTGAGGGTACCGTAGGAAAACTAGGTTGGCTGGCACGCCTAGGCCGTCGGATAGTACAGGGGCCCAGGTCTGCCTAACCAGCTTGACCTGGCTGCCCTATCAGCCGGTGAAAAATCCCGCTTGATCTAACAGTGCCGAATGGTGACCGGATAGGACCATGTTGGGTCAGGGTGGGGGGGGGCCTGCTGAGGCTGATATAAGCGGGCCTGATGGGAGGAAGAGAAGGCGCTCGATGGCGCGGGGAAGCCGGCTGAGGCCGGTTGGACCCGCTTAATCCTTCCTGCTCCTGGGCAGGGAAAGGGGTAGGCGAAGTGAAGTGATCCCCTCGTGCCGGTTCGCTGATCAGGACGCGCCCGTTGAGGCGCCCTGGATGAGTCCTTTGTCGGCTGCTGCTGTGCTCGTTTCTGTCTGGGCAGTGAGCGCCCGTTGAGGCGCCCTCGGTGCAGTCGCCGCTGGACTGAATCCCTCGATGGTGCTTCCAGTTGCCTAGAGAGCGGACACTGCTCGGACCTCTCTAGGTCGGCTCTGTGGGAGAGCCTGGACGAGGGAGGGCCGCCCAACCCGGTGAGAACTCACCACAGCTAGTGGGGAAAAGGGGAAAGAGAAATTTATCTTTCTTTTGTTGCGGGCCAGCCCCAATGAAGGAACCGACCACACAAAAATGACTAGAGGACGCGAAGCGCCTTAGTCGTTGAGCGTCAGGTCGACTTGCTCGTCAGCCGCTGGCTTCGGAGCCGTCTTCCGTACCGCCAGGAGGAGGGGAGGTACCACGGGAGCGATGCGAACCAGTTTAGGTTTGCTTCGTGGTGGAGGAGCGGTGGATTTGCGTTTGAGCGGAGGAGTCGGCTTCGCCGCTCTCTTGGTCCCGATCTTCCGCGAGATGATCTCGAGCCGGGGTCTGGACGACTACAGGAGTTCCCGGAGATCCGGCGAGGGCTGGCGGCTCGCGAGGTCGATCAGCTTTAGGTGCTCTGGCCACTCTGCGCAGAGCGCTCCGTCATCCAGCGAAGGCGAATCCGCAGCGTTGGCGGGAACGAGCGGCGAAGTCCGCTGATCGTCGGTCTGGGAGCTGCTGTCCTGGTGAGGGCACTCGGTCTGGGTGGCGGCGTCGACTGGGCTGGCTCGGTGTTGCCGGCGTTCCAAAATGGTGTTTCGCCGATTGGCTACGGCCAGGTAACCATGAATCAGCTCCAACTCGGCTCGGTAAGCCTCTCTCTCACTCTCTCTCATGGGCGTGGAATTAGAGGAGGTGGAAGGTGAGGGAAGGGTGAAATAATTACGATGGTAATTATTTAGAACAAAAAGAACGGTTTATTCCTCGATTGACTAATACTCGCACTTGCCTAGGCTCGGTTTTCTTTGGTCGGTGAGGACCGTTGGGGGAGTCGTCTGCGCCATCTCGGCCGGCCTCTTTATATGCCCCTCGCGGTGCTGCATTGCTAGTGGGCAGCGCGCCGGAGGAGCGTGGCCACCTAGCGTCGGCGCACGGTACTAGCGGCGCGGTGTTTGGGGCTTGTCGCGAGAGAGCCTATGGGTGGGTTATTACAAGGCCACAGGGCCGGGTTGGTCCCTCTACAGTGGGCGATTACCATGGGCAGCGGACGACTCGAAGGACGAAGGTGGTGTCTCAGTCCACGTACACAACCATATCCGCTTATTTAATTACATATAAAAATGGAAAGAAATAGTGGAAACGATACAAATGTGCCAGCAACAATATAGCACCCTAGCTCAGAGGTAGCCCGTACGGGCGGAGAAGAGGTCAGTCGGGCAGCTGTCGATAAGACGGCTAATACCGGCGTTGACTCGAGGGTAGGTGACCAGGCTTCTGCGGGGCTGGTCCCAGCGGATAATACCGGGAGCACCTTGGAGGTCAACAGGAAAAAGGGCAGGCATGCTAACAGGAAACGGCTCTTCGGAGCGGAGCAAAGGAAAAGGCGCCAATTGAGAGAAACCGGTGAGATACCTCCACCAGGGACTCTGTCGAAGGCTAGCAAAAGACAACTTTCCGAGAGCTCTACCCCGAGAGTTATTAAGAGACCAGCTGTGGAAGCGCCAAGGAGTTACAGTAGGGTGGTGGCCACCGACCTAATGGTGACCGTTATCCCGGAAGAGCGCCTCAGTCAGGAGTAGGACCAGGAGGTCCTGAAGGCCCTGGAGAGGGAGATAGACGACGCCCGGACGGAAGCTATTTTCCAAGCTTCTTGGATAATTGGTTCCAGAGAGGCGCGCAGATATTCAGCTGCAGGGCCACACGGACAAGGCCTGGCTCATGGACAATGCTAGCAGATGGACGTGTGGGGAGGGCACCAAGCCCAAAGCCATTGAAATGGGAGATTTTCAGAAGCTGATTAGAACTCGGATCTATGTCCCGGGGGTGCACACCGCCGAGGTCACAGTGAAGAGACTGAGGAGGCAGAACACCACATTGAATACAGACTTCTGGGTGGTCACTGAAACCAAAAAGGTGACGGTGGTTTCAGAGAGCAACAAAAAGGAGGAGACTACTCAGAGAACTTCTGGAGGGGTCGAAACTTGAGGTGCTGAAGGCCCTCGACATCCAACCTTTCTGTAGAGGCGGAAGAACACATGTGGTCCCCTTTAAAGAAAAGGTTTCAGGAGAGAAGGGGACCAAGGAATCAGCAGGGATGGAAGTGGACGCTGATTTCAGGGTCTACAAAGAGGAGGGAAGAGAAAGGACCGACCAAGATGTATAATCTCGGGAGGCATAACAGCGTGAATACCACTAACGGGACTGGCTCTATACCAGCCACCACGATTGAGTTCACGCAGATCAATTTGCACCATAGTAAAAGCGCTTTTGCAGTTTTAGCAAGGCGTATGACTAAGGTGCGTATAGGCATATGCCTAATCCAAGAATCTTGGATCCATAAAGGCAGAATAACAGGTTTAAACGGGATCGGCACACTTATCAATGGCGGACCGGAGGCGGTGAGGATGTGCCTCATAGTTAAGGGACTCCAGGTCGAGTCCGTGCCAGGGCACTGCTCTAGGGACCTTTGCCCAGCTAGGGTCTCTTACATAAGGGAGAATGGAGAAAATAAGAAATTGATAGTTGCGTCAGCGTACTTCCCGTGTGATGCGGCTGACTGTCCACCAAAGGGAGTCGTAGCGCTGATGCAGGAATGCGAGAACAAAGGCTCCGAACTAGTCATGGGATGCGATGCCAATGACACCATACCGTCTGGGGAAGCACAAACTGCAATCCCAGAGGGAAAAAATTGCTGGAGGTTAAGGCCTCGACGAACTTGGACATTCTAAATGCAGGAAGCAGGCCGACTTTCCAGAATGCGATAAGGAAGGAGTTTATTGATATCACCCTAGCATCTAGAGGAATATGATCGAAAGTAACGGATTGGAGGGTGTCAGATGAGGTCTTTAGGTGCTCAGTGTTCTCCAAAAACCTAAAAATCCCTTAGCTGACTCGATCAAATCAGAGGCGGTAATCTGGGCTAAGGATGGGGAGGAAGCTCTGGAATGGCTTATGAAGACACACTTCCCTAGCCTTAATTCAGAGTCAGGATAGGGATCCAGTTAGGTCACGACCGCGAGGAGAAGACTGGAGGCGAGATATGAAAATCTACATTCTACACTACAGCACTTGAGATAAAGACAAGTGCATATATTATATTAACAGCTTGAAACAAATCACCATGCAAAATTTCAGCCCTCTAAGTATGATAGATTTTAATCAAGAGCAAAATGATATTCTCAATGATCGTACGATTACTTTTTTCAATTTTTCTTTTTGGTCTCAATTAAATTCTACCATACTTAGAGTGCTGCATGGTTATTTGTTTCAAGCTGTTAAAAAATATATGCACTTGTCTTTATTTCAAGTGCTGTACAGAATGGCCGATGACGAAGTCTAGGTAGTTCGCACTTGGTTTTTGTACTGTATCAGTGATTTTATTTCATAGTGATAAAAATTGTAGATAAAGAACCAAATTATTTTAAAAGATTAATATCAGAAAGTATTTGTATCAATATTATTAAAAAAAACAATATTAACAAACAAGAAGATTTTAACACTATTAGCAAACAATATAATAAATTATAGATATTTAAATAAATCAAATGCTACTACTGTACAATTCTTTTCTCTGTTTCAAATTTCTTTATACTATGTATCGCTCGCTTGTATATGCGTGAGTAGAGCCAGATATGTATGGGAAAATAAGTGAGCTCGGGTATCTTCGTATAACTCCGCCGCGCACACTTTGTCCATACTTATTATTATCTCTTGTGTTCTACCACTGACTATAAATATATTTGACGAAAGTGACGGTTTGTCTCTCATGTGACATTGTTTTATTTAATTATTGATGGCAAGAATAGTCAACGTTTCAAGTATTGTATAAAAACATAATTATGACATTTATATTTTGTTAAAATTTAACGGATACATGTATTATTTTTATCTTTATTTATATTTTTTTGTTTTAATAAAGGCTTAAGAAGGTCCCTACCAGGGGCGAAGCGTTGCCACTTTTTTGAAAAATGTGTTGAGAAAAAATTAATTATTTTCTCCCCAACACCAGAGTTATCCTCTTACCTTTGTTTTAGTAATTCATTGTTAAGTAATGACGATTAAGAAATCTCAAGGTCAAACTTTCAATAATGTTGCAGTATACTTAACAAATCCCGTTTTTATCCACGGCTAATTATATGTAGCACTTTCAAGCATAATTTTAAAATAAATTTAAGGATCAAGGTTTAGAGTTTAATAATTTATATCAATGAAAATAGTAAATCAAAAAGTGTTTATATAAAAAATATTGTTTATCACGAAATTTTATAACACGTAACTTTTGAAATCTTCATTCAGCAATAAAATGCGCTGTAAGTTAAAACACTTGCGGCAGCAATAAAATGCGTTGTACATTAAAACACTGCCGGGAGCAATAAAATGCGTTGTACATTAAAACACTGCCGGGAGTAATAGAATGCGCTGTAAGGGAAACACTTGTGGGAGCAATCAAATACACTGTAATTTAAATAACTGGTAGAAGCGAATATTTACAAACAATAAGAGTCTAAGACAGAATCTATGTTTAAAATGAAACTCTTACTAAAGAGTCCAAACAAACAGATCTGGAACGAAACGCTTTTCTTGTGTTACACATAAAATTGATAAATCAATACGGTGTTTTCAAGATCAGTTTACGATAGTTGTGAATATTATAAGCAAGTAATACCAAATGTTCAAGATCCTGGAAACCAATACGGTCAAATTGTCTAACCAGATACTATGTATTTTCGATAGTAGTAGACATAAAAGAATCAAAATCTGTTTTCTATAGTTTTGAAGATTATAAGCAAGTGATACGCAAATTTTCAAGATAGTTTAATTTTAGATTGATCGAACAAACATTTCATATATTTCAAATCTCAAAAATATACGGCCCATAAATATAATGCCTAAAATATGAGTAATTAAAATTATAAGCCCCAAAAAATTGTATAAGTCCCAAAAAATATAAAGCCTAATAATCATGATAAGTTTTAAACAAATTTAAGGCTCATAAAAATACGACCCGAAATTTGTTAATAGTTGTTATATTTGTTAATTTGCTAGTTTACTCTTAAAACTTGCTATAACAAATAAAAATGAACTTTTTTCCACTATCCTTAAAGAAAACAATGATAAATTCTCAGCAGAAAAGCATTCAACTAAAAATAGCATTTTATTTTCGCACCTAAATTGTTGGTTTGTCTAAATTGGTTTGCCTAAAAATATAAAGCCCAAACTTAAAAGCCCCCAAAAATATAAGGCCCAAATTATAAGTCACATTGCAGGGGACGTAGGTTAACTTATTTAAGTCACATGATACACGACGCACCGTTAGCTTCTTAATATAATAAATAGAAAATAGATAATAATAGATTACATACTATTAGTATTATTCATAGTTTTTATTATTATTAACTCAACAATGAATTTGTATTAAAATACTTGGGAAAACCAAGTGTGAGACTCGGTGGCAGCGGACATCCCTACCCACTTAACACATATTTCTTTGTATATCAGATACCAGCCCGTTACGGTATATTATATTACTTCAGACAGGATTGTTATCCTTTTCGCTTTCTTTGTGTATTCATTTCTTACTTCCGGCCATTCAATACTATTATATTCTCTCTCTCTCCCTCTCTTCGTCATTCAGTTATCCAGACATCCATCTGCTGTCTTACCTCGCAGAATGCTGGTGTTATTGTCGTACCGAGTATTATCTCTGGTCTCTGTCGCTGCTTAGACGAACGGTCGCGCAAGAAGAACGTACGCTCTGCGTTGTTCCAGGTTTATCCACAGTACGTATATTCCAGTGATATTACTTTGTTCATTATATAGAGATACTTTCAGGGGGACCCGTACTCAAACAAAAATTGGGTAAGATAGAAGTCTATCTTGGCGTACTTTCAGTTCTTTCAGAGCCTGACCGCCGGACTCTGAGCCTCCTATACAGGGTGTCCCATTTTAATTTACCACCCCCTAAAACTGGTTAATAATTTGCTCTGAGAAAAAAATGTTTCAAATAAAATTTATTGGGTTCGAAGGGGGGCATCTTTTGGCTATTTTAGCTGCGACCTTGAACATGACCTTCAAGGTCATTTGAAAGTCAAGACCAAATTTTCATATGAAATGTGCATATTTTTATGGCGGATTCGGATTCTACTAAAAAAGTGAAACACTTTTTGTTGGAATCATTTTTTGAAAAAATTCCAAATTTTTGTTGTAAACAGCTTTAAAAAAGTTAAAAAATCACTAGATATCTCTTATTGCCCCACCCTTTAAAAGAAGTTAAAAATTTTACATTTTGTCCGAGGAATTAGAAACGTACACAATTTTACGAGTATGACCTTAGCCATGAACTTGTCCTTAATCAACAAGGTCATTCGAAGGTCAGTCAATTTATTTAACGGTAATCCTCGATTTTTATTCCGGCAATTGAAGCTTGGCTATGACCTTGACCTCGAACCTTAAATTCATTTTAAGAAAGAACCATCACTTTAATGGAAAATACTCTCTTTTTCAAAGAAATGAAATTACCAAAAAATTTATCAACAGAACCAAAGTTCATTAGAACGCTAATCTGATTCATTTTTTATCACATGGGGGAAGTTTGCAATCTTCGGGGTATGTTTGACATTCTCTGGGGCAATTTTGCAATCTTCGGGGTATGTTTGACATTCTCTGGGGCAAGTTTTACGTCATCTGCGGAAAATTTGACATCATCTGGGGCAAGTTTACGGTCACAACTGGGACAAGTTTGACATCATCTGGGGCAAGTTTGAGCAGTAAGGGGCATGTTTTCAACTGAGAATCAAAATCAAGCTTAGTTTTTTTAATGAAAATTGTACATATTTTAAATCATATTCAGATTCTCTGATAAAGTAAAATTGTACATATTTTAAATCATATTCAGATTCTCTGATAAAGTACGCATCTTTTTAAGAAATATTTTTCTCGTAAATGCTTTATTTCTCGCTAAAAGACATTTTTTTGCTTCGTTATCGTTCTATTGGTAAAGCTTGTAAATTCTTACAGCTCCTCAAAGCTTCTCATCATTAGGTTTTCATTGACTTTCTGAATTTCAGAGCAGAAAAATACTTATAATAAATTATTTCTAGTAAGATTAAATATTCCCTAAAAAATCTACCTACAACAGATAATGGCTGACTGACGCCAGTAGAGATAGTCAACATGATCAAGATTCTGGGAGAATGTCACGACAATTACAAGGCTGCAGCGAGGCTGTATGCTGAAAGGTATCCGGACGCTCGTCATCCTAGTAGGAGGAATATTAAACTTCTAACGATAAGAGCTCAAGGAGGTAACTTAAGAAGGAAGAGGCGACGGACGGGCCCAAGAGAGCATATTGCGCTTGGGGTTCGTGCTGTAATTGCCGAGGATCCTCATATTTCGACGCGACAAATTCAGCGAATGCATGGAGTACCCAGATCAACAGTTTCCCGTGTATTGCGTCATTTTAGATTTCATCCATATCACTTGCACCTTACACATGCCATTGAGCCTGGTGATCCTGCCAGGTGACTTAGATTCTGTCAATGGGCGGAAACACGAATGCGCATAGATCCATTTTTCTTTGATCGGACTCTCTTTACAGACGAGGCAAAGTTCGACAATATGGGAGGAGTTAATCTTCATAACGCGCATTATTATGCAGAAGAAAATCCACATTGGCAGCGAGATCACCGTACACAAAGACGCTGGTCAATTAATGTTTGGGCGGGCATAGTTGGGGAATACGTTGTGGGTCCAATTTTTTATGACCGTAATTTAATCGGCGAGCTTTATTTAGATATTCTCGAGAACCAAATTCCACCTCTTCTAGAAAACATTCCGCTAGAAATAAGGCGAGACATGTGGTTCCAGCAAGATGGTGCTCCCGCTCATCGTAGACTACTTGTCAGGAGATTTCTGAACGCGACATACCCAAATAGTTGGATTGGAATCTGTGAATTCCCTGCGCGATTGCTAGATTTGACCCCATTGGACTTCTTTCTGTGGGGGGCCGTGAAGCAGAGAGTTTACGCGGAAGCCCCGACGACGGCACAAAATATGATGGAGAGAATTGTTGCAGCATTCCGGGCGTTCACCCCACAAACATTAATAGATGTCCAAAGAAGTTTTCGGCAGAGAATACAAATGTGCATTCAACAAAATGGGCAATTGATAGAGCACTTGAGACGTTGAAATCTCCATGACTAGCTGAACAAAGTGGTCTTGCCTTGGCTGGACGTGAAGGTCTTGCCTTAAGTGGCTGGATAGGGTCTTGCCTTAAGTGGCTGGACGTAAAGGTCTTGCCTTAAGTGGCTGGATAGGGTCTTGCCTTAAGTGGTTGGACGGGGTCTTGCCTTAAGTGGCTGGACGGGGTCTTGCCTTAAGTGGCTGGACGTGAAGGTCTTGCTTTAAGTGATCCAAAGGATACCTCTGTCTTTGTTTGAAGCTAGTAACATTCATCTAAAACAGCTTATTTCTAGGACAAATTCTCTTTTAAGTTAAAGGGAGAGCTACCTATTGATGATCAAAAAATGGTTAAGACAAAAAGTGTTACTTTTGTAGTAGAACCCGAATCTGTGATAAATCTTATTCAAATGACCTTGAAGGTCATGTTCAAGGTCACAGCTGGAATAGCCAAAAGATGCCCCCCTTCTAACCCAACAAATTTTATTTGAAACATTTTTTTCTCAGAGCAAATTATTAACCAGTTTTAGGGGGTGGTAAATTAAAATGGGACACCCTGTAGAATGGGTAAAGCTCATAAGTATGTATGCATGTATAAAGTCCATATATTCGGTCTCGGTTCTCGGCGTCTTGGCCATGAATCTCATTAAGGCCTTTGTCATCTCTGATACATCAGTCATCGTATTACGAAACAGTCTCTTGTAGTGCCAGTTGCAGTCCGCAATCATCGGGTTCAGTTTTGGCTACGCGAGGTGAGTGTCTCGTACTGTTATTATAGCCGCCACAT
This sequence comes from Muscidifurax raptorellus, assembly GCA_020010945.3. Taxonomy (NCBI): domain Eukaryota; kingdom Metazoa; phylum Arthropoda; class Insecta; order Hymenoptera; family Pteromalidae; genus Muscidifurax; species Muscidifurax raptorellus. Next base: position 339,524 of record JAHUUD020000067.1, read on the forward strand.
CATCCGCGTCTGCGATGAGGCAATTGTCTATCTATATGCCCAGTCTTAATAGTCTGTCGTACAGAATGTTCCAGAAGTCAGGACCTAGAATTGAGCCCTATGCGACATCTGCTGTCTACTGTTTCCAACGCATACATGCTGCAAGAAGCAGGTACTCGAAACGTTTTCTTCAAGGCCTTAAGAGTATCCTTCCACCTTGCAGAGTTAATAAAACAAGTATGTCTTACCTAGAGTACCAGTGGTCTCGCGCCATGACATATGTCATTTGTCTTGTCTACAATCTGGGGTACGTCCGTTATTGCTCCAATTCTTGAGCATCCCCGTCTAAAACCGTGCTGTTGTTCCGAGAGGTCTCCAGTGGTTTCCACCGTTTACAATAGTCTTCGTTGCAGTAATAGCTCGTACAATGTTCCCGGTATGAAAGACGATTTAGAGGCCTATAGGAAGACGCCGAAGCAGGATCTCCCTTGCCTTTGATTTCCATGGCCAGACATTCGCCATCGAGGCGACTATAAAAAATATCGCTATATGATAACACAGAAAGTAATCCAAAATCCAAGGCCGAAATTGTTGGAATACAATCATATGACAACAGAACACTCGAACAGAACATTCGAAAAAGACATTTTAAGGACAGTAATTCTTATTGCAGCTTATTGCGACTAATCCCTAAAGTAATAAGCAAAGTGCAATTATTAATGTGCCAACTCATGCGTAAAGTCGCATACGTGACAATAACTAATTTTTTTGTAGGTGCCAATGTCTATGTGCGTATGACGATTTTAACATCATTCCATACTACAATTACCGACCAAATGTGCTAATTGTTCTTTCAGCAAGGAAAAGTTCAAGGATGATCGAAATATCGACCACACATATAACAGACACTGAAAGGTCTACGAATCTTAAAATAATGATATAAAATAAAAGTAATGCTGATTATCCCATCAAACCTGAAATTCAAAAATATTTTGGATGCAAAGGAAAAGCATGTGACCATGCAAAAGTAACCAATAACTGACTGAATTCAAACCAAGTATATAATGAAGAATCATCAGTCACAACATTAAGGGGACAAAACAGTCCTATTACCTGAAAAATAAAAAAAAGTAAAATTAATATATTAATTAGATTTTATGAAAAAATGTTTTCTATAATGATAGTAGGTCAAATTACCTACAATTTGGGCCCTCATAGGCTTCATATTCACCTACCTGATAGTGGTGACAGTACGTATACGTATCAAAGTATTTTGGTACTGTCCGTAAGATTCCAAGTGAACCGATTTTTTTTACAAGTTCTATACATTTGTCATTCTCATATGAATGTTGTGATTTTGATTTGAATGTGTAGAAGGTAATAAACAATAAAAAATATAGTTTTTTTGATGTAAAACAACTTATACGCATTCAAATTAAAATCACATCATTCATATAAGAATGACTGCTATGTAGAACTTGTAAAAAAATTTGAGCCTATTTCATCCATCGGTTGACTTGAAATCTTACGAACAGTGCAAAAAAACTTTGATACGTATACGTACTATCACCACTATCAGGTAGGTAAATATGAAGCCTATGAGGGCTTAAATTGTAGGTAATTTGACCTACTATTATTATAGAAAACATCTTTTCATAAAATCTAATTTATATATTAATTTTACTTTTTTTTATTTTTCAGGTAATAGGACTGTTTTGTCCCCTTAACAGACATGAAAGATGGATGTATCCAACTGTAGCTACGTCATCGTTGACGAGATCGTAAGTCATACATTCTTTCAACAGTGTGGTCATTAATAGTGGCTTTAATATATTATACATAAATGTGAGAATTATAAAAACAAACTTAAAAAATCTTGAAGTATTCATTGAAATGATTAATTAAATCCGATGTCATCGTTTGCTCTGAATTATGCTATTTGGTTTTTTTTGAGTACTATAATTTTCCCAACTATAAAATTAATTACAGCCACAGCTATGTCAAGAAAGTAGATGACGCAGTTATTTATATTAACACTAGGTTCACGAAGACAACAAAAACGGAATTAATAACTAATCTGACCTTAATGAATATAAATCTAGCCACGAAAGAGAGCAAAAACTTAAATATAAGTTCCTTATATAGGTGCCATGATATTGAAAAGATGAATTTTGTTGACTCAGTTAAAAAGTAATAACATAGAAGCTAATAAGTTTTTATATAATTTTAATTCCATCACATCAAAGCCAAAACATATACACTTGTGTTATTTCGCTGATTATTATCCGCTTTTGTTTCACTATCGATAGAAAAATAATGACAATTAAAACTCCCATAATACACATATTGACTGTAAAACAATAAACAAAGTATGTCAAAAATAAACTCTAGTAATCTCAAGTAAATAAGAGTTTCTAGTAATATAGGAACAGATCTATCAAATAAAATTCGAAAACCAAAACACCGGCATACAAAAAATGCGGTCTGTTCAAGAAACCAGACCTATCTATCCTTACGTATTTTGGCTCGCCGAATCTGAATCCAAAGCCAGTTTTGCCCATACACCCCGAAAATTTCGTTAAAATCACAAAAAACTGTGAAAATCGCTGAAAGTTATAAAAGTTTATATAAAAAATATGGTATAAGCTGTAAATATGTTTTACTGCGAAGAACAAGGAGAACGATTCCATCAAAACATAATCAAGACATAATCAAGTGTAATGGAGGATCGTTACCAAGGAAAACGGGACGTTAACATGATGGCGGACTTTTGCTGGATGCTTAAAAGAAACTCTGTGAGTAACAGCAGAAAAAGAAAAATAAATTCTTTGCACAGGTCTTTTGAAGAAAAGAGAGTTCAGCGCGTCACAATACATAAAAACCATGCATATCGTACACTCACAAAAATTATGTGTTTATCACACACATTATGTGTTCTTCCTAGCACAAAACACTGCGTTTAACAGTAAAAAAAAAATAAACCGCGAATTTATTTGCTTAAATGTACGTATAAATGCGTTTGATATACTACGACACACTGTAAAAATAAAATTAATTTTCATGTACTTAATAATTAATCTAAATGTACTTCAATTACAATTCAATGTATTTTTATATTAAATTTAAGGCATATTCTTGTAACGGTTGCGTCCCCCTTGCCCCGGATTTTGTCAGTTGGGATTCAGGATTCGGAAAAGGGGGTGAGGTTAGAAATAACTTCGTTTGGTTAAATTTTAATAGTTGGTATATTTAGTCATCATTCGCCATCTGTAACCAAACAAAAGTACGCTTTTAAAAGACTTATCTCTTACATCTATTCCTTATTATCTAAGCGGTAATCACGGTACTTATAAACTATCGGTGCGATCCTTAATTCTACGGTATGACGCTTGACATTAGTCGTCGCTTAACATTTGTTTCGCTTAAACATTTGTAACGCTTATTCGGTCGCCGGTATGCCTCTCTTACAATTACTTATATCGACTACGCCTCGAGCACGGCGGTTTGGCTATTATCAGGTGTGTAACTTGTTATTGCGGAGTCCTCGCGAGAACGCGTGCGCACGATCTTGTGTGGACCCTGCACCGGTTCCCGATTTCCCCCTACCCTGTGTGCGCACAGCGGTAGGTGGAACGGGGGAACGTCGGCGTGATGTTTAGTGTACAGGTGGAGTTCCACAGAACCTGATTGAGACGTGTGCGCACGACTCAATCTGGTACAGTGGCTGTCTCTCGCGGCTTCCTTTGCCCTGTGTGCGCACAGCGGCAAGTGAAGCGGCAGAGCGGTGAGTGAATGTGTGTGTGAAGTGCAGTTGACCACAGGATCCGATTGAGACGTGTGCGCACGACTCAACCTGGTACTGTAATCGCCTTCCGTGGTTTCTCTTACCCTGTTTGCGCACAGCGGTAACAGGAACGGTCGAAACGGTGTGACGGTGCAGCGGTATGTGTGTGGCGGGTGTGCAGATTCTGACAGAGACGTGTGCGCATGACTCTGCCAGTATTTGCAGCTAGTTTCGGATTCCGATTGCCCTGTGTGCGTACAGCGGCAACAGGAACGGTCGAAACGGTGTGGCGGTGAGACGGAGTAGATGTGGAGTGTGTGCAAATTCTGACAGAGACGTGTGCGCACGACTCTGCCAGTATTTGCGGCTAGTTTCGGATTCCGATTGTCCTGTGTGCGCACAGCGGCAACAGGAACGCTCGAAACGGTGGAACGGTGGTTAAAGGTTTAGTGCCTGTAGTTGCGCTACGGGTGCGCACGAGAGCGCTCCTCCAGGTACTCGGTGGGTCTGAATTACCCTGTGTGCGCACAGTGGTGATTCAGATAGTGCGGTAGTTTCGGTATCCGTGCCGTTATGTGTGCGCACGAAAACGGTCAGATATCGTCAGTTCCTCTAGGGCCCTCCTAGCGGTGTCGTGTGCTCACGGCAACGCTCGGATCGGGAGCTCTGATCGAACTGCCGCCGTGCTGTCGCGGCCGGACTTATATAGTCGCTGGCGCCAACGCCCTCTGGTGGTGATTGGGTCGAATGTTGTTTGTGTATCTGTGTGGTGCTTACAGTGCTCTTTTCAGGGGTGTGCGTTATTTTGTTTGCGCCCGTCGTTGGTTTCGTTCGCGGCTGTGTTTACATTGTACGAGCACGTGTTTCTACCCATGAGCACTCGGCTTGTGCTCATGTTGTTGTCGTGTGGGTCTGCCTTTCGCTCGCTTTGTTTGTGTGCCCGCTTGTACATATTCTGCACGAGACTGATGTCTCGTTGCATTCTTTTAATTTAATATAATAATAATTGAAAGTGAATGTATTTCCATATGAAATTCAAGGTATATTATTTTGATTTAATGCCAAAATGCTTGAATTTGAATGTATTAGCATTGAATTAATGTTATATACGGATAGGAAATTCGCTTCCAATATAGATACATATAATAAATTTAACACTCATATTTGTATATATTGTTTCCTAGAGGAAGTTTTGTAATAGTTAAATACGTCAGTTTCGTCAATACTTCTACAAAATACGTTTTGGTACGTTAGAAGTTTGAATCAAGAATTTTTCGTTTGGATCGATTAAGGTGTTTTTGTTTTATGATAAATTTTCAAATTTCGAAAAGATGATGTGTAATTTTTTTTTATAATAAAATAGAATTTTTAATATGCTATGAAATGTAACTGTAAGCGTATAAAAATACCTACGTTTAAAATAAATTATTAATTTTGCATTCATAGTTCTTGTGATAATTAATAAAACTTTTTTTTTGCAAAATCCTCATATATTCAAAAGTAATTGATATAATCCTTTGAAAAAATTCATAACTATGCACAGTAACAGTACTTATGACTTTTCAATTTCAAGTTAATTTATAAATTAGTTTTTGAGTAAAAAATCGGATATCAAAAAAGTGATATTTCTATATCCAAGGTTTATGGGAGTAAAAAGGCATAAATTAATTCCAATTTTTGGGAAAATATAGGTAGATATGTAGGTAACTTCGACTAAGTTCTTTTTGCAGCATATGGAACAAATTAGTTCAAAAGATATTAGGGATCAAATTTTGTTTCTTTCACCCTGTATACCCTGTATGACTGAAAATCAGCATTTTTGTTAAAACGTATGACTTGCTCACTAAACCTCAAATTGTTTTGAGAATATGCATAGTAGAAAAATCCGTAGAAAAATTGAAATTTTGGAAAAAATTGTTTTTCTATGTGAAATTTAAAATATCGGTTCCGTAATGAAACTAATGATCCTCTATTGTATTAAAGTTAAACCAGTACAATTTATCCTTTTCTTTGGACAAAACGGTATTGATTTTTAATTTCAGCTGATCTTTTGATTCTGAATTCGGGAAACGGATCGTGTCAATAAATAAAATATCGTTTAGGAGGAAAAACCTTGGTTCAATCTCGTAAAAAAATATTCGTATAACGAAATTTTTTCTTTTAATGTAAATTTAAAAAAGTTCGACTAAAATTATATATAATAAACACTAGTTTTACCAAAAAATCGTGGTGTCCAAACTTTAGTAATAGCAATATGAATAAAATCTTTGCGTTTTTTTATATCTATAGATATTTCTACAAAATTATCTGTAATATCAATAATATGGGCCTAGTCCGATGTTCGAATGAGCGCAACATTAAAATTATATACATCTATAGAACTGTGCCTATGTCAACCAATTAGAAATGAGTTCTTTGGGTTCCGAAAAAAATCTTATAGTATTCTAGAAAGTTTTCAAAAAATATATATTTACTGAAAATGCTTCAATCATGCCTAAAAAAATTATTTTAGTTGGCGATGAAAGTAAAAAGATCTTGTATCTCAAATTTTTATATGGCGGAGACGGAACTTGGCGGCCACCTGTTTGTAGAGCGTTCAAACAGAGGCCTGAAAAGATTCGTTAATAGGGTTCTATTTTTGTTGGAAATATCCGTTTATCGATCCTCTAATCCTTTCTTCACACTAGCTCATCGTTAGGTCAGTTAGAAGTGTAGAATGTATATTTTACCGAGTTATTCATCTTCCGTAGGGGGTATTTGTTCTTAACCGCGCATCAACCCAGGTAAACTATAACAGAGACTATTGAACACTATTATATGACCCTATCTTCATTTCATTACATGTTATTAAATATATCAAAGTAAATATAATTAATTAAATTTTGATTATGTCCTTTACAATAATTATAATTATAAAAAAAAATATTATTGTAGTTAAATATGGTTAACGTAAATCCATCAACATTTATATTTACTCTCCAATCTCACTTTAGTTACGGGCACCTAAAAATTTAATTTTATATATTTCATTTTATACGGCTTTCAACTTTAATATTATAATATTATTTCAATAAATTAATTCTTAAATGTACAAATATCCTAAATACTTAATTTTATAAATATCTAAATCTATTTTTTTTTATTTTTTAGGAAAACGATACTATTACCTTAGTCCAGAAGATCGACGACAATTGGTTTGAAGGCACAGTAAATGGTCAAACAGGTTATTTCCCTGTATCTTACGTACAAGTTGTCGTGCCGTTACCATAGAAAGACACTGGGTGAACCCTTTAAAGCCAAAATAATTCACTTGTTCATATTGTCATCTACCATGGATGCGCCTATAATACTCTTTATGTCCTTATCCTTATATTCCTAAAATTTAAATGTTTGCGTTGTGGTTATTTCTAATCTTAATTAGATATTCTTCTTGAAAGTCCAATGAGAAATGTACCAAAATAAAGATAATAAGTAAGCTATATAAGCATGTTAATGTATGTGCATGCATGTGCGTAAATGTGTGCGGTAGGGTAGTTAATAATTTTCCAACTTTCGATTTTGTAACGCCTTTGAAAGTCTGAATGTCACAAAAGTAAAGTATTTTTATTTGCCTAAATTTTTACGGTTTTTTGTGATTGAAAAAAATTTCTTTGAGGTCATTAGTACTTTTTATAATATCTTATAACCGATTTTATATCCATTCCTACCCACATAAATCTGATAGACATTGTAAATGTATATTTTTTTAGAACTTGTTGTACAGCACCTTTCTTAAGGCTATTTCATTTGTCTTATTGAAGCCTTTAAAAGGGTTACAATTGATAAAAACGAAAGTCATGGAATTATGAACCTACCTAGTGAGTGTGGGTGTGTAATGGAAAATATTAAACTTATGTTTTTCTCAGTCAACATGTTCGAAACGAATTAATTTTGTTAATGTTATAAGTGAATTTTAGAATAAATTTAATTATCTTGTTATCAATGATCTTATAAAGAGTTATTAAAATGTGTATTATTCAAAATAACTGAGTTCTTTAAACAATTTTCCGATCTCATAGTCTATAAAATCATCAATGATGAGAATGTGTATATTTGTTGCACACAATATATTACAAAATGTAAATAACAATGTTTTTCTATCTTTTAATTTTCCACAATTTTTTTCCTTAATATCCTCGATGATATAAAGAAGTGACATCTACAAAAGCTCAAAGTACAGACTTTAACAATATTGAAAGTATACAGGAATATAAAAAAATTATTCCAGACGTCCGATTATTGAATATGTATTAATAACACTGGCACATAAAAAAAGTGGTCTGTTTAAGAAACCAGACCTATCTATCCTTATGTATTTTGACCCGCTGAATCCAATGCCAGTTTTGCTCGTAAACCCCCGAAATTTCGTAAAAATTGTAAAAAAACCGTGAAAATCGCGAAAAAGAAACACTATGAGTGACAGCAGAAAAATAAAAAGAAATCCTTTGCATAGGTCATTGAAGAAAAGAGTTTGTTACAAGACGAAAAAGGAGTAGAGCAAACAGAGTTGGCATCACAAAAAAAGGAATAAAAGAAAGAAAAAGAAAAATCATATTTAGAAAAGAGAAAGAACTTCTTAAATGCTACCATTTGCGTTTTTCCCTTTCTCAAAATATTTTAATTTTTTGAGCAGTTTTATAAGATATTGACATTTTTTCAAAGTTTCAAATTCATATAAATCATAAATATGACACTCAAAAAATTGCAACTAAGTTATGCTCTTACATGCAAATTTCCACGATTTTACATAGTTTTACTCAATTTTTGACGGCTTAACACCACTTTATCAAATATTAAAGTGCCTAGGAGTGAAAAAAACACCTGAATTTAAGGGGACAAAACAGTCCTATGGGCTGAAAAATAAAAATACATAAAATTAATATATAAAAATAATTCTTTATGGATATGTTTTTTATAATAAAACTAGGTCACATTACCTACAATTTGAGCCCTAAGAGGCCTCATGTACTGCTATCTGGTAGTGGTGACACAACGGGCACCCATTAAAGTATTTTGTCACTGTTTGTAAGATTCCAAGTAAACCGATGGATGAAATGGGCTTAAATTTTTTTTACAAGTTCTAGACACCTGTCATTCTCATATGAATGATGAGATTTTAATTTGAATGCGTATAAGTTGTTTTACAACAATGAAACTATATTTTTCATTCTTTGTCGACTATTTTTGCCACTAATTTTTTTGTAAAGCATTCAAATCAAAATCACATCATTCATATAAGAATGATAGGTGTATAAAACTTGTAAAAAAAATTTCAGCCCATTTCATCCATCCATTCTCCTGAAATCGTACGGACAGTGAGCTGAAATCAGGAAAAATCAATATTAGTTTAAATCAACATTAAATTTTGGAATTACTATTATAGCTACAAATTTACTTACAAACCAGTAAATTAAGTGGACCGATTTATATTCTTTTCTATTAGTCAAGACCAAAATTTGACTATTGATATGGTATATTACCAAATGGTCATACCATCTTAGATCTGTACGATAATTTGTACCTGGTAAATAAGTTAAACAAGACATTTTAATTATTTTCTATATTTTAAATATTAATATAAGAGCGTAAAATTGAAAAAATTATACTTATCTTTTACAAAACTGAATTGGTGAATATTTAAATTTGGCACCATACCATCTATGTGTATATACACACATACGTAACCTCAACTGTCAAATTTACAGAGAGAGTCAGGTAGCAAACTTTTTCACTGAAAAACAAAATTAATAAATATTTCTGACTTGTAATAACGATATAAAAATACAGAGAAGTATAATTATAAAGCAGGCTATTATATTCATAATCTTTAGGAAGCCAGCACGTCGTCCTGTGAAACGAATACTTGGCATCAGGATGAGTAGATGCAAATCTTCCCTTTGCATGTTTATCCAAAGCCATTATCAATTACACAATAAACTCACTAACATTTAACACTTTTTTTATCTTATAATTTTACACAAATTTCACTGCTCTGCTTTTTTACTACACTTTTTTCACCACACTTTTTCCACTACACTTTTTTCACTACACTTTATTCACTACACTTTTTTCACTGCATTTTTTTCACTACACTTTAATTATATATTTTTATATATATAAATAAAACGCTACAATAGCTGAGACAAATGATCCCAAGTATATTTCAAAATCCTTGTAGATATAGCGCCTATGCCAGATGGGTTAGGTTACATTGTAATGGAATCCTCAATTCCATTACGCATTATCTAAGTATAAAAATATTATACATACACACACACATACATGCACACATATAGCTACATCAAAAATGCCACCATCGCAGCTACCACCCGCTGATAAAAAGAGCAGTACTATTTCGAAATAGACAATAAGTCATAGTCAGTATGTATCTACGCCAACTTCCGCAAGAATAGTAACTTCTAGGAAACAACACCGACATTAGAACGGAAGAGCCAATCAATAAAACAAACCAGATACAAATCACAATACTTGTAACGACAAGTGTTTATAAAAATGAAATACGCCGCAACATACTAAAAAGAGAAGATTAATGATTCACGCGCAAATGACCGAACGAGAGCAAAGCGATGACAAAAATACACCAGCTACGCGAGCTTTCCAAATCGAAACAATCTGGGAAATCTCACGCGCACAACGAGAGAGCAAGCAAAGAAGAACAGCGGGAGAGCTAGTCACGAGATCGATTCTCCAAATTTGGGGGTAATAAAACTAAGAGTTTATGATTTGACCCGTGATGACTCTATTAAATCTAGATATTAAAAGAATATTTTAAATTATCCACTCCAAATATGGGATGAGGAAGAGTACTTGAAACTAGTATATAAAGCTCGGTAGCAAAGGGCATGCATTCAGTTCAGTAAAACGGGCAGTACAGGAGTAGTAGTCAAAGCAGTTTAGTTCAGTATAAAGTCGGAGAGAACGTTACTCTGCTAGTTCACAAGACCAGTCTAGTTGACTACAGTCTATTTTTTTCAAAGTATGAAATCGAATTTAGTCGATACACCGGACGCCACCGGCTGACACCCTGGAAGAAAACCAGTCGCACGCAGCGTCTAACTGTCTGCACCTGACCCACGAGAAGAATCGAGCCGCTGCTCCCCAACGCATACACAGCCTGCTGCACTGAACCACCGACACACGGCTTGGATGCGCTAAGGACCGACAGCTGTCATCAGGAGAGGATCGACGAATATATACGCCTCTACACGCACACACCCTCACACATATACACACTACAAGGTACTTTTCTTTTTCTCTAGTGAGTGAAATACATTATAGTAGTTGTTTTAAAACTTAACCCCGTCTAAGTTATCCGGCTCCTTTTCCCGGAAGGTAGTGACCGCATCTGCGGTAGCCAAAAGGGATTTCCTTGTAAAATGTAAATAAATAATAACAGAAGATAGGAACTCGAATAAAAGTAAGCATATTGGTGGGTTGCACTCATTCGGACGTAACACATTAATATATTTATTATTTTAAAATGGTGCATAGCGGCCGGGAAACGCGGAAACGAAATCACTTGTAATGAGTTCCTATCATGACACGCGATGAGTTTGTGAATATAAAACGTAGCACTAGATATCATTTTAATACTAACGACTCCCTTCTAACCAAATTACGAGAAAAAGAAGATTCCTCTTTCTCAGGAGGGCGCGCGGAGAGAGATGACATCTGGCACGCGCCTGAACGATTCCAACGAGACGAATACTCCCACGTCCGTACCGAAACAATAAATTTGAGTCGCGCGTGCACGGTGCCCACCATAAGAGTAGACATCGGAGAGTTTAATAAGCCATTAGAATGTGTTAACAGACTTTCATTTAGTTGACGATGATTTCCCCATAGTGGAAGCCGTCAAATTAGGTAATGATTTCTTCCGTAAAAACGAAGCGACAATTAATTATTTTGAAAATTATATTGAAGTTAATGGATAAATAATTCCTTTTAAAAAGTATCCTACGGAAAGAAAACCGATAGATACGAAACCAGAAAAGAGTGTAAAAAGTGAATCTAAAAATACCCGAATAAGAAGTGATCTGAGTGAAGAAGGAGAAACAGACCACGATTATGATGATCCTTATGTTGATGATAAACGAGATTCATTTGATCAAGGAAATGATAAATTAATTGAGGAAAATAATGAATTAATTAAAGAAAGTTGTGAATTTATTGATGAAAAAGATAAAGAAAATTTTTATGTACGGAATGAAAGTATTTATGTTAACCGAAATCCGGAAAATATTGATGTGCATTTCGACACTAATGATCGTGACGTTATAGAAAATGACGAGTATAATATTCGAGAAATAAAAGACGAATCAACTGAAAATATATATACAATTGAATATGTTGAGAATATATTTAAAGAAATTGAGCGTTTAAAGAAACTTTTACAAGCCAACATTTCTCAAGGCAACGAGAGTGAGCATACGAATCGTGTGAATGTTGACAAAAATGTCGTTATGAATTAAATTGAATCCAGTGCAGAAGACACTGAGATGAAAAATAAAGTTAATGTTGTTGAAATTATTGATGATGAAATTATTAATGATGATATTTATACGAAAAATGTATTTGTTGATGTGGTTAAGGAAGATGTATTTGAGGAAAATAAGAATAACGATAATTTTGAGATAATTGCTAATAATGCTATTGATTATGAACTCGTCGAAGGACTTGAGAATTGTTTGCTAAAAGAAAGATCTGTAAATGCTGAAACTTTTGATAATTTATACGGAGATAAACAAGAACGTAGATCAAATAATTGTCATTTTGTTAAAAACTACATTGAGAACGATCAAATGGATGACTTATGTTACAATTATATGAAAATTTCAGATAAAGATTATTTTGCCAACGGGAGGTGTAATCCAGCCTTCTAATTCTAATTATTCTTTTTAGTAGCAAATATTCTCAAAAGATATTGAAAACGTATTATGGGACGATATATTAATTAAATTAAGACAATTATTAAAGGGAATATCAGTTAAAGTCATAATTTGTCTGGGTTTAATAAAGTATATTGCTGAAAAAGATAGAGTTCGAATTATGGAAGAGTTACATAATACAGCTATAGGAGGTCATAAAAGAGTAACTAAAACTTATAAACGAATTAAACAAACTTATTATTGGGAAAACATTAAAGAAGACGTACAACATTGTATACGTAAATGTCTCACATGACAGTTAAAAAAAATAGTTCGAGTCAAGACCAAACAACCTATGCAAATTACTGACACACCTCAATCACCCATGGAAAAAATTAGTCTCGATATAGTTGGATACTTTCCTGTTTCCTAAAACGGTTATAATAATATACTAACAATTCAATGTAATTTTTCGAAATATTGCTTAGCTATACTTATAAAAGATGCCACAGCAGAGTCAGTAGCAGGCGCGCTAATAAAACCTTTTATTTCTATTTTTGGTACACCTCTTACAATTCTCACAGACCAAGGTAGAAATTTTATGTCAACTTTAATGAGAAGAGTGGCTAAGAAATTTCGCATCAAACAAGTAAAAACTACTGCTTATCATCCGCAATATAACGGTTCTTTAGAAAGATCACATCATTCGCTAACCGAATATATTAAAGTGGCTTTAGATAATGAAACTTGGGACGAATGTTTGGAATTAGCTACATTTTGTTACAACACTGTGCCACATGAGGCGCCTCAGTTTACACCATATGAGTTAGTTTTTGGACGTCTAGCACGTGTTCCTTCAAACGAGCCACTTGAGTCCGAAGATCTGATCCCCACATATAACGATTATGTCATTAATCTTAGTATTGCACGCGAAAAGCTAATTGAATCAAAAATTCGATCGAAGTATTATTATGATAAAAAAATTAATCCAAAAGATATCAATCAGAGATACGGTTTGCTTATTAAAGGGCGGTAAGCAATATAAACTGGCAGACCAATACGAAGGACTGTATACTGTTATCAATGTTTTTAATCATTAACGAAATGTTAAAATCCGAATGAAAAATGGGAGAATTGAGACGGTAAATGCAAATAGACATACAGGGTGTCCCATTTTAATTTACCACCCCCTAAAACTGGTTAATAATTTGCTCTGAGAAAAAAATGTTTCAAATAAAATTTGTTGGGTTCGAAGGGGGGCATCTTTTGGCTATTTTAGCTGCGACCTTGAACATGACCTTCAAGGTCATTTGAAGGTCAAGACCAAATTTTCATATGAAATGTGCATATTTTTATGGCGGATTCGGATTCTACTAAAAAAGAGAAACACTTTTTGTTCGAATCATTTTTTGAAAAAATCCCAAATTTTTGTTGTAAACGGCTTTAAAAAAGTTGAAAAAATCACTAGATATCTCTTATTGCCCCACCCTTTAAAAGAAGTTTAAAATTTAACATTTTATCCGAGGAATTAGAAACGTACACAATTTTACAAATTTAAGTCTAAGTATGACCTTAGCCATGAACTTGTCCTTAACCAACAAGGTCATTCGAAGGTCAGTCAATTTATTTAACGGTAATCCTCGATTTTTATTCCGGCAATTGAAGCTTGGCTATGACCTTAACCTCGAACCTTAAATTCATTTTAAGAAAGAACCATCACTTTAATGGAAAATACTCTCTTTTTCAAAGAAATGAAATTACCAAAAAATTTATTAACAGAACCAAAGTTCATTAGAACGCTAATCTGATTCATTTTTTATCACATGAGGGAAGTTTGCAATCTTCGGGGTTTGTTTGACATTATCTGGGGCAAGTTTGCAATCTTCGGGGTATGTTTGACATTCTCTGGGGCAAGTTTTACGTCATCTGCGGAAAATTTGACATCATCTGGGGCAAGTTTACGGTCACAACTGGGACACGTTTGACATCATCTGGGGCAAGTTTGAGCAGTAAGGGGCATGTTTTCAACTGAGAATCAAAATCAAGCTTAGTTTTTTTAATGAAAATTGTACATATTTTAAATCATATTTAGATTCTCTGATAAAGTAAAATTGTACATATTTTAAATCATATTCAGATTCTCTGATAAAACACGCATCTTTTTAAGAAATATTTTTCTCGTAAATGCTTTATTTCTCGCTAAAAGACATTTTTTTGCTTCGTTATCGTTCTATTGGTAAAGCTTGTAAATTCTTACAGCTCCTCAAAGCTTCTCATCATTAGGTTTTCATTGACTTTCTGAATTTCAGAGCAGAAAAATACTTATAATAAATTATTTCTAGTAAGATTAAATATTCCCTAAAAAATCTACCTACAACAGATAATGGCTGACTACACGCCAGTAGAGATAGTCAACATGATCAAGATTCTGGGAGAATGTCACGACAATTACAAGTCTGCAGCGAGGCTGTACGCTGAAAGGTATCCGGACGCTCGTCATCCTAGTAGGAGGAATATTAAACTTCTAACGATAAGAGCTCAAGGAGGTAACTTAAGAAGGAAGAGGCGACGGACGGGCCCAAGAGAGCATATTGCGCTTGGGGTTCGTGCTGTAATTGCCGAGGATCCTCATATTTCGACGCGACAAATTCAGCGAATGCATGGAGTACCCAGATCAACAGTTTCCCGTGTATTGCGTCATTTTAGATTTCATCCATATCACTTGCACCTTACACATGCCATTGAGCCTTGTGATCCTGCCAGGTGACTTAGATTCTGTCAATGGGCGGAAAGACGAATGCGCATAGATCCATTTTTCTTTGATCGGACTCTCTTTACAGACGAGGCAAAGTTCGACAATATGGGAGGAGTTAATCTTCATAACGCGCATTATTATGCAGAAGAAAATCCACATTGGCAGCGAGATCACCGTACACAAAGACGCTGGTCAATTAATGTTTGGGCGGGCATAGTTGGGGAATACGTTGTGGGTCCAATTTTTTATGACCGTAATTTAATCGGCGAGCTTTATTTAGATATTCTCGAGAACCAAATTCCACCTCTTCTAGAAAACATTCCGCTAGAAATAAGGCGAGACATGTGGTTCCAGCAAGATGGTGCTCCCGCTCATCGTAGACTACTTGTCAGGAGATTGGAATTGGAATTGGTAATCCAATCTGTGAATTCCCTGCGCGATCGCCAGATTTGACCCCATTGGACTTCTTTCTGTGGGGGCCGTGAAGCAGAGAGTTTACGCGGAAGCCCCGACGACGGCACAAAATATGATGGAGAGAATTGTTGCAGCATTCCGGGCGTTCACCCCACAAACATTAATAAATGTCCAAAGATGTTTTCGGCAGAGAATACAAATGTGCATTCAACAAAATGGGCAATTGATGGAGCACTTGAGACGTTGAAATTTCCGTGACTAGCTGAACGAAGGGGTCTTGCCTTGGCTGGACGTGAAGGTCTTGCCTTAAGTGGCTGGATAGGGTCTTGCCTTAAGTGGTTGGACGGGGTCTTGCCTTAAGTGGCTGGACGTGAAGGTCTTGCCTTAAGTGGCTGGATAGGGTCTTGCCTTAAGTGGTTGGACGGGGTCTTGCCTTAAGTGGCTGGACGGGGTCTTGCTTTAAGTGGCTGGACGTGAAGGTCTTGCTTTAAGTGATCCAAAGGATACCTCTGTCTTTGTTTGAAGCTAGTAACATTCATCTAAAACAGCTTATTTCTAGGACAAATTCTCTTTTCAGTTAAAGGGAGAGCTACCTATTGATGATCAAAAAATGGTTAAGACAAAAAGTGTTACTTTTTTAGTAGAACCCGAATCTGTGATAAATCTTATTCAAATGACCTTGAAGGTCATGTTCAAGGTCACAGCTAGAATAGCCAAAAGATGCCCCCCTTCTAACCCAACAAATTTTATTTGAAACATTTTTTTCTCAGAGCAAATTTTTAACTTCTTTTAAAGGGTGGGGCAATAAGAGATATTAGTAATTTTTTCAACTTTTTTAAAGCCGTTTACAACAAAAATTTAGGATTTTTTCAAAAAATGATTCGGACAAAAAGTGTTTCTCTTTTTTAGTAGAATCCGTATCCGCCATAAAAATATGCACATTTCATATGAAAATTTGGTCTTGACTTTCAAATGACCTTGAAGGTCATGTTCAAGGTCGCGGCTAAAATAGCCAAAAGATGCCCCCCTTCGAACCCAACAAATTTTATTTGAAACATTTTTTTCTCAGAGCAAATTATTAACCAGTTTTAGGGGGTGGTAAATTAAAATGGGACACCCTGTATAAGGAAGGTACCCGAACCCGACCTCACCGATTTCAATGATTTTACAATATGTTGTAGTACATGTGAAAATAAGAGACACGTGTTTTTTTTTACGTCTCATAATCGTATTTAGGGGTGAAAACGGCCCCTAAAGTTAACCCCCAAAAAGCGTTTTTTTTTAATATCTCGCCTTACAATAAATATTTTTTAACGAAACAAATTCGAGATTATTTCTTACAACTAGAGCAAGTAATCCATGGTGATTTGAAGAGGAAGGGTGGCATCTCCTATTTTTTAGGGGTCGAAAACATTTTTTTTTGGCATAATTTAACAATAAAAAAGTTTTAAAAGCCTAAAAAAAATTGGAAACAATTTGAAAACATCCATAATTAAAATAAAATAAAGTTGACCACTTTTGGCTTTTTAAAAAATATTACCCCTAACGGGGGTAAAACACCCCTTACACAAAATAATTTTAAGTACGTACTTTAATCCATAAAATTTCGTAGAAAGCTTGTATATAGGGGTTTTCGAGGTCTCTCTTTACGAATCTGTTATCAGATTTTAAAAATTCATAATGGCGGATCCAATATGGCGGACGAAAATGATAAAAAAATATTTATATAATAAAAAAGATTTTTAACGACTAAAAAAATTCGAGAAAATGTGTTAACATTCATAAGAAAACATTAAAGTCTTCCGATTCTTTCATAAATATTACCCCCAAGGAGGTAAACCACCCCTAACACAAAATAATTATAAGCATATATGGAAGTACATACACGGAGTGTTAAAAATGGCTTTTTCGCAAAACATGTATGATAAAATGATTTGGACTCATATAAATTGATACTCGTCCGACACTTGTTAATAAATATTTATTGCATAAGTTATTTGAAATAATTATTAATGATAAATATCATAATAATCTCCGTGATAAGAGCATTTAGTTGAATTTTTCCAATGCATGTATGGAATGCATATCGTTTTGCAGATGTTATAATTACAGCCATTTCTTATTATAAGTATACAACCTTTATTCTAATTTTCCATTTTTTATGGTGTAAAATGTTTACAATAGTGATAGTCTTCGAAAAAGTGTTTAAAACATAAAGATTTTTTACACCAAGCACAACGCATAATAGCAACATTGGCGCATCCCTCTATATCGCAGTCTGAATTGCAAGAATCTCCAAAACTATAATCAACAGGATTGTCAAATTCTTCTGGTTTTTCATCGATGTAACCACTTCTAAACCAAGAATATTTAAAAATATTAATATATCTTGGTGGGGAAAGTTGATTATGCACCAGAGATTGTAATTTAATAACGTTATTCCTTTGATGTAATTTCAAATCATAATCCATTAAAATTACATTATCCGAAAATTAAGGAACAAAATTCTTCCAGATACGGAATCCATATACATCAAGTGGTTGGATATTCCCTGTTGTTCCGGTTGGTATTTTTTTTACATTAACAATTTTATTGTCTGGCATCGTTTCTTCTATAACTTTATCACAGTGGCCACTCCAGGAATCAAGTAATAGTATAGTGTTGGTACCTACATTCAGGAAAAATATTTTTTCCATTCAAATTTTAAAGAGGTCTGAAACAAAAACATTAATATTTGCTATATTTCGTGCAGTATTAAATAAAATTTAATAAAAAGATATTTACTCGATGTTAGCTTCCCAGATTTTGATGCTTCTACATAAACATTTTCGGCCTTGATTAAATTGCTTTCAACCATAGGTCCAAAATGACCACTGGCCTCTTTTAAAACTAGAAAAAGTGGTGACATCAGTTTCCCTTCAGCTGATATAAATGGTTGAATCGTATGTGTTGTTGACGAAACTGACTGTACTAGGCATTGCACTTGCTTTTCTTCCTCGATTCCGAGGGTTCTCCCAGAATGCATTTCTAGTTGAAATCCACTCTGGTCAACGGATCGGTAACGGATCTAACTTTCTTAAATCTTTTCTGTACAGTTTCAAGTTTCATGTGTGACTTTGTTTTAGGACTTTTCCAAAATTCTACAGCCCTTTTCTTATATTCAAAATCGACTTCATCATTTTCTTCTGTACATTCATTTGTTGGTGCTTCCGGAAAATCAGGAATATGATGTAGTACTTGATCCTTAACTATTTTTGCATCTTGATCTTTGAAATCTTCGAGAAAATGCAATGATTCTTCAACTGTCAGTTCAATGTCATTGAATTCATCTGCTGCATCTATTAAAATATTTCATTTTCTCCGACAATTGAATTTCTCTATAATTTGTCTCACTTTGTGGTATTTGTAATGTTCCAAAGTAAGCTGATAATAAACTTATAACATTTAGAGGGTTAATTCTAATCTTCAGATCTAATGTAAATAAAAAGAAAATAATTTATTTGTTATATGATTGTAATTATCGAATTTAAATAAAGCATTTCTTAATTCACCAAAATTAATTCAAATATATAAAAAAAGGCGATTAAATCGTAATATGCTGATATTGAATACACTATTCTAATTTTCCAATTTGATTGCTGGATCCCAGATATTAGCCACTAATAAAAATATCTGAAATTTGAAAAATTAACTTTCAATAAAATGCGTATAAAAATTCCCTTTTGGTGCCTATGAATTGAAGAGAAAATCAATTTTAGTATGTTTCATGAAAAAAAAACCAGTTTTTAAATTTCTGAAAAAACATTTACAGGTCACTTTGCCTCTTGTTATATAATATAAATAAATTCCAATGTTTATTATTTCTGAACATTCGGTAGAGTATTTTTAAACTTTGTTTTGAAAATGACAGGTTATTTCAATATTAACTGATTGTGAGGTCCAAAGACGGCCAAAAGTGAAATGGGATATACAGGGTGTACCATTTTACTTTTCACAGTTTAATTGTACAAAAAATTGCAATTCATACATAAAATGTTTTGAATGAAAGTAGTAGAGTATCATCAAGGGGCTGACCTAATTGTAACCTTTATTTTGACCTTGAAATCTATTTTAAGGTCTGAACCTAAAGCTTTCTGTTCTTTCTGATTTCGAAACCAAAAATATAGGATTCCATTTAAAAAAGTAAGGTAACTTTAAAATAGCCTTTAAAATAGGCTTTAAGGTCAAAAGAAAAGTCACGATTCTGTCAGCTCGTTGATATTCCACAAATATCATCTGAAACATGTAATGATTGGGTTTTGACTGTTTACGTAATTAGACTGTGAAAGTTAAAATGAGACTATATATGTATGAAATTTCAACGATTATTTGTAAGTTATATACAATACTAGATACTGAATTCCATTGAGTTTTTTTTTTCAAATAAATAATGTTTGATATTTTTTATTGTTTTTAATGATTTAAGCAAAAAGACATTTTTGAGGTAAAATTATTTTAATATTATTTTAACTTGAACTCGACATAAATATTAATATTTACTTTTCTATTTTTCAGACAGTTGACTTCCATGTTTTCCGCGTATTTTGAGCCTGAAGCAAGTCTCAATACGAATAATACGAACAAGTACAAAAAAACTGGAAAATTAGAGAAAAATTTGTTACTTCTCATATGTATAATTACCACTACACACTGTATTAACATTATGTAAGGGCTTGTGCCCGTTTAAGTAATAAATAAAAAAATTAATAAATAAAAAAGCACTAAAATTTTCTTTCCTCAAAAACGAATTTTCGATTAAACGATTCAAAAGCAATAAAATTCTTTATCAAACTGCACTGTACGAATTTCATATTGATCAAGTAAAAAGGTTGTGTTAGAAAAAACTTAATGCGTATAAAATAAGTTGGTATATTATTAAAGAATATTCATTAATGTTTTTTTATCTCGATTTCAATAAAAATAATTGTCAAAATAAATGATATAAAGTTTGATAAAATACTTACTTTCTTTATAAAATATGAAAAGCCATAAATTATTTACACATGAGTCCTTAAATCTTCATGATAGCCGTTGTATAATCATAAAACAATTACACACTACAAAATCAAATCGCGATCTTTAAAAAAGACAGGACGACTATTCGGCAGATACTTACTGACTGAACGAAATCCAATGCAACAAAATTTAATTCAAGTCGATTAATAATAAGAAAAAAGCTGCAAACAAGTAAGTCATTCTGATTCATTGGTTTCCAAATACGATGTCCGATACGTAATGGAATACATATCTCTATATATATATATATACCCACGCACACCTACACAGACTATAAATAACAATATATATATATAAAATTTGAATAATAATCTCTGTTCGGGAATTTTGAAAGTTATTATGCTTCAATTTTATATAATTTAATTATATATATATATAGGCGTCGGGGTGGGGGGGGGGGGGGGGGCTCGACTAATCGACGCCCCGATTTTTGGTGCGAAAGTACATTAGAAAAAACGCTATTCCTAAATTTTCAGCACCGTGGGTTCCCCCTAGCTCCTGTAACAAATGATTGAATTTTCAAAAAACGTATTCAAAATATATTGAATAAAATTAATTTATTTAATAACATACATTAAATACGCAACAGAGGAAATACGAAATTCAATGGATTAAAATACATACTTATAATAATTTGGTATTAGAGGTGGTTCATAAATATTACACCCTTAGGGGTAATATTTATGAATGAATCGGATGACTTTATTGTTTCAGTATGAACACATTTTTTCGAATTTTTTTTTAGGCGTTTAAAATTGTTTTATTAAATACATTTTTTTTGTCATTTTCGTCCGCCATATTGGATCCGTCATTCTGAATTTTCAAAATCTGATAACAGATTCGTAAACAGCGACCTCGGAAACCCCTATATACAAACTCTACGAAATTTTATGGATTGAAGTACAACTAATAAGTATTTTGTGTTAGTGGTGGTTTACCTCCCTTAGGAGTAATATATTTAAAAATCCGAAAGACGTCAACTTTATTTTATTTTAATTATGGATGTTTTCAAATTGTTTCCAATTTTTTTTAGGTTTTTAAAACTTTTTTATTGTTAAATTATGCCAAAAAAAATGTTTTTGACCCCTAAAAAATAGGGGATGCCACCCTTCCTCTTCAAATCACCATGGATTACTTGCTCTAGTTGTAAAAAATAACCTCGAATTTGTTTCGTTAACAAATATTTATTGTAAGGCGAGATATTAAAAAAAACTCTTTTTGGGGGTTAACTTTAGGGGCCGTTTTCACCCCCTAAATACGCTTATGAGCCGTAAAAAATGGATTAAATCAGTCAACACAAGATTTGGCTTGAAATTTGTCGTGGTACTCAAAGAGGAAGTTCAAGTATTTCTACCAGACCGAGCATCCAAATTTCTACAAAAGAAGGACACCATACTTGAATATATGAGAAAAAAGGCTAACAAATAAGCTTAAAGATTGTTATATTACGGAGATAACAAATTTGAATTTTGTAATGTATAACTGTAAATAATGTAAATAAGTTTCCTTTAAATATTTATGTATTTATTAAACAAAAATATAAATAAATAATAAAGAGAAAGGCGATGGACAAATAACAATGAAATATTGTTGGTTACTCACAGGTGTGGGCTAAGGTCGAGGCTCCCACCCCTTTCTCTTTATTATTTTAAATATACAAATATCGCTTATATATCTGACTTGTTTATTCATGTGTTGTTGGATTCATCGAAACCCAACCATTCCACATAGATTTGATTACCGCGCTTCTTGATGACTTTTTCCATGAGATATACGTCTGAATACTTCACTTTGCAGAGTTTCTGTCCGTAGAAACCACCACTCACGGGCTTATCACTGTAATTCTTCAAATGGTACGTAACTGGTTTTGTCTTCGATACTTGGACAGTTAGGAGTATATCATTTCTCGCAGCCGTGATATCCTTTGGTTTCATACCAATAGTTCGGTGTTTCGAGTCATTAGAAGCTTCTATTAGATTAGGTAATATGTCTAACCAATTGTAGTTTCCAAGTAGACTAAATTGTATCTGATAATAAAATGAGGTATTATGCAGAGGATTATTATATTTATAAGCAATAATGTGATTTATTATTTACAAGCATGCCTAGCATGCATCTGCTATCCACGAGCGTACAGAGAAATACGATAACTCGAAAAGCATAACTCGTAGAGAACAACATTTAAAACGTAATAATTATCCAGCTATTTGATGGAGACCTTGGTTTTGACCTTGACCATGACCTTCAACGTCATTTGAAAGTCAAATCAATTTTTTTAAATAGAACCCTTCATTTTTGACCCCCGAAATATAAAAAGCGGAAAATTTTACGTTCAAATATGGTCTAAAATATTTTAAAATTTGACCATGGAAGATATGGACAAGGACAATCCAGGTTTGGTACGATAATATGAAAACTAGAATTCGTAGAGAACAACATTTAAAACGTAATATTCATAATATTTCTCCAACTATCTGATTAGCACCTCGAATTCGACCTTGACCATGACCTTCCTGATGATTTGAAGGTTAATTTTTTTAAATAGGACCACCCATTTTTAGACCCCAGGTTAGACGCGGTTTAATCAATCAAGGCAGGTTTTGGTTATTCCAACCGATTGAGGCAAGAATCTGTTCAACCAATTAAGGCAAGATTTAGTATTGTCCAACTAGTTAAGGCAAGACTTGGTGTTATCCAACAAATTAAGGTAAGACTCGGCCCAACCAGTTTAAGCAGGAGTCGATCCGACCAATTAAAGCAGAACTTGGTGTTGTCCAACCAGTTAAGGTAAGACTTGCTGTTGTCCAACCATTTAAGGCAAGACTTGATGTTGCCCAACCAGTTAAGGCAAGACTCGGTTCGACCATTTAAGGCAAGACATGGTGTTGTCCAACCAGTTAAAGCAAGACTTGGTGTTGTCCAACCAGTTAAGATAAGACTCATGTCAGTCCGACCAATTAGGGCAAGAATTAGTTTAGCAAATGTTCAAACTGATGAACTTCGGAGTAACCTAATCGATAATAAAAACTAGGAATAGAATTTTGAATGTGTTCTGCCGAAATTAAAGTGCTTTCATCAATTATTATTTAAGTATCCCCAGAAAAAGAAATCTAGAGGAGTCAGATCAGGTGATCTGGCGGGCCATTCCATAATACCAATCCAGCGATAAATGAAGACAGTATTCAAATACTGTCGAATGTTGCGACCATAGTGAGCTACTGCATCATCCTGCTGGGACCACGTGTGTTCAAAATTGGTTTTCGTAACCTCTATAATTCTAGGAACGATTTGCGTCCGTAACATGTCCTCATATTTTGCTGCATTTAAATTATCCTCTATGAAAAAGGGACCAATCAATTGATTATTCTATATTCCAGCCCAAACATTTCATTTTTCGGGATATTGGGTTTTGTCTTCGCGCATCCAGTGAGGATTTTGCTGAGCCCAATATCTGCAGTTATGCCTATTCATAGTACCAGTTAATTGGAAAGTAGCTTCATCTGAAAAGACTATATTGGAGGCAAAATTGGGATCTTCAACAATCCTAGACATCATTTCTTCGCAAAACTCAACTCTCCTATCAAAATCATCTTCATTCAGCTCTTGCACAAGATTAACCTTAAATGGATGGAATTTGTTAATTTTTAATATTTTCTGAATAGAAAACTTGCTTATTTCATATTGTTGAGACATTTTGCGTATTGAAGTATGGGGATCCTCTGTGATTTTTCTTCGTTTGTTGCAGTTGACGGTCTTCCAGAACGAGGACGATCTTTTACACTTCCTGTATCATGAAACCGTCTGACAGTCCTCGAAACTGTAGATTTAGAAATTGGAGTAAGACCAAGTCTGAAAGTTTCATTAAAGAGAGTTTTGGCATCTTCGTAAGATCGTCTAAATTCACCCCAGCCTATCATCATCAAAAAAGAAATTCTTTCTCTTTCATTAAGTCGCTGCATGTTTATGTACAGATAATAAATATGCACGACTGCGAAAAATGACAAATTAACTACTGAAAAATATTCGACGAAAAAATAACCAATGAACAAGAAAACACTATTTTCAAGACAAAATTAGAGAAATACTTCTTTTCGAGAAAAAATGTTGTCAATCTCTACATATCACGAGATACTTAGAAATAAAAAATGAGCTCTGGTAAATTGAAATTGAATGAAAGATGACTGAGATTGAAAAGATTAAACGAAGACATTTTTTAGAAATTCTTGATTAACAATATCTCTGATGGTGAAATTAAAATTTAATTTTAAAAATAGTTTTATGGTTTACTATGAACCCTTCTTTAAATTGTTAATGTTCATTATTCATTTAAACAAGTCTTGTCCATTTAATAGAAAGTTTGAAAATTGAGACGTTACTATTATTATTATTATTATTATTTGTGTCGAGAAAATTTAAGCAATTAATAAGTGAAAGTAGAAGTGGAGTAATTTGAGCCTACGGGGTGAAAATTATGCTGAAGCAAGATAATAAAGCAAGATAAACAAGCATAATCATAACTAAAAAATTTATAATGTCAGGGACGTTTAACAATGGGGTTGTTTGAATACCGGAATAATTTGAGTGGATGATGTAGAATTTATGATGAAGCAATCAAGTTAAGTTAAGATTAAAATTGGATACGTTTTTAAGACGCAAAATTATCCACGATTTAATCAACAAATGGCCTTGCAAGTCATAATCATGAATATTGTGTCTCAAATAATTTTCTCTACGAATTCTGGTTTTCGAGTTATCGAACTGAACCTGGGATGAACCTTGTTCATGACCTGCAAAAGTCAAAATTTAAAAATGGTCAAGACCCTATATGAACGCTAAATTTTCCATTCCCTTCATGTACGGGGTCAAAAATGGAGGGTTCTATTTAAAAAAATCGATTTGACCTACAAATGACCTTGAAGGTCATTGTCAAAGGCAAAACCAAGATCTCCATCAAATAGCTGCATAATTATTATGAACATTACGTTTTAAATGTTGTTCTCTGCGAGTTCTGCTTTTCGAATTATTGTACCAAACCTGCATTTGTCCTTGTCCATACCTTCCAAGGTCAAATTTTAAAATATTTTAGACCATATTTGAACGTAAAATTTTCCGCTCTTATCATTTCTGAGGTCGAAAATGGGGGGTCCTATTTAAAAAAATCGATTTGACCTTCAAATGACCTTGATGAATATGGTCAAGGTCGTATTCAAGGTCCCCATCGGAACTGGGAAAAAATCCTAACAACCAGTGTTTTTATTTTTTACCATTGTTAGTTCAGATGTTATCATGCCGTTCCGGAACTTTTCAGACACCCTGTATAAAGTTTCCATTCAATTTTATAGTGTTAGGTGATTGTGAGTCACCTAGCAATAATAATTTAATTACTATACGAGTTGATCTCGCGCACGCAACTATACAGCTACGGGAGGGACTCCACTCCTCGAGTCTCTCCTGGCTGTCAGCTAGATCCTTCTCTCTATTTGATACGCGGACTTGTATGTGATAAAGTTTCTTACCTTTTACTATTTCTGTTGTTATCTGATGATCCGTTGCTCTCTTTATTGGTCTTGGACCAACGAAATTATTCACCCTATTTATGTGGAGAACAAGGATGAACACAAAGTGACTTGGGAAATAAACTTGGCTTTATTTGGTCCTTCGCACGCAATTATAAATTTTCCTTATATCTGTGTATATCTATGTATATATCCGAAGGCAAGAAAAAAAAATCGTCGCCGCAGGTTAATTTTAAATGATTCTAATGAAGAGTCGAGAAATATAAAATAAGTCAAACAATTTGAATACAAGAAATAAAGAAAAACTATTAAAGAAAAACGGTCGTCCGTTCGGCAGCTCGGCTCGAATCGGAGTGCCTGAGGTAGCGTGGCTTGGGGACGCTTCGGAAGTATATCCGGACCTCCCACGCGTCTCCAAGCTCCACTTCCCCATCTTGACGTCAGTGCGTCTGCACTCGTCGCACTCATTAGGCCTTACGGGACCTGTCGATGGTGCAAAGTTCAAGACTGCAGCGTGGCTTCGCACGTGCGGTCTTGAGCAGTGGAGGGGAAACTGTTTAGGTCAGCGAGATTCTTGGCTACCTGATACTTTTGTGGCCTTGAGTCTCGCTGTACTTTTTATGTGCGGAACTTTCTCGATTTCACATTCGAAATAATTGTTCGAATGTGAATATCGTAAAGTTGTCACATAACATATAGCATAGCCTGTCGTCGATTTTCAATCTGTACAGTCACTAGCTCAATCTGCATCTACATAGCATTCTATAATTTCATAATCGTCATTTTTGTTGTAACATAATTTAAAATTGCTTTCTCCTAAAGGAAGCTTTGTAATAGTAAAATTTTCAGTTTCGATAAAACTTCGTAGAAACATGTTTTTAGATGTTTGAAGTTCGAATTACGTGTTTTTAGGAAATATCCTTATGGATGTGGGTGTGTGTGTATTTATACCGTGATATTTCTGAAACTACTCAGTCAATATCAATCAAATTTGACATTTATATCTATTATTGGATTCTGAATTCGGGAAAAACATTAATTTTTTTATTTTTTCAATTTTTTTTTTATGGCCATTTTTTGATTTTCAAAAAACATTATTTTCAATATCTACAATTTCAATTTTTAATTCATTTTGGCAACAATATGACAAGAGAAATTTAATCGTTTCATTACTGGCAACTAGTGAATATATATCCTCGATATATATTCACTAGTTTATATAGCCCCTATATTATCTAGCTTATATAGCCCCAGTCGCTGGCGCCAACGCCAACGCCCTCTGGAGGTGAGTGGGTAGTGTAGTGTGTGTGTATCCGTGTAGCGCTTTGTGTGTTCCCTTCGTTAGTATGCGCGCGGCGAATAGCTCCTGTCGTCGATTTTATCCGCTGCTGTATTCATGGTGCTCGAGCACGTGTTGGTATACATGAGCCATGGAGGAAGAGAGAAGGAGACCAAACTCTTATGGGCTCGCGTTGCTGAAATGGACCTCTTTTACCGACGAAGATCGCCAGGTTCGCTCGACTAAAAAGCCCTGACCTAGCGAGTATGAGAGCCGCCTGTCGGCGACTTATTGCACTGATCAGCGAACTCCTGATTACAAAATATATCGGAGTTCAAATCCACATAAAACCATTTTTTTTATCGTGTTGTTAATGTTATAAAAATAATTATTATATACAATTATTAATTATATTGTAAAAAGTTCATACAAAATAAACATAGAATGTGCGTTTGTTCTACACTTGATACATTCAAATAAAAAAGTAATACAATATTGAAGATATATTTGTAAATTTTCACGATAAATTCGTATAGGCATTAATTTTTATAATAAATAAACAATCATTTATTATTAATTTAACAAAACCGTACATAAATAACCGATTACTTGTACCGAAAGAAGTTATAAGGATAAAGATAAATATTTTGAAACCCCTTCTTTTGTTTAAATTTAAGCTTTTGTTGAAACTTAAATTTAAACTTAAACTTAAACTGAAGCTTAAATTTAAGCTTAAACAAATTCCAAGCCCCCACGTGAGTTCGATGATCATATGTAACTTTCAATTATATATTCTCAACGATCTTGATGGCTTAGGGGTTAGCGTGTTGTCCTATTAACTTATTGATTCGGGTTCAATTCTCGGTGTGGTCAAATTTTTTTTTCATGTCATAATTCAGAGGTACTTTTTCTTTTTATTATAAATAAATCACGATGAATTTCAATTATGTATACTGTAATGGTTAGTATTATTTTAAATTATATACAATTGTTATAAATTCCAGAAGAGGGTATAATAAAGAAACAATAAAACATAATGAACATATTAAGTGCTTTTATTACATATTTTAATTTGTTTTGGTTGGTGAGAGGCAGTCTTAGATAAATTTCGCTTTCTCTTGGAATTTGTATGTAAAGTAATTTATACTTTTATTACATATACTTACCATCTTTTTCTATAGAGCGCAGATTTAAGAAATTCAATCATAATTATTTAAATATTATACTACTTTACAACAGAAAATCAAACTTACTATATAAATAATCTAAATAAATAACCAAGTAGCACAATCATCCAGCTACTGATCGCTATGATTGCAAAAATGAAGGTGAAATTGATCAAAGACTGTCTTTCGTGCTCTTCTGTAGTATATAATTTAAAATAATACTTACCATTACAGTATACATAATTGAAGTTCATCGTGATTTATTTATAATAAAAATAAAAAGTACCTCTGAATTATGACATGAAAAAAAATTTGACCACACCGAGAATCGAACCCGAATCAATAAGTCAATAGGACAACACGCTAACCCCTAAGCCATCAAGATCGTTGAGAATATATAATTGAAAGTTACATATGATCATCGAACTCACGTGGGGGCTTGGAATTTGTTTAAGCTTAAATTTAAGCTTCAGTTTAAGTTTAAGTTTAAATTTAAGTTTCAACGAAAGCTTAAATTTAAACAAAAGAAGGGGTTTCAAAATATTTATCTTTATCCTTACAACTTCTTTCGGTACAAGTAATCGGTTATTTATGTACGGTTTTGTTAATTTAATAATAAAAGGATTGTTTATTTATTATAAAAATTAATGCCTATACGAATTTATCGTAAAAATTTACAAATATATCTTCAATATTGTATTACTTTTTTATTTGATTGTATCAAGTGTAGAACAAACGCACATTCTATGTTTATTTTGTATGAACTTTTTACAATATAATTAATAATTGTATATAATAATTATTTTTATAACATTAACAACACGATAAAAAAATGGTTTTATGTGGATTTGAACTCCGATATATTTTGTAATCAGGAGTTCGCTGATCAGTGCGATAAGTCGCCGACAGGCGGCTCTCATACTCGCTAGGTCAGGGCTTTTTAGTCGAGCGGACCTGGCGATCTTCGCCAGGAAAAGAGGTCCATGTTGGAAGTACGGAGTTTGATCTCCTTCTCTCTTCCTCCATGACATGAGCAATCGGCTTGTGCTCGCTTTGTTTTCGTGCGGGTTCGCCCTTCGCTCGCCCATGTGTGTGACTGTTTTGCGTGTGTTCTGCACGAGACTGACGTCTCGTTGCAATATAATACACACCATCATTCTTATACGCTATTGAAGTTATTCTATTGTTTACATCATAAATTTTCGCTTTATTACCTATAGCAACAATTTTATTTTCATACCTACTACAAAGTAAACATTTTTTAATTCAACATTAGTTTCATTATTATAAGCATGGAATATCGTATTTATTTATTTGTCCTTTCTTTCTTGCTTTTAAACATCTGTTATTTAATATATTGTTCTACTGCCTTCAAATCCACCGTGCACTGAATTTCCAAGGCCAGCTTACAAACGCTCATCACCCCCAGAAAGATCACCCCTCACAACCTTAGTGAATACTGCAAAGTACCAGATAACTGCCCTGCCGTGTTCTTAAACTGGGTTAAGATATCTTTCAAATTGTTAATATATAAGCTGTAGAGAAGTAGCCTCAGAAACGAGCCCTGTAGGAAGACCAGGTTGGTTGTAAGCCAACCCTAAACTCAATAATCTTAAAACCCATAAAATCTAAACCCATAAACACTAAACCCGTAAATACTTAAACTCTAAACCCATGCACCCTAATCCTATAAAACCTGACACCATAAAACCTAAACTCATAAAACATAAACCCATAAATTCTAGGACTATGAACACTAAACCCACTAGGCCCCAAATCAACAAATCCTAAATCCATAAAACCTTGATCCGTAAACCCCAAACACATAAACCCTAAACCCATAAAACCTAAACCCATATACCCATAAACTCTAAACCCGTAAACACTAAACTCATAAATCATAAACCCATAAACCCTAAAACAATAAATCCGAAACCCATACACATTAATTCCATAAATCCTAAACCCATAAACCCTTAAATCATAAATCCTGAAGTCTCAAACCATACATCCATAAACCCTAAACCCATACACTCATAGACCTAAACCCATAGACCCTACACTCATAGACCCTAAACCCATAGACCCTTATCTAGTTTTCAAATTGCCGAAAGTGTGATATCTAACCCTATACTGAACACAACTATTAATGAAACTTTCAGGATAACTATTTTCTCTAAGGATTTTCTTAACCAAAGAGAGATTCTCACTATGAAAATCATTGTGTGAGAAAAGGAGAGCTCTATCTACTAAATTATAAACAATATTGCGTTTTAATTGTATTGTGTGATTTGGATTAAAATTACTTATTGATAAAGTAACATCTAAAAATGCAATTGTATTATTATTTTGTAACTCACACGTAAATTGTATATGACTATTATAACTATTAAATTTATTTAAAACTAAGTCAAACTCTTCTTCCTTCAACATATAATATATATAGTAATACATACATCTTTATTGTCTATATTTGAAGCTAGTCTTCAACTGATTTTCCTTGGCTCTCAAATCCGTCGCTTGCAGAATTGGCCACATTATAACATTTTGTAACGGGGTGGATTACCTGTACTTGCACTACTCGAAGTGCAAGCTGGACCGCAAGTCCCTCGATGCGACGGGGCAACGCTCTCGTCAGCGGTAACCCCCGTAGACAACGCGAAGCAGCTATGCTTCGCTTTACGAGCGCGCGGGCTCGTTTGTGTGGCTCTCGAAGCTGCTGCTGCTATGCCCAGGCAGCAGGCTCGGCTGCTCAGTATTCGCGTTGCAACAACTTGTTGCAACGCCCGCGGAGGCGGCGGCATCCGCAGAAAGGGAACAGGGACGGGAGAGAGAAGCACCCGGTCAAAAATAATAAAACTAATCTGGTTATTATTCAACCGGAAAAATAAACAAAGTAACACACACAGAATAAACGCGGATAAACTCGAACGCAAGCTCGCGAGAAGGCCGTTGCTATCGCCATATCGAGCCCCAGAGTTTCGGCAGATGCCGCATACTCAGATACAATGATATATTAAGGGCTCGCTCAGCCCTACTTACTTAAGACGCCGGTCTCTCGCCGCTCATGCTGGCACAGCGCGCACATACACCCAGCACCCTCGGGATTAGAAAGTCCCCAGGACGTCATTCCTTCCTCTCGAAGTGGATGGGATCGTAGACGCTGGAGTGTCGTACGCCGGTATCTCTCACGTTTTCTCTCTCTCTCTCTCTCTCTCTCTCTCTCTCTCTCTCTCTCTCTCTCTCTCTCTCTCTCTCTCTCTCTCTCTCTCTCTCTCTCTCTCTCTCTCTCTCTCTCTCTCTCTCTCTCTCTCCTCTCTCTCTCTCTCCCTCCCTCTCTCTCTCTCTCTCTCTCTCTCTCTCTCTCTCTCTCTCTCTCTCTCTCTCTCTCTCTCTCTCTCTCTCTCTCTCTCTCTCTCTCTCTCTCTCTCTCTCTCTCTCTCTCTTGGCTCGCGAGGATGCGCTCAAAACACACGTTGCACGTTGCGAAGGCCGGCAGCTATCTGCCCGCGCGACGATTAGCGCGAGTTCTCTCACCTTAGCCGTGAGAAATTTCGGCGCGCGCACACGTGTATCTCTCGCGTGCTTAGACTATAGTCGCGACTGTATACGAGTTATAGCCGCGTCGATCAACTCGTTACAACCCCCCTCTAGAATTGATAAATCGCCGTAATCGATTCTATAACCTACCCGTAAATCGTCAGAATAACGTCGCGACTTCTAATGCGTCATAGGGTTAGAAGGTAGTCAGAATAAGAACCCGAAGAAGTAGGTTTCAACTGATGTTGCCTTTATTTTGGCTTGTGCTGGCGTACATTAGGGCACTTGATGGTGCGGGACACGCCCGTATGCCCGCACATGTAGCACGCCTTCTTCGTCGTCTTGTCGGGCCTTACGTCCGCCGTTGATGGGCGTGATGCGCTCTTGGCCCGCGAGCGGTCAGGGACCCTTGCGCCGTCCCTCTTAGGCGCTACGTATTAGCAGGCGCAGGCTCTTGCCTCTGCGAGAGCGGCTTCTGCCTTGGCGACCTGTTTCAGTGCCTCTTCGTGCCGGCGCTGCTCTTCTGCTTGGCGCCGTTCTCTCTCTCTCTCGTGCGAAACGCGGCTCGGGCTTCCTCTAGAAGGGGAGCCCATTGGCCGGCCTTGGCCTTGAACAGGTCGCCAAATTGGCGCATATCGCATTCGTAGAGGCGGTATGCTTCGCGCTTCAATTTGCGCGCCTCCAACGACGCTTCTATCGCTCCTGCGAAAATATCGCGATAGGCGCGCCACACCACATTGGCCTTTGCTTCCAGCGAGGATGGCTTTGTCCCCGCATTGGCCGGTGGCGCCTTCCTTGGCGCGGTGTCAGCGCTGACGTCCTCCACGACTGGTGGATGTTCCAGTTGCGCTGCGATCGAACGACCGATTGGTTGAGTCGCCGATGGAGGAGCGATCGGGCGACGCAAGATTGACGGCGTCGCCTGAGGTTGAGCGTCAGCCCCCGGGGCTGTTTTCCTGCGTCGCTGCGCTACTTGTAGCGCCAACGCGTTCTCCTCTACTGGCGTGGTGCCCTCTCCCTCCTCTTCATCGGAGAAGAGGTCTCAGGGATCCTCTCCTTCACTTACCTCGCGGATAAGCGCCCTGGGGCGCGCGTTCTCCTCGGCCATCCAGGCCATTACGCGTTCAAACGCCCCCTGGAGTTCGAGAGGATCCACTGCTAAACAAACAAAGAAATATCGACTATGGTGAGATTCCGTTCCTCTGGGCGCGCGTTTTTCTCGGAGACAACACTGGGATAGTAGTTTCCGGTTTACGATTGTGGGAACCCTTAGGTCGTCCAGGTCTTTTTTTCGGAGTAGCCATCTCCGCACTCGGCTGAGTGGCAACGGGCACCACTCGTTTAGCCGTATAGACCTTCTTCTCGTGACGACCTCTCTTCTTAGCCGCTGGGTTCGCGGTAGGCACGCGCGCGATATTCATCCGGGTCGTACGCGAAATGGTTTCATCAAGCCCGCTCGCCGCATCACTCTGATCGCTTTCAGAAGTTCGCTCGCTATTAGGTGGTACGTCGCTCGTACTTTCGCTCTCACTCGCGTCCCTCGGCGGTTGGGCGTTGTCGCCATCTTCGCTCTTTTGCGACTCTTCAGTCGTCGCTGACAAATGGAACGGTTTAAGCTGCGAGGCTGGCACTAGATCGATCTGACTACCCCCTTCCTCAGCCAATCGATCAGTATTGGTGCCTAATACTTCAACTATTTTGTAGGGACCAATATAAGGGGGCACGAGCTTCGCAGAGCGTTGCTCAGCTCCTGATGACAATACGTGATTACGTTTCATCACGATGTCGCCCACCTTATAGGTTACCGGCCTATGTCGCGCGTGGTAGTAGCGTGCTCGACGCTCTTGAGCAGTATGTGCGCTTTGAGCAGCTTGCTCTCTCAGCTGGGCTAAATCTCCCATGCGATCGTGCCAATCATCGATTGCTCGTTGCTGAACTTCTTTCTCAGCCGCGAGGTCTTGCCCTCGTCGTGCGGCGAAGGGTTTGTATGGCTGAGTCCCATACATCATTATTGCGGGACTCGCGCCTGTTGCAGAGTGTGGTACGTTATTATATCCAAAAACCAGCTCGCTTAATCGCTCATACCATGTCTTATGGTCCTGTTCAATGAGCGTTCTGACCATGCCGATAATGGTACGGTTCAGCCGCGCTACAGGATTTGCCTGTGGGTGGTATGGCGGAGCCAACGCATGTTTCACGCCTTGCTGCTTGAGGTATCCATCAACTACACGGCTCTTAAACTCTGTGCTGTTGTCGGATAAAAATACCTCGGGCGCACCGTAACGCATAAAGATATTCTCTCGTAAGTGCTGTAACACAGTCTTGCTGTTAGCTCGCTTTACACTTTATCCAGCGAGTAAACAGGTCCTCGAAAACCAAGATAAACTGGTTACCACTTTTCGTCCTCGGCTTTGGTCCCATAGCATCCCCTGCAATGAACTGCCAGGGTCGCGTGATGGTCCTTCTCCCCATTAATCCGGTTGGAGGACGTTGTTCGACTTTGCTCTGCTGACAGACAAAACATTGTCGAACATACGCTTCGACGTCTGCCTACATACTGGGCCAGTAATAGTACTTCGAGACGCGGGCATAGGTTTTTTCTCGCCCTTGGTGTCCGGCTACCGGTTCGTCGTGACACTCACGTAGAATTTCTTCCCGTCTTTCTTTTGGAACAACGATTTTCCAAGCGTCATTGTCGGCCATAGACGGTGGCAAACCTTCCTCTGGGCGAATCGTCGTTTGTGCCGATGCCCCATGCAACTTCACTGACTGGTACCTCTTCCTCTTTGTACATACACGATAAGGCGTCTGGTACAGCGTTTAGCAGGCCCTTACAGTATTCTACCGTATAAAGGTTGCCTTGCATTTCGAGCGCCCAGCGAGCTAGGCGTCCCGTAGGGTCGTACAAATTGCACAACCAACGCAGACTGCTGTGGTCCGTGATAACTTTACACTCATAACCTTCGATGTAAGTCTGAATTTCCGTATCGCCCATATAACAGCGAGGTATTCCCTCTTTGTTACACTGTAGTTTCTCTCTGCATGAGACATGGTGCGACTAGCGAACTCTAGAACTCGTTCTTCTCCATTGATCACTTGGAAAAGTAGGGCAGCTAGTCCAGTGTCACTCGCGTCGGTTTGTACGACAAACTGCACGTCAAAATCTGGGCGGTGGAGGACTGGCGCAGACGCTATAAGCGCTTTCACCAGTCGGAACGCATTCTGCTGTTCCTCGCCCCACTCATACCTCCTATCCTTTTCGTGAAGCGATGAAAAGGTTCGGCGATGGTTGCAAATTCGCGTAGGAATTCGCGATACCAAGACGCCATGCCCAAGAAACGTCTCAGCTGTTTGAGATGCTTCGGCGCCGGATACGCCATTATGACCGCAATCTTGTCCGGATCTGGCCGAAAACCATCGTGATTGACCCGGACGCCGAGATACTTAACCTCTTCTCGGTAGAAAACACTCTTTTCCCGGTTGATCGTAAGTCCAGCGACGCTTATTCGCTTCAGTACTTTGTCTAAGTACTCGAGATGTTCCTCGAACGTCTCGGTAGTGATGATAACATCATCGAGGTACGAATAAGCATACGGTTGGAGGTCTGGGCCAATTACCTCGTCGATCATCCTCTGAAACGTAGCTCCAGCGTAGGACAAGCCAAAGGGCATACGAGTAAATTGGAATAATCCTAGCCCTGGAACTGTAAAGGCGGTCAACGGTCTCGCCTCCGGCTTCAATGATATCTAGTGGTAAGCACTACTAAGAACCAACGTTGATATGTACTTCGCTTTCTGCAGTTTGCGAAGTATATCGTCCATGTTGGGTAATGGATAGGCACCAGCCTTAGAAAGCGCATTAACCTTCCGGAAATCAACGCAAAAGCGATATTGCCCATTCGCTTTGCGCACCATTAGCACCAGGCTTGACCAAGCAATCTTTGATGGTTCGATAATCCCAGCTTCTAGCAACTCTCGTACTTGCTAGTGCATCTCTTCTTCCATCTTGCGAAACGGGATAGTACTTCTACTTGACAGGTCGGGCTGACCCGACGTCGATCCCGTGTTCTATCAGATTGGTACGTCCGATCTTGCGGTTGGTCTGCGGTATGGCGCTATCCAGCAACCTACGGATTTGAGCATGCTCGTCGTCACTGACGTATGCTAATCCAACCGCTGAGATATCCAAAACTCCTGTTACTCTGAGCATAGCTACTTGTAATTTCACTATCTTGCGCTCTTTCTTGAGATACAGAAGATTCTCGTTTGGATCGTGGACTGCATTGAATAGTCTGCCAAAATTCGTTCCGACGAGACATTCATTCGTGGCGTCAGGCATGATTGCCACCTTGTCTTCTCGTTGCATTCTCGCAACGTCGAAGGGCAAGTCCACGTATCCCACGATCGGCGACGTTAAACCATTCGCACATTGTGCTAGACGGCCGTTGCATGGTTGAAGAGAGCGCCCACAGGCGCTAGCGATTTGGAGTCCCAGTGACCCCATCACTGTGAGCGCTGCGCCCGGGTCATATAGCGCTCTCACTCGGAATCCTCCGATGCCTACTTGTACCCACCATCGCGACTTGTCGCTGTTTATTTAATATTAATAGCAGTAGCAGCACTGATACAGCTGACGAAGAAGGTATTTAAATTTGTTTAATTTAATAAAATATATGTATAAACCGGCTAATCTTATAGATGCTCATTTGTGGAATCATACCGCAGCCACCAGCTAATGCCCATGTTTACAACTCGTTAAAGGGTTGCATGCAGGACCTTCATCGGCAGCATTGTGAGAGAGGTGGATCAATGGATTTTCTTGGTGTAACCATCAATTCGGACCAGTTCAATCATGGTCCCCTTTTGCTATCATTCAGACTTATACTTCAATGTAAATGAACGGTTGTCCGTTAATTTTGGTGTTGTCAGAGGTGTGGCCGGTCGTTGACGAGTTCGTTTAACCGAGGAGTCAGTGAAAAAACAATCTATATTAAACATCAATAACGATGACAATCTTTGTATACCGTGAAGTTTACCTTCTGCTTATGCCTATGCCGTCAGACGTCATAGGTACGCTCATGACTGCTTCACAAATATTGGAACCAGATTCATCAATCACAAAGAAGAATTCAAAAAATTGTGTAACGGTTGCGTTTCCCTCGCGCCGGGTTTTGTCAGTCGGGACCAGGATTCGGAGAGGGAAGTTAGGTTAAAAATAACTCAGTTTGGTTTTGGTTTAAGTAATTATATATATATTTAGATATTAGTATGGTGCGCTGTTATTCGCCACCTGAAACAAAACCAAACAAGAATATGCTGTTTAAAAAGACTTGTCTCTTATAATAGTTCTTAATATCTATCTGGTATCTTAATATCTATGCGGTGCGGTAACGATACTTAGTATCTATTCGGTGCGGTTACGGTACTTAACATCTATTCGGTGCGGTTACGGTACTTAACATCTATTCGGTGCTTACAGATAATACGCTAGGCCTGGAGCACGGCGGTTCGGTTATTCCCCTGTCCTGTATGCGTACAGTGACAGCAGGAATGGCGGGACACCCAGGTGTGTGTTTGATGTCGCGGAGTCCTTGCAAGAACGTGTGCGCACGATCTTGTGCGGCCTCCGTGCCGGTTCCTGGCTTCCTCCTACCCTGTGTGCGCACAGTGGCGGGTGGAACGGAGGAACGTCGGAGTGATGTTGGTGTGTGCGCACGACTCAATTTGGTACTGTGGCCGTTTCTCACGGTTTCCTCTGCCCTGTGTGCGTACAGCGGCAAGTGGAACGGTGGAACGGTGGAGGTGTGTGTGATGGCGTGCCGGGTGTTATATCGCAGGATCTGATTGATACGTGTGCGCACGAGTCAACCCGATACTGGGATTGCTTTTCGCGGCTCCTCTTACCCTGTGTGCGCACATCGGCAAGTGGAACGGCGGAACGGTGGAGGTGTGTGTAGCGGTGTGTGTGCAGAGTCCGACAGAGACGTGTGCTCACGACTCTGCAGGTCTCTGTCGTCAGTTTCTGGTTCTTATTACCCTGTGTGCTCACACGGGTAACAGGGACTGAGAAACGGTGGGACGGTGTTTGGCGGTGGTTTAGTGCCTGTAGTTGCACCACGTATGCTTACGAAAGCGCTCCTCCAGGTACTTGGTGGGTCTAAATTACCCTGTGTGCCCACAGCGGTAATTCAGATAGCGGTGCGGTGACTTTCGATATCTGCGCCGCTACGTGTGCGCTCGAAAACAGCCAGATGTCGGTAGTTCTCTAGTGCTGTCCTAGCGGTGTCGTGTGCTCACGGCAACGCTTGGATCGGGAGCTCTAATCGAACTGCCCGCTGTGCTGTCGCGGCTGGGCTTATATAGCCCCAGTCGCCGGCGCTAACGCCCTCTGGAGGTGAGTGGGTCGAGTATTGTGTGTGTATTTGTGTGGTGCTTTTCGTGCTCTCTTCGGTGGTGTGTGTTCGGTGGTTTGCGCCCGGTTCGCTCGCTTATGTGTGTGGCCGTTTGTGTATATTTTGCACGAGACTGACGTCTCGTTGCAACTGCTACCACAGATCTTATGAATTTGGCAAACGTTCAAGTGCCGGTGAAAGGCTGTGGACTAGCAGAAATCTGTAAGTTTCAAGATATATTAAAAAGATTATAATTTTTTATCGTTCGCTCGTAGTAATCCACCAATCTATGACGGCACACAATATGTCAGTGAAAATCACGGTGATGTTACACATGTATTACGAGTAAATCATTATGAACTAAAATTAAATCTTGTTGGAGCAAGCGGTAGCAAGAGCTACTGTATACCAAGCAATATAAGTTATTGACGAATTGAGGAACATAGATGTTTAAACAAGTGCTATAAGTGCATGTCCGTGCGACGTTTGCCGCCCGAGCGCAGCGAGGGCGGCAGGAGCACGAGTGGGAACACAACTCCGCTCGAGTATCGTATACTACTTTTCAACACAAGTTGCGGAAAGTTCAACAAAAAAAGATAAAGAGAGCAAGAGAGAATAGGAGAGAAAGAGACAGCGAGAGAGAAAAGAGTGATCAGCGCCCGCCGGCATTTGCAGGCACGAGCGTAGCGAGTGACTGATGGCCGGGGGCGGGCGCTGATTGTGCATATTAAAAAAAAACATTATGTAATTATAATAAGAAATAATAAAACACCATAATTTCAGAGGTAATAGTTCTAACGAAATATTCCTCGCTGCTAAAGCAATTTCGTCGGGTACATCGTCGTTTTCGTGAATACTCATTTTGTGATGTGAACACTTCTACAGATGCCGAAAAACTGAATTCATAATAGAAATAATACTTATAACGATGTT
Organism: Muscidifurax raptorellus; assembly: GCA_020010945.3. NCBI lineage: Eukaryota > Metazoa > Arthropoda > Insecta > Hymenoptera > Pteromalidae > Muscidifurax > Muscidifurax raptorellus. Next base: position 379,263 of record JAHUUD020000067.1, read on the forward strand.
TTGAATTTTTGAAATATAATACTGCGAGTATAGAAAATGTAAACAAACATCGGTGTAACGCCGCGAGTAAATAATGCCGCCGCGTTCTTAGAATACTTTGTTGACAAACCACGTTTTACTACGGCGTATTCTATAATATAGATAATTGTGTTGCCGGCGACTTTCAATATATCGCGTGCAGAAATGAATCTTATTTCAAAACACGAACGGGATTGTTTATTTTCAAAGCATCCTACACGCTTCGAAAATCGAACTTTCCGCACGCCCGTGTTGAAAAATCTAATAATATGTAATGCTTGTTTAAGATTTTTTTTTGGCAATGGTTGTTTGCAAAATCATCTTAAAATAGGATCATATAATAAAAGCAGTAATGTATGCAGTAAAATAAGACTCTGTCAAATTTGTTTTAAAATAGTTCAAGTAAATAAAAGTCAGCTGCATGAGTGTAATGTATCTTTTTGTAAAGCGTGTAAATCAAGATTACCTATTAGACACCTGTGTTACGTACAACCGATCAAACAGACACAGCGTGTAAGACCACTCTTATTTTTCTTTTACGACTTTGAAACCCAACAATCTCTTCGGGTGCTGGGTGACGATGAGAAAAAAGTGCACGTTCCAACTTTGTGCGTTGTGCAGCGAGTATGTATCAATTGCATAGAGATTGAAGATATTTCAATTAGATGCGAGATGTGCGGTATTCGGGAATACATGTTTAATCGCGACCCAGTAAAACAGCTTGTTGATCTGGTATTGGCGCCAAGAAGATAATTTCAGCAGGTTATATGCATAGCACACAATGCCCAAGGATTCGATGCACATTTCATATTTAAGTAAGTTGTGGAAAAATTCAATCAAGATCAAGTCGTACCATCGGTAGTAATGAATGGTTCCAAAATAATTTAAATTAAAGCACGTCATCGCGGCACCCAAGAAGTGGATCTGAAAATCGGGAGAGAGATTCACTCATATATGCAAGCGGCACCTTCACACAAATGGGCTATATTCCAACGAACCACGCAGTAAATCCAAAATGCCACAAGAACTAAGGAATATTTTAGATTCAATGATAACTTCACAAGAACCGTGTGTTCGTATTTTTAAACGGAGAGCCATGAATTAAGAAGCACGAGAACGAGGGGAGCTGTTTCCACAATAACGTCACGCAATACGACGACAAACCACCGCGGAAAAACGAGCACGAATATGAGAAAAACTAGAGAGGAGAGAAAGAGACCGAGGCGCAATATTCGACGATCTGGAATTCCATAGGAAACACGTGTGCGATCTCTAGTAAAAAGAGAGACCGCGGGAGAGTTCTAAAAGAGACAAATTCTTAAGTGGTAGTCATAAACTATGATGTTTATGACTTGACCTGCTACGATTCCCTTAAAATTGAGAGAGGAAAATACAAAATAGTGAAGTGACCTAATATGGAAATCGCTAGCCCGAGAAAAACAAGGGGATATGCAAGTATATAAAGCCCGAGAGCAAAGGGCAAGCAGCGTCAGTAATATCCGAAATCTCTCGCAGAACGTTACTCTGCTCGTCGCCAGACCATTCGTAAAACAAGTATTACGCATTACTCGCTACTCGTACGTTGAAAAGTAGAGAGTATCCCGGACTTAGTCGCTCAGTCGAGCAAGTGCATCCATCGGCGTTTTGCCGAATATCCCCCCCTGCTGAAAAGAAGAAGCAACAGAGGCAGTGGACTCCCTGCGATCTACAATACGCACACCAAAGGAACGAGCCGTGACACCTAAGTGCATCTAGCCACCGCTGTAACCTGAACCACCGAGCCTAGGCTGGAAGGCGCCGAGGATTGACAGCTGCAGACACTCAAGAACCTCTTCACACATATAGACAATCAGCCGCGCACACTTACACATTAAGGTACTTTTCTCTTTTCATAAAAATAAACGTGTGTCGATTTAAAAGAAATAGTGTATAGTTTAAAGTGGCTTCGTATCCGGCTCCCTTCCCCGGTAGGCGATGACCGCGTCCGCGGTAGCCAAAAGGGACTTCCTATCATTTACTCTTTTAATCATTTAAATTATTATGACTTTCACGTATCGCCAAGTTCGATTATCAATTCAGGTAGGAATTCATGTAATTGTTTTAATGTGTTAGATTTTGTAATTGAAAATTTGTAATCTGGACGTAACAGAAGAGAAGATCAGGTATGTTGACGTGTGCTCACTGTATTCGTTCATTTGCACACGTGGCAAGTATCTCATTGGTCACTCGAAAATTTATATCGATCAAGAATAGTGTGGATAGCTGATAGGGTGGAGTAACGACATTTCTCAAGTGAACAGGTTGATCGCGTGCGAGATACTACCACCACAATTCTCTATTTCATCTATTATTGCGAGTAAAAATGCATGGTTAATTGATATTTCCTCTATGTCGGATATGCTGCGAACAATTAATTCAAGAATACTGCCCTCATGAAGATCCTGAAGAGCGTGTACTGCGAGGAACTTGGTTTTCAGAGGAGGTGAAGGTAGTCACTTGGGATACATCGTCAAGGCTGTCTATGAAATTTGGCAGTACGAAATGGCGCAGTACAGTCAAGAAGAGCAGAAAGGTGGCGTATTGTGGGATACATCAACGAATTTTTTACTCAAAAGGTCGCGGCGTCAGGACACCCACCACACTGTATCACAGATAAGGATCGCTACGTGAGACAGTTGGAACACGACGAGGGTATAAAATTGAACAAGGGTGATATAAGTTTGAATGCTGGGTTACGATCTGTGGCTAAACTGTGTTTAAATTCTCTATGGGGACAGTTTGGTCAACGTGAGAATTCAACAAAAACAATCGTGGTAAAGGATCCAGAGAATCTTATGAATTTACTTACCAGTGCAGGGGTTGAAGTTAACGGTATTTTACCTTTGAATGAAGATACACTCTACGTCAATTGGTGCTACAGAGATGAGACTCTGTCATCCTCATTATCGTCGTCAATGACAAACGTGGTCCTCGCTGCTTTTACAACAGCATTTGCACGTCTAAAACTGTTCCGATATCTGCATGCCTTGGGTCCACAAATTCTCTACTACTACACGGATTCGGTATTTTACGTTAGCAGAGGTGAAATCGGCGAATACGAGTTGCCAATCGGTTTATCGCTGGGCAGTCTGACAAATGATCTAGCCGACAAGGGCCCTGGTGGTTATATAATGACCTTTTTGTTAGGTGGTCCAAAGTTTTACGCGTATAAATTTAAAAAATCGGATGGTGGAGAGGAGTGTATATGCAAAGTTAAAGGGATTTGGTTGAACTATACGAACAGTAAACAAGTCAATTTTGATTCGATTTTAGAGATAATCGCTTCTCCACACCTGGGAATAGTATTGACGAATTTCGCTATACGTAGAACAACATTTCACGACGTGATATCTCAGAATGAGACAAAGACATACAAACCTATGTATAGCAAACGAAGATTTACAATGTTAGTCAAAAGTTACCCGTATGGCTATAAGATATACGTAACTGAGCCTGTAGTTACATGTAGCGAAAACTTGGGTTTAGACGACACTACAAAGGAAAAAACTGTTTATTGGCTGATAATTGTGCTGACATTGTGCTGATTGAACACGACACACCACCATTAACCTGATTAAAGAAGGTACGCTGCCATCGAGCTGATTGGCTGTTTGTACTGATGCAGCTGGTGGTGGTGGGCGGTCACAATGATAGCACTAGTAGTGGGAGGATCTATATTTAAGTTAGCGTGTTCGCACTGCAAATTACCAGTATTTAACTAGCTATACGGCATAGCTTTAAAGAGGAACCACACAGTTTCTTTTTATCTATTTTAAAAGAAAAAGTATGTATATCAATTATAATTATTATTATCATTTAAATAATATAATAATAAAATGATGTACATTATATATTTAGATGGATTTAGAGGGCCTGAACAAGATTGCTAGTGGAGGTTACCTTCCAACGATGAAGGTTTCTGAGCTGGAGGTTGATCGTCATCACATGGTGACGGCACTAAGAGAAGTCAAGACACGTTTTCGCTCGAAGATTGTGGCAGTTCTCGATGAAAAATTCCAAATTTTTCTTCCTTCTCGGGTATTTTCTGCACTGACGAAGGATATTAAGTTGTTTGACAAGGTGAGTGCTCAAGTCAACAAATTACATTTTTTCTTAGATTATAAGGATAACAACGCTATTGAGTTTTCCACGGTGTAACTTTTTTGTGAAGAAAAACTATAAATATGGAAAAACGAATACGATTTCAAGAGAAATCAGTGCTTTATTCAATGTGTGTATGGGTGTATGCATATAAAAAAGCACGTCGTGGAGAGTGGGAACAAATAGCCCGTGATCGTGAGCGTTTGCGAATGAGAATTGCAAGAACTAATAGCATTATTACGGTTGTACTTTAAAAAAAAATAGAAAAATTGTCTATTAAATAACAAATTGTTTTCACTAATAATGTTGTTCTAAATAAATTTATTTTTTACTTACATTGTTTATTCAAATTTCTTAATTCCTTATACCATACCTAATTCTTATGCATGCGGACGAAAAAAAAAACTTCTATTGTGTAACTATAGATGGCACTGTGTTACGTGAAAGGTGATTGGCCGATGATCACTCCATCGCTAACCTGATTGGTTGGTTGCCTGTGCTTACGTAAGTATTGCTTGCACCCATAATCCACGACCTTATATGTGAACGTTAAAGTGAAGTGTTGGTTACATGATTGTGTCAGTAGCAGTTATAGATACGCGATGGAAACATCCGTTTACCTCCATGCTGTGCGTTCCTACAGGATGTGGTAAAACGGTATTTGTGAAGAAGTTCCTAAAGAATTTTGATCATCTGTGCGATACCCAAATCGAACGTGTCATTATCTATTACGCAGAGTGGCAGCAGAGCTACAAGGATCTTTAAATCAATAAGGTAGAATTTCGTAAGGGTTTGCCACAGACTAGTGACTGGGTCAGTGATTCCAGACCGAAACTCGGGATCAGTGACAACTTTATGGGAGAATCGACCTCGAACGGTAGTATAGTCGATATTTTCTCGAAGGCCTCCCACCATCACTGGCTCTTGGTGATATTCATCACACACAACGTCTTTCATCAGGGTAGAGGACAGCGTAGCATATCTCTAAACGCACAATATATTGTCGTGTTTTGAAATTTGCGAGATAGATCTCAGATACAACATCTGTCGCGTCAACTCTGTCCCGAGGATCTACGATTTTTGCAAGAGGCTTACTGGGACACCACATCGAGACCATACAGATACCTTCTGCTGGATTTAAAACAGACTACACCGGACAACTGTCGATTTCGCACCTGTATCTTCTCGGACGACGAAGTGCATTACACGTCAACGTGTCACGGAATAAAAAGATGAATAATGGCGACGCATTGAATCTCGTATCACTCGTCTCCTTGTGATGGGTGTGTCTAAGAGACGACATCCCTTTGCCCGTAAGAACGCTGTTCCATTTGAACGATAAACAACGAAAGGCTCTCATGCAGACGGCTGATTCGAAATTAGTGCGTCATATTTGTGAGTGTGCTTTGAACGTGTTGCTCTTGTGTGAGCCTGAGGAAAAAAATCATTGTACAACGCGGTGCTTTCGTACCAGCATTATTAACCTCTATTATAGGTACACTGTTGGCTAGTATAATTAGTAAGTAGACGACATAGAACAGGCTAAAAAGATGGTACTTGTGCCGCATGAGAATTTTGAACGTCTCCAGAGTGTGCTAGCAAATGGAGGTTGCAATAATGCTGCTAATATATTAAAGACTGTTCAAACACCCGGAACCGTGATGACTAGACTGGGTTCTGAAATGAACAACATACTGAATTCATCTATTTGGAAAAGTGAGCGGGAAAAATGGACACAATATCGTTCTATGCTGCAGCGTTATCTCCAACTCAAGGATGTCGATAACTATCATAAAATTAGAAAAAAGGAGGAAAAAGATAACAAAGATTGGGGTCAAATGCAAAACAACAACCATGATGATGATGATGATGAAAACTACGACAATTATAATGGAGGCACAGTAGTTCGAGGAAGAGGATCGGATTGATGCAAGCGTCATTGAGAGCGTGCCTGCAAAGTACAGGTGACAGACTGGACAAGTATTGCGTAAATTTCGTGTTAGTGGGAATATCGCCTGGGATGCAAATGGTACCGTGACAATAGGTAGTGTGCGTATACACAAAGCCAACATGATTGACCTGATAAATGATGCTATGAGAAATAAAAAAGGTTCTCCACCATCCAGATACACGCAATTTGCCATTGCTCTTCGAGAATCATTTATACCACGCGAATACATCGGTAATAATCGTGTTTAGAATACCATAGTAGCCAGTACACCAGGTCAGGCTGTCCCATCTGGAAATATACCACTACCACCAGGTAGTGCCACCGGTACCGTTCCACACTAGAATTTATCACCAAGTAGCGTTGGTCGTCTATTTCAAACGCCACGCCAGGCTGCTGCCGAGGCCAGTAGCTCTGACACCGGCGAAGGAGATGAAAGCAACTGAGGCATAGTAGCGCAAGTACATAAACGGAAAAAAGCAGCAGCAACTGGTCAGGGAAGTGCAAAAAAGTCGAGGAAAAAAGTTGTTGCCGGCAGTTCTGAAATTACATCATGGCGACGATTGAGCGGGAGGTTCGATCAGGATAGAAGAATGAAATCACCAACCAAGAAGAAAAAGAAAAGCAAGAAGGAGTGAACGTGAAAAATAACGCATTGGATGAGTTGATCGATTTGCTATCGTTTGAAATGCACGTACCCGGATATAGATTTTGCGGCCCAGGTTCAAAACTAGCGGAACGTATCGAACGTGGTGAAGTCGGTATTAATCCGTTGGATGAGGCGTGTCGTCAGCATGATCTAGTGTATGGTAAATACACAAATCAAGAAAGTACTGAAGATGAATAAGAAAAAAGTACAAAAGAAATCAAAAGATAGTAGTAGTAGCAGCAAAGTGGAAAAATCTGTGAAAAAAGGGATTAGCAAACAACAAAAAGAACGTAAGGGCAAAAAGTGAATAAACAATCTATGCATGATGAGTAGAAAAAGAAGAAGATTCGAGAACATTTATTACACGCCTCCACATACGGCAGCGTACGCTGGTATTGATGAACTTTTTTAAGCTACGCGTGAGAGAGGTAAAAATAGTAATAAAGAAAAAGTTAATCGTGAGAGTGTGTGTAATCGTGAGTGGCTCGACAGTCAAGATGCGTATAATCTACATTGACCAATCAGCCAACGATTTCCGCGACGTAGTTACAATGTACGAAATTTGAATGATATGTGGGAGGTTGATCTCATAGATTTGAGATCCTTCAAAACTTACAACGAGGACTACAGTTATATTTTGGCTGTCATCGATGTTGTCAGCAAATATAGCTGCTTGGAACCGATCAAACAAAAAACCTCCAGAAATGTCGCTGAGGCTTAGTGGAGAGACCAAAATTGCTTTCTGCGGATAAATCTGTTGATCTTATTGGCCACCTTCACGTCGATGGGGTTAATCAAGAGAAGCTGCTGATCAATGGAGTTGAAGTGAGAGTACACTTAGTGAAATCTCGCGATAACTTTTGCCTGACGGATCTTGCAGGCTCTTATTCCATACACATCGAGGAGGCGAACCTTCTGGTCAGACGTGTAAAAATTAGTCCGGGCATATTGCTAGCACACGCTCAATCACTCTCAAAATAGCGTCTAAATACCCTTGGATAAGGGTGGAACTCAAAGCAATGACTATGCACAGTGGTATACACGGCGAAACATTGCATTGTAACGTCCCATGTTCATAAAGGATAATTATATGTATGGATATACTGTATACAGAATGATGTATGACGGCGTGTATGTGTACAGGCGCAGGTATACGACGATAATCACAATGTAAGCACTTCCGCAACCGCGTTTACGACATCAAACGCGTTCCACTAATCAAACCAACTGACTCCCGAGTCAGCAATCCCAAAACCTACTTATTCTGCACCATCACCAACCTATATTGTAAGACACTTTCGGTGGCGATCGGTGATTGGTTATTACCCTAACGTTGAGATCATCCTCAAAGCCTTATAAGCCCCGCACTCAGTCCTCATAGTGCCTTTAGTGAAGTCTCTTTTTACAAGGACAACGAGTGTTGTACCTGCTGGACCTGGTATGTGAATACGAGTGCCGTTTAGTCCTTCGCGTCGTCTATTGGGTGCTTAGAAACTACTCAAACTCCGTGGAAGCTAACCGGTGGAATTCTTCATACTCTGGACGTGAGTTGGTACAGTACGAGGCTTAAGGACCGTCAACATATCTGGCGTTAACTTCGGCAGCTTAGTTAAGGAACTTACTCTCAACACGCCACGGAACCATCCATGTAGGATAATACTAAACACCGCCCAGTCATCGACCGTGCAATCTACTAGTAGTGTCCGAACGGGATTGTAAGTCGAACCAATATAGAAATAAGTAAATACGTAACATTAAGAACAAACGTAAAGATTAGATTAAAACATCTGTGTAACATCTGTATCAAAGCATTGGGCCTTTGTCTAAATAAAGTCATAACAAAGAAGTACCATAAAGAGACAGTTTATTAGAATCATAACCTACTTAATAGTAACAGAAGACTCTCGAGTCAAGGCTAGTTCACCTATACTCAAATAAACAATTATTCGTATATAGAATTACTGCGCGGTTCAGCATAGTAAATCCGAACCTTACAGCATAATATCATATTAGGTCAGCTGTCGAAGAGAATAATCCTGGGTTTTGTCAATAATAAAGCTTTTAATGGCGATCGGCTGCTCAATCTCTTTAATATCGAGCATTTTAATATATACTTTATATGTTTGTACGTTGACGGGGTAAAGGTGCCTTCGAAACCACTGCAACCAGACTTTGGGGCGAGAAATCTGTATGTGGACGCATATCACACACTATTCTCCGGTACAGGCATACACTTTCTCAATGAGGGCAACCAAAGAGCACGCGAATTGTACCCCCACGGATACTCTCTATTTTGATTTGACTCCAGATTTATCGGCAAAGGGCTACAGTCACTAGAATTTAATCAAACACGGTAGCGTTAGATTAGAAGTACGTTTCAGTGCGGTTCTAACAGAAACAGTCAATTGTATTATATACGCAGATCTATTGGCTGCCCCAGTACCATCACGGATTCGACTACTTTGACGGTGAGGTGTCTTTGAAGGCGGTGAAAAAATTTTAAAAGAACTTTCGAAACGTGTGCGGAAATTATACGTTATGGGTAATGATAAATCGCTAGTGCTACATAAAATAATGCCTCGTCAAATTTGTAATCTCAAACCTTGCTACAAAAATTAGCGTTGTGCTCTAAATCTGGCTTGTAGACTAAAATCGTGGTTACTCACAGGTACGATTAAAAATTCGAGCAGTACTTTTGAAGATATTTGTAATGATGGATATATTGAAAATTGAATATCAAATATTGAAGGCTATCCATCATTACAATTATTCAAAATTTTATTCAAAAACCTGTCGAAAATCCGCTCGGATACTGTCGGTGTATTCCCAGCCGATCAGATACCGAAGGTGTGGACGAAACCGACAGCGTTTGTTGTAAACACGGATGGTCATACGAGATCGGGTATGCATCGGGTTGCCCTGTATGCTGACAAATCTTGCAGCGCTTATTTTGATAGTTTTGGTCTCCCTCCATTCATATCCGATCATATAAGTCGATTGCGAAAAAATTGTAAACGATTTCGCTGGAATAATATTCGACTACAGAGCGACTCTTCCGAAGTGTGCGGTCAGTATTGTATTATTCTACATTATATGAGCGCGGGTCTAGGTCACAATAAATTTCTCAGGAATTTCTCTGACGATCTGCTCAAAACGATGATGTTGTCCGGCGGTATGTAGACTGTAAAGAATGAAAAATCGCTGACAATAATTTTATCGGAAGCAGTGGCTGCATTGTCAGGTGCTTGCTAAGCTGCAGCTCTAAGATGTCATTGTTGTAGCACAAGCTGATACTGCGAGATACAGCTTTTTCTTCTTCGAATGTTTGCTGCTCAATCAGTGTTAATGCACTCTCTTTGCCTATACTACATACCAAGCGCTCGGAGAAGTTTAGTCGTTTCAAGTCGTACGCAACGGAGATCTTTGTCGGCCTGGAATACACCAGCTTCAGAGACTAGACAGAGATAGCGCTTTTACTTTCGATAGATGGCTGCAATTTAGAGACTGCTTCAACGAATTTTTCAAGTATCTTTGTGGATCTAGCAGCGAAGACATAACGGGTCAACAGATTTGCGATACAGGATGGATAGCAAAATTCACACACAGTGACAAAGACAGGGTTATCGAAATCGAGGATAATACTCTACCTAGAACATTTGGAGTTCTTACCAAACGCTATTGTGAAACTATTATTATGAATATATTGCGAAATGTATTGATGCACGCCTAGAATATCTTGTAGCGGGCAGTGTACGTTGTGTTGCCAGAGAGATTGTAGAATACATTAAGATTGTTGATCTAGACAATATACCACTCATGGATACTGGTGTGTATAACGACTTTTGTCAAACATATTATTAATCTGATTGATGATAAAAGGTTCGATATTATTACAGCCAGTGTGCAAACGCGTGCGAGAGAATTGAAAGACCGAATTCGGTTTAGCCGAAATGATATTGTCGATGTATGTATTTTATCAGCTTGCATCACAGGACCTTGATGTAATTGTCGACTTACTGAATAGTCACAACGAGTGACATAATGTTTTTTTGTTTTTTAATTTTATATTATAATCCATTTTATATATATATATCTTAACGCCGTATATCAGAATGAATTTGTAGAAATATCGATGAATGAATAAATAATTGATTATTAGTGAATATAAAAATACTTACCTTGTTTTTATTTATATACTTGCCTTTTCTCCATTTCCACGGTACATCCTGTATATAATTCATACATTCTTTTATTCAAAGTTAAGCAAAAAAAAAGAAAGAAAAGAATAAAGAAAGACAGAAAGAAAAAAATAATAATAAAAAGGTGGAAGAAGGGGAAGGATGACTGTTTCTCCCTCCCCACCACTGGAGCAGACACACGGCAGTTTCTCTCCCGCGGGCTGAAGGTCCCCCCAACTATGGTGCGTCAGCACAACCCTGAAACCATAAACCTTAAAGTCACAAACCCTAAACCCCTAAAAACCTAAACCCATATACCCAAAAACCCTAAATCAGTAAACCCTAAACTCATAAATCATAAACCCATAAAATCTAAACCCATAAACACTAAACCAGTAAACCCTAAATTCATAAATAGAGTTACGGACTTTTCATCGACAGAACATTTCATCGACAACATTTCATCGACAGGACATTTCATCGACAGCACATTTCATCGACGGGACATTTCATCGACAGGACATTTCATTGACAGGACATTTCATCGACAGATGTATAAAGGCTTATTTTTCATTTTTAAAGTATCCGGTTGTATTAATTAATGTAATGAACTTAAATTACCAATAATTTAATAACATTACTGCCCTTGCTTTGTGTAGCAATTGGTTTTGTTTCCGAGTTTCCTAGATGACTGACTAGCATGCCTTAAAAAATAACCATACTAACCCTACTACCGCCCTTGGTTTGTATGGCACGTTGGTTCTAGTACCGAGTTGCTTAACCCAATAACCCAAGTAAATATGATGGGTGAGTCGACTGAAAAACCGAAGCGCCCTACTATTTTCATTTGGGTTTTTCAGTCGACTCACCCACCATCTTTACGTGGGTTATCGGGTTAAGTGGTTAGGGTAAATGGTTTTGGTTCAGATTCGGTCTAGTACTGATTTGTTTTGCGCTCTGTTATTTTAATTTTCGGTATAGTTATAAAAATAATAAAAAAAGATAAAGCTGGTTGACTAGCAAGTCAACCTACTTTATATTTTTTTATTATTTTTTCCTATGCTTCTTATTATTATTTTTTATTTTCATTATTTTTTTGTATGCTTTTCCGGGTTAAATAGTTCGGCTTTCGGGTTTATTTGGTTAATTTTTTAATAAAATTGTAATAGTCGTAAATAATTTTGGCATAAAATATTATTTTGTGGAACTTTGCCGTACCCAGAGTCACGAACGAGGACGTGTCCATAATGACTCCATGTTTTGTTTCGTTTTTTGTATTTTTATGTATTTTTTTATTTTTTTGTATTTTTATGTTTTTTTTTTATTTTTATGTAACTTTGTTTAAATAATTTTGTTAAAATTTAAATTTTAATAGCAATAAAATCATATTTTTCCATAACTGCTAAAGCAACTAAATTTAACACTGTAGAAATCAAGAGATTAAATAAATTAAATTTTGTTTATGTAATATTTTTTAAAATAATTATTAAAAATGTTAAAATTATAATGAAAAACGAAAAATAATCGCATTTTACAATTGTCGATGAAATATCAATAGTTGATGAAATGTCCTGGCAATGAAATGTCCTATCGATGAAATGTCCCGTCGATGAAATGTGCTGTCGATGAAATGTCCTGTCGATGAAATGTCTTGTCGATGAAATGTCCTGTCGATGAAATGTTGTCGATGAAATATCCGTCAATGAACTGTTGTTGATAAAAAGTCCGGATACGTCATAAATCATAAACCTATAAAATCTAAACTCATAAATCCGAAAGTAATAAAGTCTGAACTCACAAACTGTAAAACCATAAATCCTAAACATATGAAACCTAAACCCATAAAACCTAAACCCATGGACCCTAATCGCACATACCGTAAACCCATAAACTCTAAACTCATAAATGATCAGCGCGTCGTTTTCGGTTTTGAGAAGTCCCACTCGACCCATTAACCGTTCGTTCGCGTGTTTCAATTCTTCGTTCTCCCTTTTGCGCGTTTTATTCTCGCGTATTAAATTTTCATCGGTGCTACTTAGCGTCGACTCCTCTCCCAATGTCTGTTTTTGTTTCACGGAAGTGATGTTGATATCGCCTTCCGCGTTCTCTAAGATATCTACTCGCTCCTCGAGTGCACTTTGTCTTTGGTCCAATAACGAGAATTGCAAGATTATCGCGTCTTTCCATTCCATACTTTTATCATTAACCCGGCTAGGATCCTCTTGTCAAATTTCTTCGAGGAGCACTTGTGACCGTCTTTTTTTCTCCATGTTTACGGCTATTATGTTTACAAGAAATGCTTTATCAATACAAGTTAATGATTCTAATGATTTGAACTCAATTACTTAAAAATATTATGATGTCTTACATCCGTCTTTTATTTCAATATGGAAAGAGGCATTTTCTTTATCTCGGGACCAGGTGGCTGATGGGTCGCGAGAGATCTATATCCTCAAATTTTCCACACCCCTCGTGATCTCGGTGATCTGGCCTTTCAATGTTTGAATGCGGTATTCTAGTCCTTGAAAGTCACGCTTAGATGTACTAGTCAGATCAGCCAGATCGCTACGGGTACGTGAAAAATCGACGCCGATCTCGTTTACTCGGTCTACGGTTTCTCCGAGTACATCTGAAAAATCATTAACCACGGCTTTGAGAACTTCGACTTGCTTATATAAATCGATGACCGTATCACTCAAGACTTTAATTGCATCACGGTGGGCTTGATCGCGACGTTCTAAAGTATCGATGTACTCGGTGATATCATCAAGACGCGCGTGTATTCGCTGTTCCTCGAAAGGAAGCGTCAGCACTGGAATCATTTAATACCTTTTGTATACGACCAAAAAAAAAAAGAATCTTATTTCCGGAGCTGACTCTCCTTATGTCCCGCGCTATTAACAAATCGAGTCTCTGTTCGGGCGCCAAATGAAACGGGCCAAGTTGTGCCAAGGCAAGGCCGTAGAGAGAGTTCTAGACTCGATATGGGAAGAGGCAGGAATGCACTCGAGGAACCAAAGATCAAACTTACAATCACCCCGCACTAACGGTTGAGTGAGTGTAAGCCGTCCCTACCCTCTGCAGTGGAGGATCCACCAGAGGGAAGCTGCTCGTGTGCAACGGGAGTAGTGGAGGGGAATCTACTTCACGAGCTCCGCACACTTAGGATTTCCACGCAGCTTCGGATTAGTATGTGAAGATCCACCCTCTCACAACCGATCCGTACTAGAAATGTACCCACTTGAGAACAGGGAACCACCCTCCTGATCCCAAGGGATATTCGAGAGGTGAAGGGTAAACAAAATAATAATCACAATTGATAAATAAAATATAAATATATATTGTTTTAAAGATAACAATCTGGCCTTATACTAATGGAAAGGGGGAGGGTCCCCTTAGTACTGTTCGATAGCACAATGCTCATTTGCATACTAAGTACTAAGGAGACAGGGCACTCGCAGAGGACTACCGTTCTTCTTATGCTCTCCGCGTTCGAGCCAGATCGTAAGTGACCGCTGCTGGCTGCGGGCCTCCTTTTATATCCGTGACCGTCCCTCTCTCCAATGGCTATTACATGTACATACTATCGCTCACTTAGTCGGTAACTTATCTGTTACTTATCGGCAAGTTATCCGTTAGTGGTCTCTTACCTACCACCTGGGGCCGCCGTCTCATGCTAAACCCATAAACCCATAAACCCGTTAACCTAAGTTTATAAAACCTAAACACATAAACCATAACCCCATATAAACCCTAAATCCATAAACCGTAATCACATAATCCCTAAACTCATAAACCCTAAACCCATATACCCATAAACCGTAAAGCAGTAAACCCTAAAATCATAAATCATAAACCCACAAACCAATAAACCCATAGACCCGAATCCCATAAAACCTAAACCCATAAACCCTGAAGACATAAACCATGAACTCACTCGTAAAACCATAAATCCTAAATATATGAACCCTAAACCCATAAAACTCCCCCTAAACTCATAGACCTTATACCCATAGATCCTAAACTCATCGACCCTCAATCTATAGATTCTAATGCTATAAACCCCTAAACTCTAAACCCATAAACCCATAAACCTAAGTTCATAAACCCTAAACCCATAGACTCATAGAACTAAACCGATTGACCCTAAACTCATAGATCCTAAATCAATAGATCCTAATCCCATAAACCCATAAACGCCAAACCCATAAACCCTTAGACCCATAAACCTAAGTACATAAACCCATAAAAACTAAACCAATAAACTCATAAACCTAATTTCATAAAACCTAAACACATAAAACGTAAACCCATAAACCATAAACCCGTAGATCCTAAACCCATAAACCCTAATCCCATCAAGCCTAAATCAATAAACCCATAAACCCATAGTACTTCAGTGAGGCCCGTTAATTAGCCTAGTCGGCTTCTTCTTTGAGGTTTGACATTTCCGTCCATCCCCCATCCACTAAGGTGATTAGGGGTCCAGGATCAAACTCGTGTTCTTCTATCTGCATCGGCCATTCGCCTGCTTCACTCGCATAAACACGAACACACGCACACACACGTCGATACACGCACGCACATTAATTTACACCCACTCCCATTCATCCGGCACGCACTTCTTCAAATACACATCCACTTACGCCCCCTTTATCCTCCATTCCTCTATACGTACAATCTCCTTCACGCACCCCCGCATACATACCCACGCACACAAACTGTTCTTCTTCTTCTCTCTTCCTCGTCTTTCCTGAGCTTCTTCAGGATGTCCGCTGCATAGTTGCTGACTGCTCCATCCATCCTGCGAAGCAGCATAGCCGTCATAATGGACTCGGGCGTTGCTCTGGTCTGTAGATAGCGCACGAGTTCCTGTCACTCCTGTTGATAACGTGGGCAGTCACAGAAGACATGCTCTGCATCCTCGTTCGCATCCAAACATACTGGGCACTTTGGAAGGTCCTCTATTTTAAATCGGTGCAGATACGCCAGAAAGCATCCGTGCCCGGTAAGAAACTGTGTGAGGTAGTAGTTAACTTCCCCGTGTCGTCTTACAATCCAGTCCTCTATTTTTGGGATGAGGCGATGTGTCCATCGCGCCTTTTTGCTTGAATCCCATCTTTGTTGCCACTCAGTCATTATCTGTTTTCTCGCGGAGTCTCAGACTTCGGCCTGGGTGACGCCGTTCAGCCGTTTCTTCGCCTGGTAAGCCTTCTTTCTTTCAATGACTAGAAAGTCAATAGGCGGCATGCCTGTTATAACGCACATAGCTTCATGGCATCTGCCCATATTGTGGCTCCATACAACATGATCGATGTGGTTACACTGGCTAGGAGTAACCTCCGTTTTTGTGTTGGACCACCTACATTTGGCATTTTCGCTGCTTTATCGCTAACTATTTCAAGGTGTTGCTTGAAGGTTAGTCTTGCATCGATGGTGATGCCCAGGTACTTAATGGTCGGTTGAGACGCAATCTCATGCCCGTCCACCGTCAGTGTTATTGTCTCCATCTTCTTCCTACTGGATATAACGATAACTTCTGTCTTCTGGCTGGCTAGTTCCAAGCCTGTTTCTGCTGGCCATTCAAGTATTATACGAATTGCCTCGTCAGCTATTTCTTGAACCTCTTCTCTATATTTTATATACGTTGTAGTCTTAGTATTCCATCGTACATGATGTTCCAAGTCGACGGGCCAAGTACTGAACCTTGGGGGACGCCTCCTGTGACTTCATATGTTTCAGTACCGTTCTCTGTGTCGTACAGTAAGATTCTGTCCTTCACGTAGTCGGACACGATCCTTCTCATGTAGGGGGTCACATTTTGTTTTTGGAGCACCTCATGTATTTTACTCCATTTAGCTGAGTTGAATGCATTTTTCACATCCACTGTAACAATAGTGCAGTATTCCTTCTTTCCTCTTTTCCATCTTTTCCGATGGCATTCGACGGAGTACCTGTTCTGGTCTTCATAAAATCCTTCAGCGCTCTGTTAGTAGACCTTGCCATAGTCTTTAACTCCGCGTGGATGTTTCTCTTTTCCAAGATAAACGCCACTAGAGTTTTATCCTTCTCCTGGAGGGACCTTAACGATCGAGACTCTTTGTCCTTCTCGCCATTTTCATGTTTGCCGCTCTCCATACTTCCATCTAGATGAATCACATGAACGATGGGGGACAGAGGGGCTATCAACTCTACGTCTGAAGTGCTTTCCAGGCAGTTGTTACTGTCTAGTTTCACTCCCTGCTCATTTACCAGGCTGTTGTTGCTGCCTGGCTTCTGGGTTGGGCACCCAGTGTCATTGACATTTTTATGGGTATATTTGAGAGTTTAGAGTTTATGGGTTTCGGATCTATGGGTTTAGGGTTTATGGGTTTCGGGTTTATGGGATTAGGGTCTATGGGTTTATGGTTTATGGGTTTAGATTTTGTTTTTATGATTTATGAGTTCAGGGTTTAATAAGTAATGGTTTAGGGTGTATAGGTATATGGGTTTAGGTTTTAAAAGTTTAGGTTAGTTTAGGTTTTTTGTGAGTTTAGGGTTTATTGGTTTATGGTTTATGAGATTATGGGTTTAGGGTTTATGAGTTTAGGGATTATGCAATTAGCGTTCATTTTGGATTTATGATATAGGATTAGCGTCTATGGGTTTAGGATCTATAGATTCATGGTTTATGGGTTTAGGTTGTATGAAATTAGGTTTATGAGTTATTTTTTTTTTTATTGACCATATACATATGCTTATCAAAAGCATCCTATAGAGACAAACTTAGTTGCCTGTACATAGGTATGGTACAGATAATCTTAGAATCTATAACTTAATCTAAAAAAGAACAAAAAGATGATACATCATCTTTTTGATAATCTTTTTAATAAATTCCTGTGTAAGTTAAGTAACGATGCATACAATTTTCAAATAACGCTATCTATAATTTTCTCTTATAAACTTTTTTAGTCTTTTCTTAATTGCGATTTTGTTACCTCCTAAAGTTTTAAGATCATTCGTTAAAGTGTTGTACACTTTTACAGCTACGAAATAGCTGTTTTTTCTGTTCACAGCTTTCTTATTTTTTGGTAATTGTATACTCTTATTCCTAGTATTGCTAGAACTTGTGCTATATTTTTCTCTTAAACTATAGTAATGATATGTAATAGCCTCCAATTGGAAAAGTTGCCTTACAGTAAGAGGAGGGTCTTGTATTTGAAACTGATCCCTGTTTATAATTTTTAATAGTTTCTTCTGTATTCCTTGTATCAAATTTAAACAATTATTGTACGCTCCTCCCCAGGCTATTATGCCGTAGTTAGTTAAACTTTGGAAAAAAGCATAATACATCATCATTAATGTTTTGTTATCCATTCTTTTTTTTATTTTCGCAAAAATAAAAATTAAATATTTTGTTTTTTTTACTATATAATCAACATGTTTATCCCATTTCATGTTATAATAAAAAATTAATCCCAAATATTTATGGCTTTCTACTCTTTCTATTTTAGTATTTCCTATCTCTATATTTAGACTGTCCGGGGCACTATCACAGTAGCAGCCATAGGCAATATAAACCGTTTTTTTAACATTTAGAGATAATTTATTTACAGTAAGCCACTTTGCAACATCGCTAAGATATTTGTTCATTTTGTCCTGGGCAGAAGACCACGTGCTATCACTAGCAATGATAACAGTGTCATCGGCATAAGACACAATTGTATCATTCTGCATATCCCTCAGTAGGTCGTTAACATAAAGTATGAAAAATAATGGTCCTAATATGGTCCCTTGCGGGACACCAATAGTTATATCTTTATATTCACTTTTACAGTCTTGGATTTTAACACATTTTTTTCTACCTGAGAGATAGCTATTTATTAGGTCAAAAGCACTACCTCTTATTCCATACCTATCTAATTTATCTAAAAGTTTCTTGTGATCTACTGTGTCAAAAGCTTTTGCTAAATCCAAGAATGTAGTTATTATCGGAGTACTTTTGTCTATATTATTATATATAATGTTTGATATGTAATTTAAAGCATCCGTAGTTCCTCTATTTTTAACAAAGCCAAATTGTTTATCAGATATAATATTACATTCCGTTAGGAAATTAAACAATCTATTATATAATATTTTTTCAAAGATCTTGGCTATATTTGATATCAGCGATATCGGCCTGTAATTTGATACACAGGAACTATCACCAGCCTTGTATATAGGAACTATGTCCGCTTGTTTTAAAGCGTTTATGAGTTATTATTATGGGTTATTATTTATGGTTTAGGTTTTATGGGTTTAGGATTCATGTACTTAGGTTTATGGGTTTATGGGTTGAAAGTTGATGGGTTTATGGGATTAGGATCTATGGATTTAGGGTACAGTAGTTTAGGATCTATGGGTTTATTGATTTAGGCATTATGGGATTAGGGTTTATAGGTTTAGGCTTTAGGTTTTAGGGGCTTACGCGCCCTCAAAAATAAATCTATTGAACTCATATCACTACATTGAACAAAGAATATAATTTAATACTAAAATATGTGCTTTTCTTTCCCTGTACTGGTTCAGTTTCTGGGAAACTACATATGGTCCAACATTTATTGCAAGGATTAGGGAAACTCAGAAAAACCTAATCAGACCATTTCATATATTTATCTTTACATAATAAAACTTATATGCATATCTATATATATTCCTTATATATTTTTATTATTCCAAGCCCATCTCTTTTCTGAACTCCAGAAATTTACCTGCAGGTAGCGGCTTGGTCAGTGCATCTGCCAATTGATTTCCTGTAGGAACATATATCAATTTTATTATGTTTTTCTCAATTTGCTCTCTTGAGAAATGATATTTTATATCAATATGCTTAAATCTCTTGTGATTGGTAGGATTGCTTGCTATACTAATACAACCATTATTGTCTTCATAAATTATTATAGATTTTAGAATGTTTATCTTTATACTAACTGCTAATGATCTTAACCAAAGAGCTTCTCGTACAGCTTCAAAAAGAGCCATATATTCAGCTTCTGTAGATGAAGCTGCCACCGAGGCTTGTTTTCTAGTATTCCAACAAATTGTACACTTTCCAAATAAATTAAATAAATATCCTGTTGTGCTTTTTCTATCAAGTTCATCATTACCTCCCCAGTCAGAGTCTCAAACCCACTTATAAAATCACTATAATTTTGTTTTATATAATTTAATTTGATGTTTATTGAACCTGTAAGATATCTAAAAACTCTTTTTAAATTTTGCCAAAGCTCTTTATTATTTATGTTTGTATATTTACTTAAAATATTAATTGCAACACATAAATCAGGCCGTGTGCAAATCATAATATACATTAAACATCCAATTAAGTTACGACAAGGAGCGTCATATGTTTCATCGGATTTTAACTCTAAATAATTTAATTTACTAGGAAGTGGTGTACTAACAGCTTTACAATCTGACATATTAAATTTTTCTAAAACCTTTTTAATATAAGCACTTTGATCTAGAGATATTTTATTTACTCTTCTCTCTATTTTAATACCAAGAAATAGCTTAATATCTTTCAAATCTGTCATTGAAAATTTATTCATAAGATAATTTTTAAAACATTTATCACTTCAATATTAGCAGTAGCAATCACAAGATCATCCACATATAAAACAACATATATATTTTCATTCATATTTTCTTTATCTAATATATATATATATATACATCTATCAACTGATGAATTTTGAAAGCCTTTTTCTATAAGAGCTTTTTCAAACATCTCAAACCAACATCTTGCTGCCTGTTTCAGTCCATATAAAGCTTTATTTAATTTACGTACTTGATTTGCATTACATATAACTCCTTCAGGAACCTTCATATAAATTTCTTCTTTCAATATGGCATTTAAAAATGCAGTTTTAACATCCATATGATGTACTAACAAATTAAACTGATTATCAAATGCAATTATGAGTCTAAAACTAGAAATTCCTGCTACAAGAGCAAATGTTTCATTATAATCAATCAAGTATTTTTGACTAAAACTACGAGCGACAAGACGAGCTTTCTATCGTAATGGATTTCCAAATTCATCATATTTTATAGTAAATATCCATTTACAATTAACAATATTTCTGTCTTTCGGTTTTGGTACTAATGTCCAAGTTTTATTTATTATTAATGAATTTATTTCATCGTTAATGGCTTCTTCCCATTTTACTCTGTCATCTCTAGTTTTAATTTCATTAAATGATACAGGTGTATCTTTAGCTAGAGATTCAGCAATTATAATATAATCATACTCTATATTATATTCATTATAAGAAAAAGGTGGCTTTTGTTTAATCCGTTCACTCCTTCTAGTCTCATTATTTATTATAGCAGTTTTATCAATTATCTCATTTTTTATTGACTTTGAAACACTTAGTTTTCGACTTTTATTATCTGATTTATAATTATCAGATTTACTTACTATATCTGAATTTTCTTTTTTAGATTTTTGTGACTTTATATTTGATTTATCAGTAACAGATTTTTCAAACATATCTGATTTATCACTATCAGATTTTTGCAATATTCCATCTGATTTTTCACTATCAGATTTTTGCAATTTATCTACTGATTTTGACCTTATGTCAGATTCATCAGTTTCAATCCTCTCATATTTATTACTTTCCTTTAATGGTCTAATAACTAAGTATTTCGTCTCGTCAATAATCACATCTCTAACTACGACAAATTTCTCATTTTTCACGTCCCATATTTTATAGTCATTAGACTCATATCCGACTAATATGCCTTTCCATGACTTTTCATCAAATTTAGTTTTTCGAACTTTATTATGTGTAAAAACAGTTGAGCCAAATACTCTTAAATATTTTAATTTAGGCTTTCTACTATGCCAGATTTCATATGGTGTTTTATTACATTTCAGAGCTTTAGTTGGCGTTAAAGGAGGATGCCCATGAGTAATGTAAATCTGCCCCAAAAAGGGGACGCACATAACCATATCCATCATTTAGAACACAAAAAAACATGTTATTTAAAAAAAATTCATCCCTATAGCACGCGGAAAAGTGGTTAAGAACGGCGATGAAGATTACATCAATTTTCAGCAAAATTTTAATGAAAATCGCAAAAATGAAGAAGCCGGGGCCTCCCCCTAGCGTTTATCTACCACGACCGGCTTCTTTAGGGTTGCTCTGTACTGAAAATGCATGAATATAATAAATAATTATGTTATCTATAAATACGTTGCCGATTAGTCATGCAAAAAACGTACAAAGGCATTCTTTTTAGCATAATTAGTGATCTCGATGAAAAACGCGATTTCCGATTTCTGGTATGAATTAATTTTCCCGTCTATCGGAAGGGCTGCTCTGAATCAGTATTTTCGTCAATCGGCGTGTATTTCTGTTCTCTTTGATCCTACGTAGTTTTGGATGCACGGAAAACGTGCAAAGGGGTCGAAATCGCAGAGAGACAGATGAGGGATGAAATCTTTTTTAATGTGTTCTCATTACTGAAGTTAGTTTGAAGGGTTGCTCTGAAAATAAAACTACTAATATTGTTAGTGGTTGTGATTATCTTTCTTTTGGGCATTAAATAATGGATTTAAAAACGTGCAAAGCCTGCTATTTTTGCGATTTTCAGTAAAATTTTGCTGAAAATTGATGTAATCTTCATCGTCGTTTTTAACCACTTTCCCGCGTGCTATAGGGATGAATTTTTTTTAAAATAACATGTTTTTTTGTGTTCTAAATGATGGATATGGTTTTGTGCATTCCCTTTTTGGGACAGATTTACATTACTCATGGGCATCCTCCTTAATTAAGTAAGAAACAGTGAGCACTGCCTCATCTCAAAAACTTTTTGCAAACTTGGAACGCATATTATTGTGCGTACTTTTTCAGTGATCGTTCTAACCATACGCTCTGATGCACCATTTATTTGACGAGTTCGCGGAACTGTTAAATGATAACTTATGCCTTTTTGAATACAATAGTTTTTCATTTCAGTTGACAAATATTCTCGCCTATTGTCAATATATAAATTGACTAATTTTAAATCAAAATGCGCTTCACTTTTCGCAATAAAATTAAGTACGTTACACAATAATGTGTAAATTCATCAACAAATAAAACAAAATAATTTTTGTCATCAACTGTTGAAGGAGTGATCGGACCACAAACGTCTGAATCAACAATAAACAATGGACGTCGTACATAATTTTTATTTTGAAATTTCTGAAATGGCAATCGTGCTTGTTTGCCGTTTATACAAGCTTCGCATAAGTGATCGATAGGTATTATTGTTATAATTTTATAGATCGATAGGTTTATTTTTATAATTTTTGAAATTATTTCTTTTGAAACTATAATTTTGTGTGTCACTTTGGTTTATATGTAAAAATTTTGCACTAGTATCTCGGCTTTCTGCTCTTAACTTCCCTTCGTGATCCAAAAGTCTCGTTTTTACAAAAGCTACAGTTAAGTTATCTTCCGTTAGCGTTTCAATAGCTGTTATTATACCATCATATGATTGAGGAATAGTTAGCAACAAATGAGCTACATTATCTGTCTCTTTCATCTCTGCACGAGCAGCAAACAACTCCGTAATTAAGTCATCGAATGTCATAAAATGCTGCGCTAGTAACATATCTCCTTGCAGTTTCAATTCAAGTAGTCTCTTTCTCAATGCCAATTGTGTGGCTATACTTTTTCGTTCGTAAATTGCATCCAAATTAATAAAAAGTATAATCTGTTTTGCAGTACTTTCAGTTTTTACAACATTAAGTAAAGAATCTGATAAGTATTCCACAATAACATTTTTAGCAGTCCCTTCTGCTTTATTCCACTCATCACTGACTTGTGTAGGAACTAAATTATCAATCACTTTAAGTACACCAAGTTCATTTAATAAATTTCTTATTCTTAATTTCCATACCCTATAACGATCCCCATTGAAGGGTTTTATATTTCTTCTTATTTTAGAATGTTCCATTGTCACTATTATAAATAAAACTCTTAACTATTTAAAAGTATATGCACACAAAATAACTATTAACTATTCAAAAGTATATACACACAAAATAACTATTAACTATTTAAAAGTATATATGTACAAAAAATAACTATTTAAATTAAATTAAATTTACACTTATTAAACACAGTTTTTAATTAACGTTGACTGGGCCCATAACCTATTGGAAATGGGTAAATGAAATAAAACATAAACTCAGAATATTCAATGTTAACTTAGAATTTATTCTGAGTAGCACAAGGAAGAAGTGATTATTGTTAAGAATTTATTCTGAGTAGCACAAGAAGTCCGATCTCTAGAAGAAGCAGTCCGGGACTAAAGGACCGGAGTGATCGACAGACTATCGGTAATGCATAGGAATGCAGTCTGCTTGTTGTCAGCTAGCCTAAAACAATGATTCCTTATTTTGGAGTACATGCTAACTCCACATGGCTATAAGCTCTTGAGAAAGTACGAGGCGGGCGACGTGTCGCAGCGCACAGCGTCACGAACACGAGCTAGTTATAAATATATCATAAACACATAAAACTGAAAAAGGGCCTTTTCTATCTAGCTTTAACTCCTCGTCTGTTCAATGTTTACTTTTTGTATATGAAAGCTAGCATTTCGAACAATGAGTTTAGGTTTCACGGGTTTAGAGTATATGAGTTTATAGGTTTAGGACTTTTGAGTTTTAGGTTTATTGGTTTAGGATTCATGGATATAGGGTTTATGGGCTTAGAGTCTATGGGATTAGGATTTATGGGTTTATGGGTTTAGGGTCTTTGGGTTTAGGATCTTTGAGTTTAGAATTTATGGGTTTAGGATGAATGGGTTTATGGGTTTATAGATTTATGATTTATGGTTTTATGGGTTTTTGCTTTAGGATCTATGGCTTTATGGGTTTATGAATTCAGAGTTAATAGGATTAGGATTTATGAGCTTAGGATTGATGGGTTTGAGGTCTATGGGTTTAGGGTCTGTAGGTTTAGGATTAC
This sequence comes from Muscidifurax raptorellus, assembly GCA_020010945.3. Lineage (NCBI taxonomy): Eukaryota > Metazoa > Arthropoda > Insecta > Hymenoptera > Pteromalidae > Muscidifurax > Muscidifurax raptorellus. Next base: position 404,187 of record JAHUUD020000067.1, read on the forward strand.
AGGTTTAGGTTTTATTGGTTTAGGATCTATGGGTTTATGGTTTTGTTGATTTAGGGTGTATGGATTTATTGTTTATGTGTTTACGTTTAACGGGAGTAGGGTTTATGGGCTTATGCTTTATGGGATTATGGGTTTAGGGTTCATGGGTTTAGGTTTTTCGGGTTTAGAGTTCATGGTTTTTTGGGTTTAGGTTCTATGGGTTTCAGGTTTGTGAGTTTAGAGTTTATGGGTTTATAGGTTTAGGACTTATGAGTTCTAGGTTTATGGGTTTAGGGTCTATGGGTTTAGTATCTATGGGCTTAGAGTCTGTGGGTTTGGGGTCCATGGGTTTCGAGGGTGTTGATTTGCGGTCTATGGGTTTAGGGTCTACATTTAGGATTTTTGTGTTTAAGTTTTTTGTTTATGTGTTTAGCATGAGACGGCGGCCCCACATGGTATGTAAGAGACCACCTATGGATAACTTACCGATAAATACTAAGAGATAAGTTGCCGACTAAGTGAGCGCTAGTAGTCACATGTAATAGCCTACCTATGCGCAGGTAGATGGCGTGCGTGCATAAAGCATTGGAGAGAAGGACGGTCACGGATATAAAAGGAGGCCCGCAGCCAGCAGCGGTCACTTACGATCTGGCTCTAACGCGGAGAGCACAAGAAGAACGGTAGTCCTCTGCGAGTGCCCTGTCTCCTTAGTACTTAGTATGCAAACGAGCATAGCGCTCTCGAACAGTACTAAGGGGTCCCTCCCTCTTTCCATTTAGTGTAAGGGCCAGATCTGTATTCTTTTGACAATATATATCTATCTCACTTAATTCTTTGTTGCAACTATTGTTATTGCTTTTTTACCCCTCCTCTCTCGAATACCCCTTGGGATCAGAATACTAGCTCCCTGTTCTCAAGTGGGTACATTTCGAGTATGGATCGGTTGTGAGAGTGTGGATCCTCGCATACTGGTCCGAAGCTACGTGGATTACTTAAGTGTGTGGAGCTTGTGGAGTAGATTCCCCTCCACGACTCCCGGTGCATACGAGCAGCTTCCCTCTGGTGGTTTCTCCATTACAGAGGTTAGGGAAGGCTTGTCTTCATCCAACCGATAGTGCGGGGTGATTGTGAGTTTAATCTTGCTTCCTCAAGTGCATTCTCGCTTCTTCACTACATCGCATCTCGAATCATACATACGGCCTAGAAGCGGCATTGCTTGGCACGTTTCAAGTATTTATGGGTTTACAGTCAATGGGATTAGGAACTATGGGTTTAGGGCCTATGGGCTTAGGATCTATGGGTTTAATGTCTATGGGTTTAGTGTCTATGGATTTAGGCTCTATGGGTTTATTGTTTATGGTTTTAGTATCTATGTATTTAGGGTCTGTGTATTTAGGATCTATGGGTTTTGGTTTTATGGATTTAGGATTTATGGGTTTAGGGTTATTTAACAAGAGTGGAGCTGCAAGCCACTTATATAGAGACGAACTTGGAGTAGGTCTCATCCCCATCATTATGTACCGTGAACTATGTCACTGAACATCCACACCCTCTTTTGCCGCAACGTCAGGAGATAGAGGCTATCTGGGTTGCAGTAATATCTTTTAATGAGCAGGCGCAAGCTCGTGATTCATTGTAAGGGAACCTGAGCATGGCACGGCCCGTGTTGGACTTTCTGGCAGGTAAATCAGAAATGAGCATGATGGACGTTGGGGAAGTCATCACGATGTTACTAGACCTGTCACCAGGTTTCAGACTGGTGTACATGACTGCGAGCACTATATGCGATAACGTCAACAGTGATTTCTTTTGCAATAATTATTTGGCAGAAGACAATAGGTAGGCTACTATCTATATAGTTGGCAACGCAACGCCACAGCAGTAGCTATGCCTAGACAGTAAGACTACGCCAGGTAGCAGCAAGATGGCCTGAGTAGTGCGTAGCAGTCACAAAAATCATTTAGCGGATGTAATGCGCAGAGTGAGACGCTCGACAATCACCACAGTTGTGATCGTCGGTGCATACCTCAATGTGTTAAAAAGAGCAATTCGTTAGAATCATAGTCGAGAACACCGAGGTTATGAGGGCTATGATGCTGAAAATGGAGACCATGATAACTACGTAGTCTACTAACGTAGTCTCAAGCACAAGGATGGAGCCACATGCCGCGCAAGGCAATGCACAGAACTAGTGTCAAGAAAATCGGGTGAATTTTCAAGACACGTTCGGCGTAAATTACATTAACCACAGCAGTTTTTATTTACCTTTACGACCCCTAGTTGGTGCCAGGGTTAGACGGAACGCTAATGATACGAGTACGTTGGCACAAAGTTGGTTTTAACACAAATGACGAGTTGTCGCGGCGAGACAACCGTTTCGTCGGAAGCATATTGAACACGTGTGGAATAAAGTTCACTAGAGAACCGACTTGTGGTTTAAGGCGACAGGACCGGCTGGAAAGACATCCGGTATTGGATCAGTCACTGGTATACAGACTCGTTTGGACTCAAGGTCCAAACTGCCAGGTTATATTACAATCTTCTGCCGTCCATCAAGTGCGGGCTATAAAGAAAGGAGCTCATTAGTGCTATATAGTGCAGGGGAACGACCAAAAGGAGGCGTATGTGAGGCCACTACACCTTCAGTAGAAGCGCGCCAGGCCCAACCAGAGGTGAGCAGATACGAATTGGAGGAAGTATTGTGCGACCTCAAGTGATAATTATGTGAGCATGGTCGCTCTGCTACTTGCTAAACCCAATAAACTAGCGATTTTCCCCAACGACGATGAGTCATGCTGGTGAGTACAAGTAGGCATCGAAGGTTTCCGAGTGAGAGCGTTGTATGACCAGGGGCAGCACTTACGGTGATGGGTCGCTGACACTCCAAATCGCCAGCTCCTGTGGTTCCTCTCTGAGACCATGCAATAGCAGGATGCTAGATCGAGTTTTGCTAAAGGCCAGCCGTATGATCGGACTGACGAGACTGATCAAACACGGGATTGATATCGGCTCAAGTAGAACTATTATCCCGTTTCGTACACGATAGAGAGAAAGATGTATTAGCAAGTTCGAGAACTACTCGCAGATGATATCATCAAAATAGTGCTTAGTCAAGCCCGGTAGTGATGGTGTGCAAGGTGAATGGGCAATATTGCTTCTGCGTTGATTTCTGGAATCTTATTCTTGATATCGCCAAGTATATATTCTTTCTCTTTGCTATCGTTGTGACCGTCATATACCTCATCTGAGATTACAATATCCATTTCCATTGGATCAAATTTCTTATTAATTACTATAGGTTCTTGGACTGCGATTTCCGTTACGGCAGAAAATGGATAAATACACTGAAGAAGGGTATGGTTTCGATTCTGAAATTCAAATTGCGATCTAAGAGATGAGTAGATACACCGCAGAAGGGTATGGCTCAGATCTTTATAATCTTTACGAAGATTATGAAAACAATATTGGAAACCTATACGAGCTCACGATTGAGGAGATCGATGGAAAAGTTGAATCTTGTGAAAACCTCAACGAGGCACAAAAAAAAACTTGAAAAAATAACTAATAAAAAGATGCTTTTTTCCAATAAATCCCTGGGGTTAAAACATGATGCCGAGACCATTGCTATTTCTGTATGATCAATACATTTGGTTTTAATGTATGCCAATATATCTTCAATACAAATACCAAAATTTTCCATAAGATAAACTGCAGTCCAAGAACACATGGAAATTAATAAGCCATTTGAGCCAAAAACTACAGATATTGAAATATCAGAGGACGAAAATGACAGTGAATGTGATGGCGAAGAAGAAGAATATTTATCAGCCCGTATCAAAAACAAAATTCCAGAAACTTTAAATCAATCAGAGATAATTGATCATTAGTGATTTGGCATTATCCAAACATGAAGATGAGTATCTAGTGTTACGTCCAGATTACAAATTTTCAATTACGAAATCTAACACATTAAAACAATTACATGAATTCCTACCTGAATTGATAATCGAACTTGGCGATGCGTGAAAGTTATAATAATTTAAATGATTAAAAGAGTGAATGATAGGAAGTCCCTTTTGGTTACCGCGGACGCGTTCATCGCCTACCGGGGAAGGGAGCCGGATACGAAGTCACTTTAAACTATACACTATTTCTTTTAAATCGGCGCACGTTTATTTTTATGAAAAGAGAAAAGTACCTTAATGTGTAAGTGTGTGCGGCTGTTTGTATATATGTGTGAAGAGGTTCTTGAGTGTCTGCAGCTGTCAATCCTCGGCGCCTTCCAGCCTAGGCTCCGTGGTTCAGGTTACAGCGGTGGCTAGATGCACTTAGGTGTGACAGCTCGTCCCTTTGGTGTGCGTAGTGTAAATCGCAGGGAGTCCACTGCCTCTGTGGCTTCTTCTTTTTAGCAGGGGTGATATTCGGAAAAATGCCGATGGATGCACTTGCTCGACTGAGCGACTAAGTCCGGTATACTCTCTACTTTTAAACGTACGAGTAGCGAGTAATGCGTAATACTTGTCTTAAGAATAGTCTGGCGACGAGCAGAGTAACGTTCTGCGAGAGATTTCGGATATTACTGAGCGAAGATTGCCCTTTGCTCCCAGGCTTTATGTACTTGCATATCCCCTTGTTTTTCTCGGGCTAGCGTTTCCCATATAAGGTCGCTTTACTATTTCGTATTTTCCTCTCTCAATATTAAGAGAATCGTGGCAGGTCAAGTCATAAACATCATAGTTTATGACTACCACTTAAGAATTTGTCTCTTTTAGAACTCTCCCGCGGTCTCTCTTTTTACTGGAGATCGTACATGTGTTTCCTATGAAATTCCAGATCGACGAATATTGCGTCTCTGTTTCTCTCTGCTCTCTAATTTTTCTCTTATTTGTGATCGTTTTTCTGCGATGATTTGTCGCCTGATTGTATTGCGTAAGGTCACCGTTGAAATTCGTTCTTGTGCTTCTTAATTTATGGCTTTCCGTTGAAAAATACAAACTCCCGGTTCTTATGAAGTTATTATTGAATCTGATATGTCCATTAGCATTTTTATGGCATTTTTTATTTATTGCGTGGTTTATCGGAATATAGTCCATTTGTGTGAAGGTGTCACGTGTATGTAAATATATCTCCCAATTTTCAGATCCACTTCTTGGGTACCGCGATGACGTGCTAGTGAGTAAGTGTGTGTGTGTGTGTGTGTGTAAGCATAGATATGATATATATAGCAATAGTAGGATTTCGGATGCGTAATGGAATTGGTGATTCCATTACACTAGCCGCGGCATTAAAAAGGAAAAACTTGTTGTCCAAAGGAAGTAACGCTTATATTTACCGTAACAGGTAGAAGAAGTATTGCGTTGCTTAATGAATTTAAAGTTGCATGTTTTACATTCACATCTTGATTCATTGACATTCCAGAAAACCTCGGAGACTACATCGAAGAACAGGTTTCATCAAGATATCAAGGAAATGGAATTTTGTTGGATGCTTAAGCGAAAAAACGAGTCAAAAACGCAAAAGCTAAAGATAAATCCGTTACAAAGATCTGCAACTAGACAGCCGTCTCCTGCAAACACACACACGAACTCAGCCGCGCGCACATCGACACAAGATCGACCACACAAATAGAAAGGCGGGCCCGCACGAGCAGAAAGGCGAGTCCGCGCGAAGCGGAGCGAGCGCGCGCACAGAAACTAACACGACGACATATAGACGACAGCCCCGTATACACTAGCTCGTAGCGGCTGGCTATATAAGATCAGCCGTCGGACTAGGGAGACAGTTCAGCTCGAGCGTTCTATCTGCACAGAGCCGTACGCGCACGTCACTGTGGAGAAGATCCGAGTGAGAGCAAACCATAGAACCTTGCCTCTGTGAGCACACAGGGTAAGGAAAACTCCGAGGAAGTCGAGGAAGCCAGGAGTTGCACCGAGTCGTGAACACACGTCTCGGTAGGCCACCTCTACCTGCATCACACCGTAGCACCGTATTCATTCTCTCACTGTGCGCACACAGGACAAAAGGAATACGGAGCCCACGAAAACAAAAGGTTTGTGTAGTCGTGGGCACGCGTCTCCATACCACCCGGCAATACACAACCACCGCCTACCGTACCAGCCACCACTGTGCGCACACAGGGTATACACAACCTCCGCCGCTGATAGATGAAACGCTAAACCGTCACACACCTACACACTCACATCGTACCGTACCGGACCGACGCCTAGATAAGGCAATATTATAATACCGTCCTGTACCGCAATCGAGACATTGTAAAGAGTATTATAAACGAAATCTTTCTAAACCACTCGCATTGGTTTATCTGTTTAAGATTGGAGAGAACATCTAAAACTCCAAGCGTAATTTAAGCATTGTAAATATATGATCGTGATTACTAATTATAAACTTTATTATTTTCCATTTCCCCGTTCCGAATGCTGGTTCCCGACTGAGACCTCGGCACAAGGGGTACGCAACCGTTACAGATCTGTCGAAGATAAAAGGGTTCGTTGTAGAAGAAAATAAAGAGTAAATTTCTAGTTCTTATATTTCCGTTTTCCCAAATCTTTAAATCTTGTTCTTATGTCATTTCTACAACCAAGTTTTTAAAAATTTCTAAAATAAAGTTGAACTATCTATGCCAGACTGAAAAATTTTCCGTTATTTCAAAATCTGCAGTCAGAAATTCATTTTTTTTAAATAAACATATTTGACCTTGAAATGCCCTTGAACGCTACGTGCTCGGTAGTATACAACCGCACAAAAGTAGGTCAGAAAATTTCTTTTCAGTCCACAAAAACTGTATGTAGTACAGTACAATAGCACTAGCCAATTAAGGGGAAAACCCGTCTCGAAGCAGCCGGAGTCGATGTTACTATTCCCGCTGAAAACAACTCAGAAAAATTCCGAGTGCCCTCACCGGAAATCGAACGCATGACCCCTTCAGCGAGCTTGTATCCGCTAGATAGGACGTGTGCTTTAACGAACTGAGCTACGGACGCTCTGTATAAATATTATTATAATTTGTGGAATAAAAATAAATATCATAAAAGTAACGATACTTCTGTATGAAAAACTGATAAAATATTGCTTCAAGAATTTTATGCATATAATTGCAAAGTTATACTTAATAGAATTTACACAAAAAAATATGCAATATAATTATTGTATAATTATGTAGGGGAAAAACGCAAACTATACTTGCATCTACACAAGGTATGCGAAATATTGCAATTGAGTGTATGCGAAACGCGCAAATTTATTTTATATACTCGCATATAGGCGGAATACGTTAACTATTATATTGCATATAGACGCAATACGCAAAATTATATTTTAAAAACGTGCATCTAAGCGAAATGTGCTAAAGATTGTACTTGCATATAGATGAAATACGTGAATTTCTTCACTTGTATATAGGCGGGATATGCAATATATTGTAATAGCATATATAAAATGTATGTATTGTATTAAGAGTTCTGGATCAGCTAAATTTTCCAGTGTCTTTTTATTTGAGACGATTAGCTATAAAATCTGCACGCAAGTATATATTGAGTTTTGAATTGAAAATGCCTAAAATATTTACAACTCAAAAATAGACTTTCCTAAAATAAAGATTATAATCTTGTTTCTTTTTAGTAATTTCGCGATAAACACGATCTATCTTTTTCTTGCTTTATCCGCTGTGTACAAGGTACTGAAAAGTTTAATTCTTTTAGCTCAATAATTTTATAATGATCAAATGCGTTTTACTGACAGTATTTTTTACAGAAAATATGGAAGAGAAACAGTTTCATATAATAAAAAGTGTTCTAAACATAATTTATTATATGATATACATATTGCAGGTCTTGGTATACGTACAAATAGACGAACATTTAAAAGAATTAATTTTTTCAGTAACATAGTCACATGAACTTATTTAGGTCCTAATAAAATTAATGTATAATACGATATCAAGGGATTGAATCGTAAGTTTTCGAGGAACTAGATAGATTTATGTTTAAAAGGCATTAAAAATGGTGAGTTAAATAGACCTATTAAATTTGCTCATCCTCTTAAGAAGTGACCCAATAATAATAATTTACAAAAAGTAAATTTTAAGTTATATAGCTTTTATAATTACTTATCGGATAAAGAAATTTGAGCAACTGAGTAGGTACCCTTTATTTTTCTGACGTGGGTATGTTTACGTTTGTAACGATTGAAATCCATTCACCCCTCAATCCTCTCAGTACTAATAGTTAGGGGATAATACAGATTACGACTCCCTCCAATTGTCGACTCTTAAGCTCGTTCTGAAAGCCCTGAAATGAACGTGTTTACCACTCCAGTAAGATTCTAAAACAATTCAATGAGACATTACTTTGGCCTAAATACATTCTATATAACTCTTAATTAAATTATAAAATATAAATATTTCATTAAAATATAAAATCCAAATCATATGACCTTACAGTATATCTTATAATATATCATCAGAAAATGTTATGGCTATCGAGTATAATTCAGCCACAAGATGATAGTTTATATTTTGTTTTTAATATTTTAAGTTGTTTAAAGATCATATATCGTTTAAAGATCTTTTTAATTGTTATATCAAAAATGATACCCTCAAAGGTGGAATTATAATATTTGTCAAATTTTTAATCGTTCCCAATGATTATTGTTCTCTTTAAAAAAACTTTTTAATAAAAAAGGAGCTCTTTAGTAGTTTTCTTTCAATTTTGGAATTACGAACAACTGCTTACAGGATTGTAGGTAAATAATAAATGGCGTTATAATCTAATTTTAAAAGAAAAAAGTTTTAAATAAACTTTAAATAAAATACTGACACCTAAGCATCTTAGTATTATGTTTAATAAATCATTCTACGTAAAAAAATGTCAATCGAACTTTACTTTTCAGTATTTCGTATTAAATTTAATATTTAGTATTTAAATTTTAGAATAAAAAAATGCATTATTGGGAGGTGGGCCTCGGACAGGGTTTAAAGTGGGCTTTTTTAGGTCAAGTACTGCAACCACACAAGGCCAAAAAGCCCACTTAGTCATTGGTGCACACAATATTTTTTTTAACACAAGTATGGATTTTTGCGGTTTTTTTAACATATTGAGTAGGACTGCTGCAACTTTTGCTTCCTCCTAGAGGAAGCTTTGTAATAGTAAAATCTTCAGTTTCGCTAAAACTTTATAGAAACATGTTTTTACATGTTAGGAGTTCGAATTACGTGTTTATAGGAAATGTCCCTATGGATGTGTGTGTATGTGTGCGTGTGTGTGTATATGTATACCGTGATATTTCTGAAACTACTCAGTCAATAGCAATCAAATTTGAGATGCATATCTATTTTTGGATTCTGAATTCGAGAAAAACATTTATTTTTTAATTTTTTCAACTACTTTTTTTTATGGCCATTTTTTGATTTTTGAAAAACATTCTTTTCCTTTTTTTAATCATTCCATTGTTACAAACAATTCAGCTAAAATGCATTAAAAAGATAATAAAATGACCTACTTTTCCCCGTTTGGTCGTCGGGATTGACCGCTCCGTTCGGCAGATAAAAAGAAAAAGGTGATTTTTTTTAAAATTCATATCTCTGAAACTAAACATCATAACCTCACAAAAAAAATATTTTGATGGGTTACGTGTCAAACTATATTTCATTAAAATTCCAAGTGATTTGACTACTTATATTTTAGTAATAAATCGAAAACTGATACAAATGAAGTTGAAATTTTGGGAAAAGATAGATCTTTTAATTACCTCGGCTAGGTTCTTTTCGCAGCTTATGAAAACGATTAGTTGGAAAGATATTAAAATACAAATTCTTTGTCTCCCACCCTATATACCCTGTATGACTGAAAATTATTATTTTTGTTAAACCTTATAACTCGCTAACGAAAACTCAGAATGTTTTGACAAAATTCATGGTTTTACGAGGTTATAAGGTTTATTTGTGATATAAATTATAATTCATCTTATTAAGAAGATCCGGATAAAAAGAAATGCATTATTAAATTAATATACTTGAATGATACATACGAATAAGGAACAATAGATTAGTTTGGAGGAAGCTACGTGCCAATGAATTGGCAGCGGTTTTTCCGATGTGACGTACCCACTTTTACTAGATTAATTTTTTAATTTAATTATTATTATTTACCTGTGATCTGCAGAAAAAAGGGTGTGCACGTACCCTGGTAGAAAATTCAGCATAAATTATGGTGGTTGGTCATAATTATGCCTGTCATTTAAGGCATAACTATAAGCATAATATTCTTATTAATTACGAGCACAGTATACCGAACACTTGAAAAACATTGCCAACATAACCTTAAAATCTTCATAAATTTGATACAATATTATATTATTTATTCCCCTATAATATTACCCCAGTTAGTTAGTAATAATATTGAAAAAACGTAAAAATTAATCAGAAAATACCATTTTGCTTCTACGAATTGAAATACGCCGGACTTCGCGTTTTATACTCCGATTGATCGTGTATGACGTATTTTTCTCATACATAGTAATATACTGCTGTGTATAGGATATATTCTGCAGTATACACGCTCATAGTGTGAGATTGCGTACCTTGTTTGCGCAACCATTGCCTCTTAGAGGTTAGCTTTTAAAATGGAGCACAACCGAAAAAAAGTTTACTCCAAAAGTATAAAGCGAAAAAAGTATTCACATTGGAAAAGAATATTTTGATACAGTGTGCGTAAAGTGCGATTTTACGTACTTCGCAACTTTTTAAAATCGCATTTACGCTCCCTGTATCAAAAAATATTGTTCGAAACATGTGCGACAACTGATTCTACACGAGTGAGAGGTTCGTCGCCCGAGCGAAGTGAGGGTGATAAACCTCTCACTCGTGTAGAATCAACTTTTACGCACTTGTATCAAAAAGTACTATTACATTGGAAAATAAAGAATTCACAGAGATAGAAGAATTATAAGCATGGGCAGTATTACACTGTGTACCTCATAAGACATTAGATGCTCTTCTAAAAATTTTGAACAACTTTAAAAGTTTTATTCTAATGAAATTTATAATTTATATAAAAATTACAATGTTTTTTAATAACCGACATAACCTCTTTTGATTATTTTAAGCTTCAGCATAATTTACAGTAAAATGATCATTCGGCATAAAATAGGGCATATTTATGGTCATTTTATCCCCTACAGATCTACCAGGGTATTTTGTTTTCATATAATTCACGCACGCTCGCACGCACGCACGCACGTATGCACGTACGCATGCGCGCCCTCACACACACACAAACACACACATATGTATATATATATATATATATATATATATATATATATATATATATATATATATATATATAAATAAATAAAAAGTAAATCTCTGTAAGATCAACCAACAAAATATTTTTGTTAACCATAACTATTTTTTATATGTTTTATATACTGTTTCCAGTACATCTGAATATTTCCAGCATTTTTAATTAATATTTATCAATATTGTGAATAATTTTAAAAAATATTCGTGTGTGTGTGTCTGTGTGAGTGTCCTGTTTTAATTGCTTGGTGTTGAAACAAATATTTGACGTTACATCATGCAAATGTTAGATTATACAATGATTGATATATAGTAAAATATTTGACATTTTTTGTAAAATTTAAATTTTAGATAACAGTTTTCCACACCACCTAAAATGTACTGTCAGAAGCATATGGTATTAGAGTCATAATACAATATACTTCAGGTGCGTTGAGTTTTGTTTTTTTTATCTTATTGTAATATTTGATTATACAAAAATCACCAATAATTGCATATAATTTAATGACATGATCGAATCCAAATATAAATCGAGCATGCAAAAAATCTCGCATGTGTATCGAATCGCATCTCGAAACTCGATCAGACAGTTTCATACCAATCTGTTGAGCGTAAACTTCGTCGTAGTACCAAGAAAAGCAAAATAAACCAAACCGCCTTATTTTTCCTAGTTATATAAAATTATGGTTATTGTCAAAATAGAATTTTGTTTTAAAGATTGTGCATTCATAAACAAAATGATTATTACAGATTCATTTTTAGCAATTAAAATTTTTATTCAATAATCTAAAAACCACGGGAGTCTTAGATACCAATCTTCCTCTCCTAAGACTCCTCCTGATACCATCCTCCGTCCTACAGAAACACTTATACTTAAGTATAACAATCAATGTACTATTATTTATTTATGTGAGCACATTATAAAATCATAAACCTGTTCACGATTGTAATGTAATCACCGATTCCATTACGCATCCAAAACACTACTATTGCTATACATATCATATCTACACACACACACACACACACACACACACTTACTTACTAGCACGTCATCGCAGCACTCAAGAAGTGGATGTGCAAAAAACCAGGGGAGAGAAAAATCTACTCATACGTACAAGCGGCACCTAAGAAGAAAAGAACGAGAAAGAGAGAGAGATTCACTTATAAGAGCAAGCGGCACATAAGAAGTGGATGTGCAAAAACCAGGAGAGAGAAAAATCTACTCATACGTACAAGCGGCACCTAAGAAGAAAAGAACGAGAAAGAGAGAGAGATTCACTTATAAGAGCAAGCGGCACATAAGAAGTGAATGTGCAAAAAACCAGGAGAGAGAAAAATCTACTCATACGTACAAGCGGCACCTAAGAAGAAAAGAACGAGAAAGAGAGAGAGATTCACTTATAAGAGCAAGCGGCACATAAGAAGTGGATGTGCAAAAAGCCAGGAGAGAGAAAAATCTACTCATACGTACGAGCGGCACCTTCACGAAAATAGGCTATATTCCAACGAACCAAGCAATAAATTCAAAGGGGTCAAAAGAACGCTAGGAGATATTTTAGATTCAATGAGAGCTTCATAAGAACCGCGTATTCGTATTTTTAAACACGAGAACAACGTGGTCGTTTCCACGTAATGCGACGACAAACCACCGCGGGAAGATGAGCATAACTATGAGAAAAAAACTAGCGAGGAGAGAGAGAAACCGAAGCGCAATATTCGACGATCTGGAAATCCATTGGAAACACGTGTGCGATCTCCAGTAGGGAAAAAGAGACCGCGGGAGAGTTCTAAAAGAGACAAATTCTCAAGTGGTAGTCATAAACTATGATGTTTATGACTTGACCTGCCACGATCCCCTTCATGTTGAGAGAGGAAAATAGCAAGGTGACCCAATATGGAAATCCCTAGCCCGAGAAAAACAAGGGGATATGCGAGTATATAAAGCCCGGGAGCAAAGGGTAATCGTCGTCAGATCAGTCAGTAATCTCTCGCAGAACGTTACTCTGCTCGTCGCCAGACCACTCATATAAAAATTAGCATCACGCAGTATACGCTACTCGTGCGTTGCGAAAATAAGAGTATCGGACTTAGTCGCTCAGTCGAGCTAGTGCATCCATCGGCATCTTTTCCGAAGATCACCCCCTGCTGAAAAGAAGAAGCAACAGAGGCAGTTGACTCCCTACGATCTACACTACGCACATCAAAAGGACGAGCCGTCACATCTAGTGCATCTAGCCACCGCTGTAACCTGAACCACCGAGCCTAGGCTGGAAGGCGCCAAGGATTGACAGCTGCAGACACTCAAGAATCTCTTCACACACATATACAAACAGCCACGCACACTCACACATTAAGGTACTTTTCTCTTTTTAGAAATAAACGTGTGTCGATTTTAAAAGAAATAATGTATAGTTTAAGTGACTTCGTATCCGGCTCCCTTCCCCGGTAGGCAGTGACCGCGTCCGCGGTAGCCAAAAGGGATTTCCTATCATTCATTCATTTAATCATTTAAATTATTATAACTTTCACGTATCGTGAAGTTCGACTATTAATTCAGGTAGGAATTCATGTAAATGTATTAATGTGTTAGATTTTGGTAATTTAAATTTATAATCTGGACGTAACACGATTGAATAATTAAAACTTTTTTTATGTAAAAGTTTTCATCGATCTGCACTCTCCGAAGTCCAGTTGTGAAACAAAATCGATTACTTTATAATCGATTTAGTTTCACAACCGGATTTATTAAATAATTTACTTAATAAAACTTATAAAGCGATCATTCTCGAATGCAATTACACATAAAAAATTAAAATTAACACGAGGTAAAATGTGTAAATTAGCGATGAATTTCGTGATTTTTTATTAAATTAATAATATTTAGGCAGTATATGTTGTTTATAATGTTATTAGTTATCAATTTTGATGTTTAAGGTATAAATTGTATTTAAAACCAAGAGTAATTAGTATATCAAATCTGAAATTTTATCGTTAACCGATTAGTCCAGTCAGATTAGATTTGAAAATACCTGTTTCGGGAGGTAAACGGATGAAGGTAAAAGATTATTGGAAGTTCTTCAAAAGGATGTGAGAATATTGAGACAATAATTTGAGCCCAATTTCCGGCTGTGGAACATTGTTTAAATAATCAAAGAAAGTGTGAAAAATCGTTTTTTGCGGATAACTAATGAACCGTTGATGCTATTGAAAAAAAGTTGAATACTTTTTTTCAAGTATTAAAAATACCTTCAAAATGAGATAAACTAAATTAAAATTCGTACATTTGTTTACTCAAAACGCGGAAAAAACGCTGATTGTAGCGTTTTTTTAAAATATTCATAACTTTTTGTTTATTCCTATTTGTTACGTCAAAAAGGCTCTTGCCAAATTCTAAATACATTTTTTTTGGAGATGTCGGAGAGACTTTTTTGAGGGTCTATTTTACTTGTAAGAATTCATTGGGTTATTATACTACATCGAACAATCAAGGAAAAGTTGATAACTGAAAGGTAAATTGTTTAAACATTAAGTTGAATATCAGGCATTTTTAATGTTAAAGGTTAAACGGTAAATTATTTTCAAATAAAATTTCCACTTCGATTACTTAATTACTATGATTTTTATGAAAATTTTAAGCGTTTAATTATTGCTCTACAATGATCTGGAGCTGAAATAATTGTTTTTTTCAAAAAATCATTGCGGCTTTGTTTATTAATAAAGCGACAAAGTGTTTTTATAGGGAGTGGGGCGCGCGTAGCACGCCTAAAGAAAATTTTGCTTTTTCTCGGGAACTAATGAATTGATTTTGATGATTCTTTTTTTAATTGGGGGTAGAATTAAAAAAAAATAACAACCACGGTGTTTGATTTTAAATAAAAAAATTATTTAATCGCAAATTTTTTATAACTTTTTATATTGATACTTAGATAATTGTGAATAATATTTATATTGTACTAAAAATTATTTATTATTAAATGAGTTATATTGTTAACAAAAATTGTTTATTATTAATTATTTATATAGTAAAAAATTATTTATTATTAAATATAATATTATTATTAAATTAATCAAATTAATGTAAAAAATACATATTTTTCTATCACCTATGTTTCCTTACAAATATAAAGAGTTGTACAAAAATTTGCAAATAAATAAGTTTTTTATCCAAAATCGAACACCGCGTTTATTATTCTTTTTTTATTCCAGCCTGAATTAAAAAAAGAATCATCAAAATCGGATCATTAGTTCCCGAGAAAAATAAATTTCAGTCGCGGGACAGCTGCGCACGCGGCGCACGCGCGCCTTACTCTACAAAAACGCGCTGTTGCTTTTGTGAACTCACCGTAAATATTCACATTCATTCTTGCTCATATATCAGATACGACAGTGTAATTCTTATTGTAGATCACCAATAAATTTGAGCTCTCAATATTAATAAACAAGCCACAATGATTTTTTGAAAAAATGAATTATCTCAGCTCCAGATTATTGTAGAGCAATAATTAAACGCTTAAAATTTTCATAAAAATCATAGCAATTAAGTAATCCATGTAGAAATTTTATTTGAAAATAATTTATCGTTTAACTTTTAACATAAAAATGCCTGATATTCAACGTAATGTTTAAACAATTTACCCTCCAGTTATCAACTTTTCTTTGATTAACATATAATATTTCTCCTAATTCTCCCTATAGTTCGACATAGAAACCGAACAAAAATATTGGAATCGTTTATAAAAAGTAGTAAATTATGGCCATGTTTGACAAAGCTATTAGTAAGCAAAAATTTAAGGCTACAAGAAAAAGGCAATAAATTCAAAAATTCTGTGGATGAACATAAAAATGTTACAAAATTTGAATCTGAACATAATGTCAAAGAAATACCAACAGGTTTGAATTGTAATGATGTAATTTAATTACAGAAATATTCGGTAGTGACATAGATCCAAATGATTAATCGTTAAAAAATAAAGTAATCTTATCGTCCTTAAATTTTGTTGTATTACAACTCAACGAAACTATAGTTGAGAATATCGATAGAGAAAATTATGTATTTTATAGTGATGACAGAATAGAGGCTACTTTGAGAAGTCCTTGAATTTTCTATTCCTCTCAGATGCATGGAAGTGGCAATCAAATAATTATACCAGAATGTTTGGTGGCTATGATTTCAATTATCCCTTTGAGGGGCGGTGTATCATATATGATACACCAGAATATTTTTAGTTTTTTATTTATACGAAGACCGTTTTCAACTCAATTGCTCTGCAATAAATTCCTACATCATCATTAATACTTGGATTTGATATTGGCTCGACGAAAACTTCGAAAATTTATTTATTCAATTGTTTATAAACTATTATATATGAAAAATTTGCATTTTTTTCGAATAAATTCGGCCCTGGAAAGAGTTTTCAAGATAATCGCATGAAAATTTGTGTGTAAGGGTTTTAGGGGTCGCTGATTACAAATCCGGTGTCAGAATCTCAAAATTCAAGATGGCGGATCTAATATGACGACTACTTTAGGTTAGGATTTCAATTTATTGAAAAATCTACTAAGGATGAGATGTATAGCAATTTTTAGAGATGATTGATACTAAAGCTTACCTTAGATTAGTCAAATCCTATGATTCTAGATTCTGTAGGTCGCATCATAACCTTAAAAATTTCTTTATCTTACTACTTTTGAAAAAAAAAATTGAGCTCGTAATAATGTTTAGTATTATTGATCACAAAATCGACCTCATTTCATAGAGTAGATGTATTATTGTGAATAATATACTAATAGCTTGATCATTCAAGATTGCGTGATCAAACTAGTGATATATATATTCCATTCTCATCTATATGAATACATAACTTTGGAGGAATAAACATTCATGCGTGATTCATCTCACTGCTTATGCTCTTCTTCTCACTGCTGATAGTTTTCATGATAGACTCATTCCGTATACATATTGGCAAATGATGATGAATGTCAGAATAAGAATTTTTTCATATTCCTGGAATATTTTTCAAAGCTTGTAACATCAAGAGCTATCATCATCTCACCAATTGAAAACGTTAGATGTGTTGTCTTGTCTTTCAGAAATAGGCAGTGAATTTTCTACAATCAAACTGGAAAACCTCTACTTTATAGAGTTGACGCTAATACTCTATCTCTCTCTTACAAATCAAACAATCTTTTTGGCAATAAAAAAATTATCTTAAATTCATCAGAGTAAGTCGATTTTGTGTTTTCTGCGGTTTTCATTCATTCGAACTGACCGAAAGGAACTATTTCTTTCATCATGAGTGAAATAGTAGAGTATGAAGATATACTGAGCGATGTTGAATCAGAAATTCTTGAAGATAGTGAGGATGAATATGACCCTGAATCTAATCTGGCAGAAGAACCATCTGAGATGCTCGATGTTGAAGCTCATCTGGGTTCTGATTCTCATAATGACACTGACGAAGAAGATGATACTCCCTTGTTTACTAGGCTTGAAGAAATGGACGGAATTTGGGAGAAAAAAGCGAGATCACGCTTGGAGTTTCATTTTGAAGAACACGTAGGACCAAAGAATATCCCTGATGATGCGGCAACTCCGGGAGATGTATTTTTATGTCTATTGTCTGAAGGATTTATTGATAAAATAGTTGATCAATCAAATCTTTATTGTAACCAGACAAAATCAAGTTACAGCACCATCACCAAAAAAGAGTTGAAACAATTTTTAGGCTTGAACATTCTTATGGGATTGAAACGATCACCATCATATCGAGACTATTGGTCGAGTAATATTCAAATGAATGATCCATATATCTCTTCAGTCATGACTGTGAAGAGATTTTCCTTTTTACTATCCAATCTACATTTGAACGATAACTCCCAAGAACCAGGAAGAGATAACGCTGCCTATGATAAATTATACAAAGTTAGGCCTTTACTAGAAACTCTTACCGAAAACTTCAAAAACTTTTATGACCCAACTAGATATCAATCAATTGATGAAAGTATGATAAGATTCAAAGGTAGATCTTCTCTGAAACAATATCTACCAATGAAGCCTATCAAGCGGGGCTATAAGGTTTGGGTTAGAGCAGACCAATTTGGGTTCGTATGTGAATTCCAGATTTACACAGGAAAAGTCAATGGTAAGCCTGAAAAATTTCTTGGTGAGAGGGTTGTCAAAGATCTTAGTCGAGATTTAGAACACAAAAACTATTTCATCTATTTTGACAATTTTTTTACAACTATTCAATTGATGCTAGACCTAAAATCTTCAGGAATACTAGCATGTGGAACTGTAAGAAAAGATAGAAAAGATCTCCCGAAGAATCAGAAGAAAGATAAAGACATGTCAGCTGGTGATAGTGAATATCGCACTTCATACAAAGGTATCAGTTGGTTGAAGTGGAATGATAAGAAACCTGTACATTTTTTATCGAATGCCCACGATCCTTCTATCATTTCTCAAACAAATAGAAGGCAGAAGGATGGTACTTTGAAAGAAGTGAACTGCCCACAAATGGCAAAAGATTATAATCTTTATGTGGGCTGTGTTGATAAAGCGGACATGCTCAAATCATACTATGAGATCAATAGAAAGAGTAAAAAATGGTGGCATCGTATTTTGTGGCATTTACTTGATGTCACTTTAGTCAATGCCTTTATTATTTACTGCCAACTTTTCTCTCAATCAAAAATGAAGCTGAGAAATTTTCGGTTGTCTGTAGTCGATTCCTTGATTGGGCTACCTGAACGTGTAAAGAAAGGCCGTCCATCTTCGTCACCTTCATTGAACCCTAAAAAAAATTTGAAAGTCACTGACTCTATGAGGACTGAGCATGCTCTTCACTTGCCAGCTAGACGAGAACAACGTGCGAGGTGTGCTTACTGTAGTACCAAGCAGAAACCACAGTTGACACCATTTTATTGCATAAAGTGCAACGTTGGGTTATGCATAAAAGATGATCCAAATTGTTTTCAAAAATTTCATCAGTAATGCAGGTTATATTATGAAATATGCATAGTAGAGAATGAATAACTAAAGGTTGAAAAAATAAGAAAAATTAAGAAAATGTTGAAAAAAATTTGAAATAACTAAAAAATAAAAAAAACAAAAAAATAAAACATAAAAAATGAAAAAAAAAAATAAAATAAAATAAAAAAAAAATAAAAAAAATAATTAAATAAATAACTAAAAAATAAAAAATAAAAAATGAAAAAAAAAATAAAATAAAATGAAAAAAAAAATAAATAAATAAAAATAAAAATAAATAACTAAAAAATGACAAAAAAATTTAAAATAATTGTAAAAAATGACAAAAAATGGAGCAAATGATTATTGATTCAGTTATTTGAGGTCAAAATCCTCATTATTGAGTCAGCTATTTCGAATTTATGTTTTCTGAGACTGTATCCCCAATCACTGGCCCCAAAAACCCATGTAAACACATTTTGAATGATATCTCTCAGAAAATCGCTATTCTAACCTAAGACAGTCGCCATATTGGATCCGCCATCTTGAATTTTGAGATTCTGACACCGGATTCGTAATCAGTGACCCTAAAAACCTACAAAACCACTTTGATATTTACAAAAAGTCAAACACAAAAATGTGCCCCTCAAAGGGTTATTATTACATACTTTCTCATATCTTTGACAATTAATCTTCTCCGTTTCAAAGTTCACCATCGATATCTAAATTCTTGAAACAACAAAATATTGCACATTTTTTCAAAATCAATTTATGTGGGGGTAATCCATGAAGTGTTGATGAATTTAAATATTCGATTGGTATGGATTTGGTCAAACTGTCATCAGGTGATTTGTAATTTTTTGTTAGTTAATTAATTTGAAACTTGGAAAAATTCAACTTGAAAGATGTTACTTAATAATAGATTCATAATTTAAATAGTACATTCGACACGGATAATATTTGAACTGTTTAAATTTTGAATCGTGCAATATCGACGTTAACAAAATTAAAGTCAAGCTTCAGTGTTTAAATGTTAAGTCGAGCTCATTTTTCCAAATGTCCATATTACGCGATACAAAATTCAAATAGTTGGAATCAGATATTTTTTGGTCGAATGTAAGTTGTTTCAACCATTTTATTTTCATTTGAAAATTCGTCATCGCAGTAATCTGAAGATACTTCGTCTTCTTCCATTTCTTGTATATAAAATATTATTAATAGAAAGAATTTTTACATACATAAAGTAAAATTTAAGTATACTACTATATTCCCTGTATTCATTGTTATTTATCATAAGGTGCAATATTAATTGTTATTGATATATATGAACATCTTTAGTAGAATCATTAATAAGTATTTTAAGATTTAATTTTTCTTAAATTTGACAAAATGTGTACAAATTTGTTCGAATTATTTATATTATATATAGAAGAAATGAAAGAGGTCGAAGTATTTTCAGATGATTTAGATGACGAATTTTCAAATGAAGATAAAATCGTTATAGAAGGAGTGAAAGATTTTTTTTGAAATTTATACTAAACCGAATGAAAGGTGCTACTTCTTTTGAAGATTTGCGAACTTACGAGTATAATAATACAGTATATCAAATGTATAAAGAAGCAGCACCTGCTATGGGTTTATTAGCTTATGACTCTTGTGTTTTCAATATTTTAGAAGAGGCTTGTCAAATAATGTTGCCTTTTCAATTATGTAAATTCTTCGCTTGGTTCATATTAGCAGAAAACATACGAGGAAATACAATTTGGAATATGTTTAAAGATTTTTTTACTGAAGATTTTTAAAAAATTAAGAAAACAATGATATATTGCATATTTAAAGTGTGTTAGAAACAGAGAAAAGATGGTGTTTTAGTTTAAAAGGATTTTAGTTTACGAGAACCTGTTAATCTTATTATTAATGATGATATATCTTCCGAAAATATAATGCCAAGTGCCACTATTTTCAAACAAATAGTAATTCAATTAAATGAAGATCAACACTATATTATCTTAAAACTCATTAACAGTAAAACTAACATTCATTTTATTGATAGTCCTGGAGGTTTGGGAAAGACTTTCTTATACAAAAATTTACACACTATTATATTTCATTGAATAAACAGATCTTATCAATGGCTTGGACTGGTACCGCTTCTATAGTATTATCGAAGGGAATGACGAAATCATAGAATTTTTAGATTACCTTTGGATTTGGATAATGTAGATACTGCTTTTTTTAAATTATAATCAGATACAAAAATTAAGATTGGCTGATTTAATTATTTGGATGAAGCATCCATGATTTCGAAAAAGCTTTAAAAACAGTAGATCGAACCTTGCATGATGTATACTGTAATCAAATACCTTTTAGAGGAAAATTAATCGTTTTAGGAGATCATTTTAGACAAATTCTTTAGGTAATGGACATGGTTTTAGAAATTGTATCGTTGAGGAGACAATTAAATATTCCAAATTATGGCCTCTTTGTAAGTTTTAAAAATAAAAAAAATTTCGATCTAATGATAGAGAATTCTCATCATTATTAGTAGATTTAGGAGAAGGTAAAATTAATCCTTTCAAAATACCTCAACTTTGGAAAACTGATAATGTTTGTGACAAAATTTATAGCAATATTAATCAAAATATTTCTATAAATTCTGTTATTTTAGCACCTATAACGGGATGATCGCGATGTTAATTATGCGGCGGTCGCGCAGTCATCAGCTGCGTGCAATGCGACCGACGATCCTCGTTATAATCGAGTAGCTGACGGCGTACTCGTTTCCTCGCGGAGGCGAGCGGTTTGGGATCTCTGCACCTGGTTCTGCACCTCTGGCTCGTCTCCGCTGTCTCTCCTGTAAACACATATATATAACTTAGCCTACAGGAGCGTGCTGAGCTAGATGAGGGCTATCGCTCTCGTCACCACCTCATAATGAAGATACATTATGATGCATTAGATACATTATGATACAGAAGTCATAATTGATTATCGTTTCTTTCAGACCAGCAATTTCTCCTTTCTTGGTTTCAAAAAAATACTAATTATTTAGTTTAAATATTTATTTATCATTTTTACATTTCTTAGCAATTTATTAACAATGGAATGGGATCCAATTGAAAATTCATTAGTTCGTGTAGAGAATGCTGAACACAGAAATTATTTAATTGAATTTAATAATCTAATTGATCAACAATTAATTGAATAAGTAAATTATGAATTTTACTTGAATAATTTAGTAAAAGATCACGAAAACGATACATTGAAAAAATTGAATCCTGAAATAGAAATTTATGAAATATTTGATAAATTAAATATTTCTTCAACATTCTTCAATTTAGATAAAATTCCAACTAATATTACTTTAACTACTCAGAAGATTCTACAATTTCGTAAAGAAGGACCGTCGATAAAATATAATTTATTTTCAATTTTATTGATTGTAGAATCTATTTTCTATTTATTACATTAAGATTTAGAAGCGAGCGGTGTATCGTATATTGCGTTAATTAAATAAGTTAACCTACGTCCCCTGCAATGGGACTTATAATTTGGGTCTTATATTTTTGGGGGCTTCTAATTTTGGGCTTCATATTTTTAGACATATCTATAATTTAGGTCCTAAAACAAAATGCTATTTTTAGTTGAATGCTTTTCTGTCGAGAATTTGTCTTTTACTTACAAGGGGACCGCCCCAACCCGAACTCACCGATTTCAATAATCTTTTAATATGTTGTAGTTTATCAAAACACAAGAGACACGTGTTCTTTTTATCGGCGGAAAAGCACTTTAAAGCGGTGAAAACCATCCTCAAAGGTCACCCTCTAAAATTGATTTTTTAATATATCTCAGGTTCTAATTGATATTTCTCAATGAAACAAATTTTATTTCACTTCTCATAAAAAGGCGTAACTAACACACGTAGTACCGACCCCTCTTTTTTTTATTGAAAAATATAACTTTTTCATGTCTATTTTCATGAAAATCAAATTCAAAATGGGCATAAAAATATTAAAAAAAATGTTTTCATAGATAGAATACAAAAATAAAGTTAACCTGTCCGAGATAATTATTCAAACCACCCTTAAAATGGAAAAATCACCCCCCGAAGAAGATTTTCCAATATAATTCATTCTAATTGATAATTATCAATTAGAATCAATTATAATTTACAACGAAAAAAATTCATTTCAGTTATCATGTAAATACACAATTAACCAGCGCAGTTCGGATCATAAGGGTTACAAACCCTATTTTTTTTTTCAATGAAAAATTTTCTCTTTTGAATGCCTATTTATGTGGAAAAAATTCAAAATAATCTATTAAAATTGGATAAAATATTTTCGTCCATGAAATACAAACAAAGTTGACCTGTTCGAAATTGTCATTTAAACCACCCTCAAAATGGACAACCACCCCTTTGAAAATATTTTCCGATATAGTTCAGGTACTAATTTATAATTTACTATAAAATGAATTACGCATTGGTTCTAATGTAATAATACAATTTACTTATGTATTTCTATAAGGGTATACTATAAGGGTAGCAATTCCTCACTGAAAAATCTACATTCTCTACGTCTTATTTTGTGAAAAAAATTCAAACTGCTTTTAATAGAAAAGATAACTTCGTTAATTGAATACGAAAATATAGTTCACGTATTCGAAATTATTTGTTACACCACCCTCCAAATGGTGTTCGATATAATCTAGGTTTTAAGTGATAATTTACTATGTAACCAATTTAACGAACTTTCTATAGTGAGTTACAATGACAAAATTTGCATCATAATGATATGTAGTTCAATTATGTAGTAAAAACAATCGATAAAAAATCTAATATACGATTTTGGTAACCATACTCTCTATATGTACGCATCATCATTGACAGCGATGAGTCACTAGCGAGTCCCCCTCCGTGTGCTTCGCCGCCACTCCACACCCCCACGGAGGAGGGGGAGTCCATGGATTGGGACAACCTATCCACGGACGAGGAACCTCCCCTCCGACGTCCACACACGACGCCACAAGCACACACGACCCAGACACCCCAAGACAGACGAGACCGACGGAACGCGACCCCCGACCGTGACATACTATGGGCCTACAAGCCCTTGGACCCGCACATGAGCCGGATCCAGCGTCTCCTGCGCGACGACCCCGAGATCCTGGAGGCTATCCAGGAAACATATAACAGGGTCGTCGAGCTGGTGCGCAGCCGGCCATGTAAGTCACCGGACTCCACTTTGCCGTGCTTAGGCAAGGTGGAGATCCCGGTGAGACCGACGTCACGCTCTCGACGACACGTCTCGGTGCACACGGTCCTCCCGTCCGTGGATGCCGAGACGTCGACTGAAATACTGACGACGGACAGGGACAACCAGACGGAGGACAAACAGACCACCGAAACATCGACCCAGACGGAGGACTGGCCGACCAACATACCGAGCCAGACGACACCACCGCAGACGGGACGACGGGCACCTCTGGCCACCACCACCACCACCACGCCGTCACTAGCCACCCCTACAGCCGCGGCCTCACCAACACCGGGGCCACCAACAACAGCGGCAACCCCACTCCGGGTAGAGGACTACACGGGGTGGAGGTTAGTAGGGGATCGGCAGGTGTACCTGACGGCGCCTCGACCTGGATGCTGGGCCTGCGGGAGCCAAAAACACCGGGCTGCCCGCTGTCCAGACCGCACACGCCATCATTACCGGTATTGCTACCGGTGCGGTCTGGGCAACGTCACCATCAAAGAGTGCCCCATCCATGGCGAGGAATGGCGGGCCAGAGCACCACACGCCACCACACAACACAGGACGTGACAAGACTAAATAGGACGACCAACACGACTTTAATCAGACCACGTACCTTGACCGAAAAGCCCGACTCTGACTGACACGACCGCTATCTATACATTACGCCGACCCGACTGTCGATTACTACAGCGACTGCACACACACACACACATCACAAACACACCACCACATCGTCATCGCTTTTATTTTTTATATAAAAGAATAAATAAAATTTTGTTAAAAAGAAAAATATAGCCTTGAGTTAATGAATCGAATGATATTACCGACAACACCCCAAAATCCATTTTTCCACCATACCCTTTTAATATAGCCTAACTAGACTCGAGGAGGAGGGGAAGAATCCGCACCACCACCATGAGGTCAGCAAGACGACGATCAACGCTAACAGGAGCCCGACCATCTTCAAGCTGACCCACTGACGCAGTACCGGAGCCATCTCGCGCCACCATCAGTCCAGGGTATTGTTAGTGCCACCCACAGCCCCCCGGGGAGAAGAGAGTTGTAACATGGCAGCCTACTGCCAGTTACAAGCGGCCGCGCGGAGCACGGCAACACCGCGGCACGAGCGCGCGTTCGGCGGTATTCGTGGAGCCTCGGCCGGCATCGGCTAGGCCCGAGCGCACGAGAGCAAGCGTAGGTAGGCGAGCGACCCAACCTAACGTCGACGGCGAGAGGGGTCGACACGAGCGCTGGTGATGATCTCTTCCCTTTTTCGTTCTGACTGCCGTTGCGACCGGTTGATCTGTTAAGAGCCATCATCGAGCACGACCGAGATCTGAACCACGTGGCGACGTTCCGAAAGAATAAAGACATTGTGCTACGGACTGCTGCTGACTGTGAGTAGATTAAGAATTATAATAATAATGTTCTCGCGATCCAGTGTGCCGATTGCGGAGTAACGCGAATTCGCGATTATTTTATCGCCACGTGGCCAACATGGCGGCGGGAGCGCGGCGGAGCATGAGTGCGGTTTTAGCATGCTTCGTCGGCTTAACAGCGCGGAGACGTTCGGCGGATTTCGCGTACATTTCGACTGATTTACCGTAGACAGACAAATTACTGTATATATGACTGACTAACGACCATTAATATGTTGATGCTATCGTTTACACTCGACTGACGAATATTATACTGACGCTACCGTGTTGTGCTGTTACGGCTAGTATTGTACTGACGTTACCGCTTACATTAACTATGATTATGATACTGACAATATTGTTACACGACGACTACAACTACTTGACTGACGCTATTGTTATATGAATTACCGCTACGAGACTGAGGCTATCGTTTACATTTCGACTACGACTATTGCACTGACTATATCCCGATACTTGATATTACCATTACACCGAGACTGACAATTATAACCCGACTGTCGTATTGTACTGACTGTTTTACGAAGCGAGACAAAGACCGTTATTTCACTGACATGCTATTGCTCCTGTTTGGTATGCGACGCGACCTTGACCTACGCGACGACACAAGGTCACGACATATCGCTAGTTTTAGTTCGCGCGTTAAACGCACATAGGTATAAGATTTAACATTAAGTAAGATTAATATTCGAGCGTAAATTAAGTGAGTGTTAGTTGGGGCAGCGGCCCCGCTAAGTTCGGTATCATCGTATGGAGTGTGTGAGTATTCGCGTCGAGGTTCGGACGACGTCACCGGCGCGGCAAAGGCGGGTACGCCTGGGACTCGCGTACGTCGGGAGAGATTGGCTATTGTCGGGACGCGAAGTCATAGCCTCGTGAGGGCAGCCTGCGACGGACGCTACGGTCGTCGGCACCGGTAGGCGACCGGAAGGGCGA
Source organism: Muscidifurax raptorellus (assembly GCA_020010945.3). NCBI lineage: Eukaryota > Metazoa > Arthropoda > Insecta > Hymenoptera > Pteromalidae > Muscidifurax > Muscidifurax raptorellus. Next base: position 431,094 of record JAHUUD020000067.1, read on the forward strand.
GGCAGCTGCACCGTCCGCGTCGGGTGAACCGTCCGGCGGCGCGTTGACGAACACGCCGCGGCTAGGAGGTCACGCCGGCGGGCACGAGCGAGTTCGGCGTCGGAGCGTTGATTAGGAAATCGAGATGACCGGATACGCGCCCAGGGCGTGCGCCGGTACTTACTCGTCCGAGCATCGGCGCGGTGGCATGCGAGCCACAGAGTGTGCATGTGTGTAATGCGACGGGGATGTCGTAGTTGTAAGCGCGCGGTCGGAGACCGCCTAGTGTAAATAGATTAAGTAGAAGACGAAAGAGTAAAATATAGAACGAATTTAAGTCAACACTGTGCATTCATTTCGTACTGAAACCCACGGCCCTGTGTTATTGTCTCATTCCCTCTATGTGTAATTTCGTATACTGGCTAGCCGAGCAGGTGCATGAAGAAGATGTTTCGACACGAGGCGGCGTCTCAAAGTAAGGGGATCGCGGGATCCCTGGCACTCCGGTGCCTGGCGCCCAGGGCCGAGGCGGCCCGCCGCCTTGTATGTATCGAAGCAATAGCACGAGACGGAGAACTCATTGGTAACGAGTAGAATAAAACCCAGCGTTACCGTACGCTGGGTCTACCGTTACAATGTATATAAATTTATGTAATGCTTACGTAAAGCGACCCCCACTAGGAATTGTTACCTTGTCGTGTGCTCTGATAGAAGCCGGTGTGGGGGCTCGTCCGGGGGTCTATGCGACCGTCCCGTAGCCGGGCCGGGAAGTAATAGTGCAACGAAAGTGGACAGTTTGGGCGGCGGGGGGGGGGGGGGGGGGGTCGGTTGATACGACGACGTCGGCTCGCCGCCTCTTCGAGCTATTAGTAGAATGCGCCCGAGGCGTGGAATCTCGGTAAAATGGGCTCTTCCCGTCGGGCTCTTCCCGGGTCGGGTCCGGACCTCGGGGATCTCGAGGACGGTCGGGCGGACCTCCTGGACGCTAAGGACAACTCTCCATTGCGTTCGGAAGGAGGAGTAATGAGTACTACATCCAACCCCCAATCCCATTGTGTGAGAAACCGTGCATAGGGGACTGGTTGGCCACGGGGTCCAGTGGTCGCAAACGGTGCCCTCGGGATACCAGGCGCCCTCCCGAGGTACGAAAGCCTTCCCGCTGCAAGCGGGGCTCTGCAGCGGGTGACCTCTATATCCCTAGCTACTCGTGGGAACAAAATAAATACAGATCTACACATTGAAAAAGAAGAAGGGAGGAGTGCTGACACACAACCGGCACAGACTGGGGATGATGAACTGGGCAGAACCGTTTCACAGAAACAGGTGAACCCAGGGGTTCCTGACCCACTGGACCGGATGGAGGTGGAGGCAGCCGTAATGGTGAATCCGGCAACGGAGGAACCAGCGGCAGGAGGCTCCAAGGATCCCCCCAAAACTGTCATCCGACAGAAGAAACGTCGACCGGGAGCTCGTGAACGCCCAAAAGGCGATAGAAGGCACAAGCGGGAACACCCCGGTCGAAACAAAAATAACAACAAGAAAAGACCGAAGACCGCAGCGGACACCCCCCCCCCCCCCGGAGGGGCAGAAAGCCCCCAAGAAACCGAGGGAGAGGGAAGCTGTGGTACAGACGCTGCCACTGGCGCAGAGGACCAACCCCTTGACGATGGTCATCGTCGAAGAGGGATACCCTTAGGCGCTTATAACCTATGAAAAGTTTAAGCGCTTCAGGAACGCGATGAGGGAAGAGGTGGACAAAATCCCCTCCGAACTGCCGCTACCCCGCTTCGAGGAGTCCTTCTGTAAGGGGGGGGGGGCATTGTGATGGTGGCAACCGACCAGAGTGCCAGAACCTGGGCAGCATCCTGCATCCCTAAGCTGGACATCTGGGAGGGAGCCAAAATCAAGGTGGGAGGGGTTAAGCTTCTGCAGAAAGTAGTTAGGACCGTGGTCTGGGTCCCTGGGAAACCAGAGGAGGCAGTAGCGGTACTGGCGAGGCTGCAGAGGTACAACCCCACCCTAAAAACAGGGGCGTGGAGGATTCTGAACGCCGAGAAGAAATCGGGTGAGGAGGCCGAAGGCACCTTGCTGGTACTGGGCATCCCCGAAAGTGGAATTAAAACGCTTTCGGCGATGGACAACAAAGCCTACTAAGACATCGGGAAGGTGAGCTTCAAATACTCCCTGACCGAGTCGCAGTAAGGAACTTCAAGCGTTGGGGGAGCTGTTGCTGTCAATCATGGCTTCGACAGACATTCCAGTAACGCAGATTAACTTGCACCGCAGCAAGGACGCCTCGGCGGTATTAACCAGGCGTTTGGCAGCGGTGCACACAGCCATAGCACTAATACAAGAGCCTTGGTGTTACAGAGGAACGATCAGAGGGATTGGAGGGGCAGGCGTGCATCGTGACGAAGGGTCTGGAGACAACACCACTACTGGGCCTATGCACAGCTGACCTTGCTGTTTCAGCCATGGAGGTAGCAGCGGGTGATCATCGCCTCGGCATATCTCCCATTCGAAAAGGAATCACCAACAGAGCAAGTATCCAGGCCGGTGGAATACTGTGAGGAAAGGGGACTCCCCCAGGTTGTCGGATGCGACGCCAACGCACATCATCTGGTGTGGGGAAGCACAAACACTAACGACAGGGGGACGACCCTACTCGAGTACCTGACTACCACCAACCTGGAGATCATCAACAGAGGTAACGAACCAACCTTCATGAATGTAAGGAGGAGAGAGGTAATTGACATCACACTCTGCTCAAGGCAGCTAGTGGGATATACTAGGGACTGGAGAGTGTCGGACGAACCCTCACTCTCCGACCGTGCACAAATTTGTTTTATGATTACAGGGGAAACGCGACAACAGAAAACATGGATCAGGAATCCCAGGCGCACGAACTGGGTAGTATACAGGAAAAACCTAGAAGGGAAACTAAAAAGAGGGTTCCCAAAGGACATCCACACGATAGGAGAGCTCAACACTGCGGCAGAATCGCTGCAGAGGGCCATCGCCGAAGCATATGAAGCCAACTGCAAACTGGTGAGGGGTAGAGGCAGATATGAGGTACCCTGGTGGAATAACCGGCTGGAAAAACTGAAGAAAGCGACCAAAGCTCTACTCAAGAAAGCAGTTAGGAGCAACGATAACCAGAAATGGATAACCTGGAGAAGTACACAGAAGGAATACCGCCACGCAGTAAGGAAAGCCCAGACTGAAAGCTGGAGAGAGTACTGCAATAGCGTGGAATCTGGTAAAGAGGCGGCTAGGCTTAACAAGATCCTAGCCCGCAATCCCGAAGCCTGGCTGGGAGCGGTTAAACTCCCAACAGGCAAGTATACGGAATCGGACGAGGAGACGTTGGCGCACCTCATGCAGTCGAACTTCCCCGGCTTCACGATAGCGGGGGATATATGCGAGACGGCGGAGGACCAGGTGGAAACCGGTGGCGAGGGTTCGCGCCATATCAGTGACTGCAGGGAACTTGCTAATCTGATTGCCTCGCCGGCAAAACTGAGGTGGGCCATCAGCTCCTTTGATTCCTACAAATCACCGGGAGAGGATGGAATCCTCCCGATTCTGCTCAAAGAAGGAGTAGACATAATCATCGGACCTCTGGTACGACTTACAAGGGCCAGCATTGCAGCCGGATACACGCCAAAATGCTGGAGGACAGCTAAGGTGGTTTTCATCCCGAAAGCGGGCAAAGGAAGCTATAACACCGCTAAGGATTTCAGACCTATCTGTCTGACGTCATTCATGCTTAAAACGCTTGAGCGGCTGGTGGATAGGTATATAAAAGACTATATCTTGAAGAGCAACCCATTGTGCAACGAACAACATGCATATAGAGAGGGAAGATCAACAGAATCAGCCCTGCACGTAGCTGTCTCGCTCATCGAAGAACAGATTGAAAGCGGAGGATACGCCGTGGGAGCCTTTCTCGAAGCAGAAGGGGCTTTTAACAACACGACCACAGATAGTATCTGCAAAGTAGCCAAAAATAAGGGAATACCTGATTCGTTAATAAATTGGATCACGAACATGCTAAGCAACCGGAAACTGACAGTTAGCAGAGGTAACACCACCGTCAAAGGCTACGTCAGCAACGGATGCCCACAAGGAGGGGTTCTTTCCCCAACTCTGTGGGGCATGGTGATAGATGGAGCACTAAGGATGCTGACCAACCTGGGAGTATCAGCAGTCGGCTACGCAGACGATATACTTATAATCACCAGAGGCAAACATCTAAACACCCTACTGGACAACACCGAGTCGATAATGAGGCACCTAAATAAATGGTGCGAGGATAAAGGCCTATCTATCAATCCCCGGAAAACGGAGGTTGTTGTCTTCACCAGAAAGTACAAGATAGGACCAGTACGAACGCTAATGATGCGAGGACAGGAAATACAAATGAAGGAACAAGCAAAATACCTAGGCGTAATTTTAGACAAAAAACTGTACTGGAAGCCTCAAATAGATCAACAGTACAAGAAATTCACATCAGCTTTCTGGATGTGTAGAAGAGTCATTGGGTAGAGCTGGGGCTTGAGCTACAAAACAATCGTATGGATATACAATTGTATCCTGAAACCAAGACTGACCTACGCGGCTACAGTGTGGTGGAAAAGGACAGATCTGAAGACAGTACAAAAGAAACTCGAAACGCTCAGGGGGTGGATCCTAAGGGCAGCAACAGGGGCTATGAGAACCACCCCAACGGCAGCCCTTGGAGCCATCACTGACGTTGAGCCCTTTCACAGAACAATCCAGGCGGCAGCCTTTATAGCAGCACACCGTCTGAAAAATCATGGACTGTGGAAAGAAAAAGGGGAACACACAAAAGAGCAGATCAAAGGAAAAGACTATGCTGTATTGTCAATGAGACTGGACAAGACAGTACGTAGATACAACTTCGAGAAAGAATATCACATCCAAATCCCATCAAGGGAAGATTGGAGCGAACACGACCCTGGTCCATCCGCAGGTCAAACCTGGTACACAGATGGAGCCAGAAAGAAAGGCAGGACGGGAGCTGGAGTCTTCCGGAGAAGGCCCGGAAAAAGGCTTATAGCACCGCTCGGAAGGCACGCCACCGTCTTCCGGGCGGAAATAACAGCTATCCTGATCTGCGCACAACTCGCGCTCGAGGAAAAAAGGCAGGACTGCATCAATATCTGTACGGACAGCAGAGCCGCCCTATCAGCGCTAGGTGGCTCTAGCACCTCCTCCAGACTGGTGTGGGACTGCATAACGGCCTTAAACAGACTCGGCGAGAAAGTACGCAGACTCACCCTCTACTGGGTTCCCGGACACCATGGAATCAGGGGAAACGAGATTGCGGACGAACGTCCGCATGCACGGTGCAGGCGTGCACCGTCAAAGAGGCGGTGCACGACTGGCTGAGAGAGCGACACCTAAAAGAATGGTGCGACAGCAACGGGTGTAGACAAGCCAAAGCACTGATAGGATCGCGCATCAGAGAGGACTGGGCGTCGGAGATGCGAGATATTACTAGGACAGAGGCAAAGATCTTCACTCAACTAATTACCGGACACGGGACGCTGGGATACCACCAGCACACAATAGGTCGAGTGAACTCACCAGTATGCAGGTGGTGTAACCAAAATGAAGAAAGCAGTATACATGTATTATGCCACTGCTTAGCCTTAGCCGAAAAGAGACATAGGGCGTTGGGGACGACGACTTGCGAACCAATGGCGATCCAGTCACTGACCGTTAGGACGGTGATACACCTGTACAAGTCACTAACGGAATAAGATACAGAGGAATGGGGCATACCACCTGACACCTTTTACCCTGAGGGATAAGTAATACAGGAATGGTGCATACCACCTGATATGCTGATCCTCAAAGGACAAAACTAGACTGGTACAACCACTAGTTAACTACCGGGGATGCAAAGGGCGTAAGCCTAGGCATCAGGACTTAAGGGTCCACCCAGACCAACAATAATAATAATAATAATAATAATAATAATAATACGTAAAGCGATCGTATTTTTAACGTCTTGCATAAATCATTAAATTTTACTAATTACAATAAAAAATCATTATTTATAAAAAAAAATCACCTGATTGAACTAAAATTAAGAAAGTGAATTGATTAATCAATTAAATTGGGTGAAATTTTAAATTAAGAATTTATATTTTAATTGATAAAGGTCAGTGTTATTATGGGACTTGCTAAAAATACGACTGTTTTGTGTTTTGATGAATTTTCCATGTGCACATTGTAACGGGGTGCGAATTACCTGCGCTTGCACTGCACGAAGTGCAAGCTGGACCGCTGGTCCCTCGATGCAGCGGAGCAGCGCTCTCGCCTGCGGCTACCCCCGTTGACAACGCAAAGTTCCTTGCTCTGCTTCTGCGAGCTCGCTGGCTCGCTCGTGTGGCGCTCGTAGCCGCTGCTGCTCTCTCGTTGCAGCAGGCTCGGCTGCTCAGTATATGCGTTACAACCACGTGTTGCAACGCCCGCGGAGGCGGCGGTATTCGCGGGAAGGATGTGCGGACTGGAGAGAGAATTAACAAGGCGAACGAATAAATAAAACCCCGAGAAGTAATAATGAATCTACTGGTTATTATTTAAGCAATAAACGTGAGTTTACAAAAATCATAAAGAGTGCGAGTCACGCTCAAATCGTGACTCGCCGCGCGAGACTCACGTAATTATCGCGCGACACTAGAGGCTTCGCTTGGTGCCGCTGCACCACGTCGCAGGCTGCGGCCGCTGCCTCGCCAGCCGCGTTTACACAATATAAAGGGCACAGCCCTACTTACAAATCTCCCCTGCCTCGACGCCTGGCGCGAATCAGCGCGCACACCCGGAGTGGGGCCTGGAGCCTGGTTGCAGTAGCCTTCCTCCTTCCTTCTTGGCTGCACAAGTCGCGCGTGCAGTTGGCGTGGATGGTTGGTGTCGACTTCTCTCGCTCTCACACTCTCTCGCTCTCTCACACACTTGTATGCTCCTTGACTTCGTCTCGTATCGGGACTTCGATGCTCGCGATACACTAGCCGGAAGCAATCTCTCTATTATCGCGTACGCCGATTAGCGCGGAGAAAAGGCGTCGTCAGCGTCCTAACCACACCGAGACTCCCTCTTCCCCGCGCGCGTCTCCCGCGCTCTTCGCGTAGCAGCCGCGCCGCGGTCTCTCGCGCTATACGAGGTGAGTTCATGATATTTATTTCGTTACAACATTAATGCAATACAAGACATCAGTTCTATTCAACGTAATTTTTACAGTAATGATATTCTTCAAAAAAGTGTTTGAAACACAAAGATTTTTTACACCAACTACATCTAATGGTTGCTATGTTTCTGCATAAATCACAATGAGTTTTGCATGAGTCTCCTTAACTGAAATCAACAGGATTTTGAAATGTATCTGGTCTTTTATTGATATAACCACTTTTAAACCGCGAATATTTAAAAAAATTTATGTATCGTGATGACGAGAACTAGTTATGAACTAGAGATTATTATTTCTTAAGTGTAAATCATATCATAATCCATTAACAGCACATTATCTGAAAAATGGCGAACGTAGTTTTTCCAAATACGGAATCCAAAGGAATCCAGTGGTTCCAGTAGGAATCTTTTTTACATTCACAATCTGATTTTCTCAATGCTTTTTTCACAATGACCACTCCAAGAATTTAGTAATAAAATTGTATGAGGCCCTACATTCGGATAAAAAACTTCTCTTAACCAAGTTTTGAAAAGATCTAGAATAGAAATAATTTTTGGATTAAAATAATGTAGATACTAGTTGTTATATTTTATTATGTTATATTTCTACAACTTACTTGTAGTTAATTTTCCAAATACCGTTGATTCAACATAAACATTTTCAGGACGAAAAAGATTTGCTTCAACAACAGGACCAAATTTACCAGATCGCTCTTTCAATACTATAAAAAGAGGAGAAAGGAGTTTCCCCTCAGCTGATATTGTAGGTTAGATGGTATAACTATGAGTCATTGAAGAAACTGATTGCACCGTACACTATATCTGTTTTTCTCCTTCGGGAGCCAAAGTTCTCCCGGAATGAATTTCAAGTTGAAATCCACTTTGATCAGTGTTGTGAACATTAGCCCATGCAACAGATAGTGCACATTGTCTAACGCCATTTACAAACTTTTCGGCTTTCTCCTCTAATTCTTTACTACTCTCTATTGATTTTGTTGTCACAAATTTATTAATTTTCCTAGATACTATCCTGTGTGCTTGCTTAAAGCAACGTAACCAATGGACTGATGCTCGAAATCTGATATCTTCGTTGCCTATCTCTTTTTGGGCTTGTAAAGCCCATCGACGTAAGCCCTTGTCATGAACAAAGTGACCAGCATCAACTGCTGCTTTAAAATTTTGCAGAGTGTAATCGCAAATTCTAGCAATTTTTTCTCTATATGTACCACCTACATTTATTGAGTTGGACCAGTGATGCAGTTGACTGATACTTTTTACACGTTTGAATTTTTGCCTCACAAAATCAACACTCAATTTTTCTTTCTTTCCACTTTTCCAGTACCCCACTGCTCTTACTTTATAATCGTATGTTACCTCATCATCGTTATCATCTATACACTGATCTATCGGAGGTTTTGGAGAATCAGGAATAGTGTGCAGCATTTCGTCTTCTATAGTTTGTGTTTCAATATCCTTATATGGTTCTTGAAATTCCAATGAATCCGATACCATAATTTCTACGTCATGAAATTCTTTCATTGAATCTCTTAAAATAGAATCCAATTTTTCTGCTAACTCAATTTCTTTATAGTTAACAGGACTTTCTGGCAGGTTTAACGTTTGAAATGTAGCCAGTACTAAATTAATAACGTTAATTGGATTGACTTTTACCATGATTGCTAAAAACAAGAACTATTTTAAATAATATTATAAGTATTATTTTTATTGTTAGTAAAACATAAGAATCTTCAAATTTAATTTTGATTGCTCACACATACTAACCAGTGGACTTCGTCATACTCCTATTTATCTATAAAACTAATATTTAATTAAATATATGTATTTTATGCGTATACAATACATACACTTCTTGTTTTAGGATTATAAGATAAAATAATGAATTTTATTCATATAAAAATTATATAATTTTTATCTCATGAGTATAGTGTATAGTTATCATCTCAAAAATGACTTCTGCTATTATATTATTAACAGTAAAAATGAAAATATATTAACTACAACTTTATGGACCAGACACGACTGCATTATATGATTGAATAGCAGTAATTGTAAGTGGAAACACTGTACTGTACACTCATTAGCACGTATGACTAACGCCGAAACTCTAGGTTTGAGTTTCCTAAAACGTTTTTCTAAAGGAAGAAAGATATACAGTAAACTATTTCATTATTTAAAACGTGAAGGTATTTTAAGGGTAACTTACCATATAACAAGTAGATTCGAATTAATTTAAAGAAAAATTTTTTGTTTGACAATTCAAATAAGTAACTTTACCTGAAATTGCACACAATTTTGGTCGTTGGCAAATTAAACGATAATTTACTATTCACATAGGAAGCAAGTAATCGAATAAGACGAAAATGTTTATTACGAATTTATATTTACGTGACCCTATCGAAAGTTGATGCCGGATATCAAAGCTCATATCAAACTCTTTTGTTTGTTGTAAACAACTGATATCTTGCATTGCATTAATGTGCACATGGGAAATTCATCAAACACAAAATAGTCGTATTTTTAGCGAGTCCCGTAATAACACTGAACTTTACTTTTACTTTCACCCAATTTAATTGATTAATCAATTCACTTTTTTTAATTATAGTTCAATCAGGTGATTTTTTTTTTATAAATAATGATTCTTTATTGTTATTAGTAAAATTTAATGATTTATGCAAGACGTTAAAAATACGATTGCTTTATGTAAGCATTACATAAATTTATATACTGTAACGAGGTTTGAGTCCTCGCTATGCCGGTAATCAGAGCAGGAATCAGAGTGATGGAATACGGCGGCATTGGCTCAATGGCTAGAGCGTGCGCCTAGAGATATCGGGAGCACCGGATCGATTCTCGGTCCCGGCGTCTCCTTTTGTATTTTTCTCCTCTCGAAGACAGTCTCACCCCGTTACAATAGGCATTTATCCGCCTAGAAACAGCCCCGTTACAACTGGCGCCCAATACGTGAGGATACGCGGGATAAGAAAATAAAAAGCGTTGCCCGCGAACTCGATATAGGGAATTCCCGATCCGGCGAAAAATAAGCGAATTTTGAGGAAAGACGGTTGAATTTCCGCGAGTTGGAAAGGCCTAGGCGTGATATACAGCATTATATTAGCGCCGAGCCGATCAAAACAATCATCGGTTCGTTGGTCGGCTGAGCAGCAGCCCGCGAGAGTAGGAGAGTCCGTGCGCGCTATAGTAGTGTGCGAGCGCCGAGTAAGAAGCAGCCGGCGCGTGTGTGTACGCTGCGTAGCGGGAGTGTACGTGAGCGCGCGGAGAGTGTGTGCGCGAGCCGCTCGGTGGGAGCGTCTGCGAGTGCGCGGAGAATGTGTGCGCGAGCCGCTCGGCGGAAGAGCGCTACAAGTGCGTGTGTCCGCTACAGTACGTAGCGCAGGCATAGTGCAAGCGCCGTATCGCAATAGAAGCGATACAGTACACGTATCCGAGGGTGTGTAAGTTTGCGTGCGTATAGGATAGCACAACTGGCTAGTAATAGAGCCTACCTGTATATACGCAGCATAACGCGAATTATACGACGGCGAAAGAGTGCGAGAGCAGAAATTCGGTGCAACGCACGCCGTTTCGCACTTAGATTCCGCGACATAAAATCACGCCACAATTATTGAAGTTGGGGCGTTAGATTTATTTTTATTAGATAGGCTAGCTTAATCTAGATAGGCAAGCGGAGGTTTTCCGGGTATTGGAAATACACAGAAACACGCAAATAAATTGTCAGATTAGTTAGCCGCTGTTGCTGCGCGAATCTATTGTTAATACCGCGACGTAGAAACACGAGTAATAATGTTGACGCTAGCACATATGGCAGAAGAACTGTGGAGTCAACAGAAGTAGATAGTTGATGCCTTGGCAAATGCCGCCAAAGATTCAAAGCACAACTGCGAGTACCTACAGTGAAGAAGCTCAACAAAGGATAGCTCAGGAAGTTAACGGATTTATCTGAAAGCTGTCAGTTGAGTCCTTAACAACGGTAGCAGACGCTCTGTTATTGGATGCCAAGGATTCACCAATGGTTACTCTTATCAAAATCAGAGCTAGGCTCGGAGGTGACTATAATGAAGAAGATTTCGCTACGTCAAACGACCTGGATAGATATGTCACTCGAGATGAGAAGGACATAAGGCTGTTGATGCTGTTACGACCAGTATTGCCGCATTTTAGCGACGTATTGGCAGCACGAATGGCGGATGAAAGAAGCGTCTGCGGTATTACAAGTATAACGCAAGACACAAAAGATGACAGCCATATGTCACGAGTGGACCAATCAGAACGAGACTGCAGAACGCCTTCGTCGAAGATAGACAGCGTTTTGGGAAAGGAGAGTACCCATCAACTTGCTGTAGATGAAAAAGCTGCAACAGAAGATGAAAACACTGCTATGGCCTCGACTACGACCAAAGTAGCGCAGACACCTGTAGGCGTTGAAACAGCTCAAAGCTTAGAGCGCGAGTCAGATGCAGAGTCGCAATCAGACTCATTGCTCAGCAGATCAAGCCATAATCCTTGTGAAGAGGTAGCATGTCTCCTCGCACACTCGCAGATACTTCAAGAGGTTCAGAGTATGCGTCAGGAGTTGCTGGAGCTGAGACAGAAATTGAATAGTCTCGATAATCAAAAGGCAGGCCAATGTAGTTGTCAGTGCAATGACGCTAAGACACAGAGCTCGCCACAGGCCAGAAGAAGGCAGAACAGGAAAAAGGTGTCAATTACCGCACAGCAGAATAGGAAGTCTGCAAGCAAAGAACGACACCTTGGCCTAAAGAAATGTCCTCTCAGACGCCGGAATAAAGCGAAGCCTAAGGAAGGCACATGGTTGTCAGAGTGGCCTCGTTCTCAGCAGACAAAAAGCCATAGTGAAAGTGCGGCAAGGTCGCCAAGGCCAAGACAAGCCAAGCCTGCCAGGCAAGGCGGAAAAGCTGCCCGACAGATGGAAGTGCCAAGGACCCAACACGCAGAGGGAACGGCCTAGCCCAAAGTGTAGTCCAGCAACGGGGATACTACTAAAGGCGCGTTGACGGTTTAAAAAGTACTGGGTGTGTGGTTCAAAGGATCGCTTGAGGCGAGATTGCTTCGAGGCGATAAACCATGAGATATGCAGCTGTCTAATCGAGTGCATAAAAGACTCGAATGTTAGACATGCGGTCAGGTGACTCATTGAATGAGAGACTGTCCTGAAGAGAAGGACTGGTTGCCAAAAGCAGGGCCAAGTAAAGTCGCTAAATCTGGACTGAATGTTCCCAGCGAGACAGAGAGAAAGGGATGTTATGCTAAAGAAGGAACTACCAACAGATGACAGCGACGGATCCTACTTTTAAGGCAAAAGAAGTAGCCATTCAGTATCGCAAGGCTTCGATACCACCATCTGAAGGACGAGAACGACAACACCCAGAGCTGGGTGGATTCAGGTCGAGTGGTAGAAGTCCATAAATCAGAGATCCACTCGGAGGAGAACAATCAAGGAGGGATGATATGAAAATCCGATGGATGTGGTAAGAATAGATAGGAAGCGTCAGATACTGCGCGCGAGCGGAAGAGACTCTGATAAAGAACAAAGCAATAATACGGAATCGCGTCCTGCTAGATTGCAGCATAATGGTACTCGAAGTATAAAACCTCCTCGGGAGGGCCTAGACGCGCCTCTACCGTTCCCGCACAGCCGTCGACAGAGGTTCGTGCGACAGGTATAGTTAAGAGAAAAACCTCGTCGCCCTAAGGGCTCACGCAACCGTGCGAGGTAGGCAGAATAATCTGTATTTTTGTATCAAGGTGGATTCGGCTGACTGGGACGGTATCCTCAGCAGGCTCTTTGCGGAGGCCCGCTTACCGGAGGATTCGGTCGCAGATGAGTATGACCTCATGAACCACGACCACCTGTCCGAGGAGGATGACCCACGGAGAAGGGACTGGGCAGAGGAAACTCGGGAGGAGGAGCTACTACTGACGCCCCCGAGCATCAACAGCAACCCACCGACGGAAGAAGACGGCGAGGCTCCGCCGCGCTGCCTGCGCTTCGCAGGCTTGCCCATCTCGGCGCAGTTGGAGTCCGCCTAGCCCGTGGTCCCAGCACCACCAGCACCTGCTCCGGATACTGCCTCAGACGAGGTAGAGAAGGAGTGGGCTGAACTACTGCCAATGATCGAGGAGGCGATCGAGGCGAACCTGGAGGCTCGCAAGCTGTTGCGGGAGGCCTTTAGGCGCTATGATAGCGCCGTATGCCAGCACGGGACGGCCTTCCGACAGCGCTCGTAAGCCTGGGTGCGGCTGATCGAGGAGGAGAAGGCCGCGCTCAAGGTCATAGATCAGTCGCGCCGCCGTAGAAGACCTGAGGGCCAAAGAGTGGGCCTGAGGTTCAGGAGCAATCGCGCGGGCGCGTAAGGAAGCTAGACGGCAGCGTGCTCAAGAGGAGCAGAGCCACGCAACCCGAGATTAAAAAGCCGAGGCGGCTTTGGTGAAGGTCCGGGCGTGGAAAGTGCTCACCAACAAGAACGCGGCCAGAGGCGAAGTTCCCCGAGGGGTCTGGCCAGGCCGTGCAGGCGACCCCGGACCGATGTGCGTTCGGGGAACACACCACAACCAGAGAAGCCTATGCGCTCTGCAGGTGGTGGCTCTACTCGGCGTGACCGGTCTGGGAATCGGGAGCGCGACTCTCCCGTGAACCGATGGCCGACGCCGGTCGTGCGGCGCAACAGGTCCCGCACAGGGACGCTAAAACCATCGGTGGACCAACGAGAGGAGCAACAGCAGTAATCCCCCCACAGTGGCGAGTCAAAACAAACCAGCTGCCGCCGCCGCTGGTTGTGCTGACGCGCCACTGTAGGTGGAAGGGGCGGGGGCTTGAGCGCGCGAGAGAGAGAGAGAGAGAGAAAGAGAGAGAGAGAGAGAGAGAGAGAGAGAGAGAGAGAGAGAGAGAGAGTTGGAGGTATTATATATCTATATAATAATACATATTTATATAATATGATTGGAAAATATACCTTTAATCCCGATATGTGAAGGTAGACTTCAACTGCCTTTCCTTGGCTCTCAAACCCGTCGACTGCAGAATTGTCCATCTTGATGTGCCTAAATATATCACGACGTACTTCGGTCTACGTCCAGGCTTCAACTTTGGAATCTTCGAATAATTTGTACGCCAAATTAAAGACTTATCTGCCGGCACTTTAAACAAGCTCTCTGCTTGTTCTATTGGCATCTGTTGCAGACTATATAGTCGATAATATTCAGGCCACATCAACACTTCTACAACACGAAACTTAAGACTCCATAATAATGCGATAGGAGTCTCATAATCGCCGACGAAGCAAATCGGGAAGCGGCCTTACAATAGCACTGGGTAATGCTACATGCTCTTCGATCTGTTCTTCAGGTGAATCAGTCTTGAGGGCAGAGGGATCACTTTTACCATCATCCGGAAGCATAATTGTTTTTATCCCCGCACATGCACCAAAAATCCACGAAATTATTTTTTGTTTTTTATACACACTTAACTGTTCATGTATTTAAAAGTTTATTTATTTAAAATTACTTAACTATTCATTTATTTTAAAGTTTATTCATTAAAAACACTTAACTGTTAATTTATTTCAAAGTTTATTTATTTAAAAGCACTGCACTGTTCATTCATTTAAAAGTTTTTATTTAAAATATGCATCTTCTTGATATTGCAACGCGGGCACATCCAAACCTTAAACTTGATGCTGTACGACCAGCGTATACGTTGATATCTGCCCTGGCGATGATAATGCACATGGCAGAGGTAGCACTTGTCCTCCTGTGTGATTTTTTTCATTGCGCTGTACGCACCTTAAAAAATGCTCCCGGTAAAATCACAGCTACAATCGCGCATGATAATCACTCGGAGAGAGTTAAACCATCACTGATGGCTGCTCTCTTCCAGAGCTGTGATACTGCGACACTTTGTTAGCCCTGAACACGTGCGATCCCACGCTACAAGCACATCTTGCTCATTTTCTTTTTGCTGATGTTTCAAAATTCACAAACAATACCTTTGACCAACTCCCAAAACATTTGCACCTGTATTAGAGCCTGTACCGTGCAGCTGCATTTTCTTACTCATGCTTTGTTTGCTATAACAGCGCAGCTGCATTATCTTATTCATACTTCTTCGCTGATTATCAAATACAGAGAAAAAGAAATTCGGTAATGACACTGCTTGAGACCCAGGACAAAGTTGACCAAAAGTCACGATTTTTTACATCTGATTTTCGCAGGATATCAAGTGTCGTCGATGAGCTCGAGCATCGTGAAGACCGAGCTCGAGTACTGTACACGAAGTCTCTTTCTTTCTTTCTTATCGCTTCTTTCCAATTTACAATTTTGAAATTTCATAAATAGTGATGAAAAATTAATTTTACCCCTGGCTCTGGGGTAAGCACCCCTTGTTACGTCCTGCGACGTATTGTAGTTAAGCAATATCAGCATTGCGAAGTCCTGCGACGTATTGTAATAAGCAATATCAGCGTTGCGAAGCCGAAAACTCGAAAATGATGAGTATGGCCAATAAAGTAGATCAGCCGAGTAAATAAGTGTACGTTGAATCCGTTGCACTTCAGTCTCGCTTAGAATCTGATAATTCAAGTTTTTGTGCTGTGCGTGTGTAACCCTTTCCTTAAGTCTGCTTAGTAGCAACTTTTCCCTAGACCTGCTAAATAGCGGTCAATCTTTTTATCCTAAAGACGCTGAAAAGCGACTTATCCTTTATTTGCTTAAATAGCGATCACTCTTTTCCTAAAAAGCACATAAAAGCACAAACACTCTTATACGGCTTACCGTATTTTTTAACCTTAAGAATACGGTTTAAACGTAAAGGAACGTAAATAAATAAAATATAAAAAGTGCAAAAAAAGCAATCAACAAAGTAGAAAAATAAAATCGCGAGTCCACAGAAAATTCGGACCGAGTGACCTGCTTGCCTTACGTTGCAGCGTCAGCAAGGTGATCGAACGCAGCGCTTCAAATCTGCCGCGCTTATGTCAGTTTAAAAACCAGGTCAATGCAAAATAGTCAAAACATAAGTATAACAAATAATCTCGTGCAGTTTCCAATCTGCCGTGTAAATAGTGATTTATTTAACATTATAAAAGCACGTATTTCATTCCATGAAGAATAATACTAGTGTAGTAAATATAGTAAAAAAGAATAATCACAAGAGAGGTGGTAAGAGAATATTTTTACGGAAACTATTTAAGGAAAGATCTAAATTAATAGAAGAATTAAGACAATTAAACAAGAAAATAGGTTTTTTTCCAATTGCAAGAAGTAAGGTAGCCAAAAGCAGTAAACAACCAAGTAGAACGATCAGAATTTCAAATTGAAATCGGCAACAAATTTGATGAATTATTTAATTTTGCTATGACTGAATTGAATAAAAATAAATAGATTTTAAATTGTAGAATCACGAAAATCAGTTAAAAGTCGAAAATTGTTCAAAGAATACTAATATAGCTGAGTAAAGGCAAATTACTGTGTCACGCGTATAGCCGCAATAAATGAACTGACCGAAATTTGCGTAGTTCGCAAAAACGCGGAAAGTAGGTCAAGTATTGCAAAACAAGTAAGACAGCAATATTACATCCGAAATATGTGAATGTGATCTAATAAATAAAAAGTTAATTAAAATGAGAGCACCAAATGAGTGACAATCAGGAAAATCTATTAGACCAAAAATTAACTAGGAGCGTTGTTCGTAATAATCCTACATTACAGGATCAAATAATAATTCCTAATGATAAAACACCATTTACGAGAAGTAAAAAAATAAGTCGATCACCGCCAGAGAACAGTATAACTGCGCAAAGAAAAGATGAAGAATCAGTAACCAACACTGAAAAATATAATAAAACAAGAGTTAAAAATACAGTAGAAATAGAGCACGAAGCAAATTTAGAACAGACAAACAAAGAAAAATCAACGGGGGCAATAAAAAAGGCGATTTCAAGACTGAACAAAGCCCATTTAACTATTAATATACCAACTACGTTTAATAAACAAGAATCAGCTGAAACATCTAAAGAAGATCAAAGGAGAGCAGCAGTAACCCCAGTAACACCATTGACAGTGATTAGAAAAACAGAAGATTGGAAATTCGATAATAGTTTGAAACAGGACATATCATTGATAGACATCGAAGGTTTTAACGAGCAACCAAGCCTAATTGGCAATCTAAACAACTCACAGAGTAAATTTGACTTCAATTTGAATTTAGACAGCTTATTAGACAACACCATGGTCGGTCCGGGGCTAGGTGATCAACAACAGCAAGTACCACCGCAGTTGCGTTTATTGCTAAAATACGTAGCGAACCTAATACCAGAGTTCGACGGAAAATGCATATCAGTTAATGAATATGTAGAAAAATTAAAGCATGCAAAAAACATGTTGTCAGAAACCGATCAAGCAAATTTAATTCCAATATTAAAAATGAAACTAAAAGGCGATGTATACAGGGCGATGCTAAATGCACAAATTAGTAATATTCAAGATTTTATCAAAGGAATCCGCCAGATTTATCCATCAACGGATAAAATGGCAACACTTTATGGAAAAATAGCGGAAAGTCTGCAGAATCCAGACGAGACGGTACTCAGTTTTGCTAACAGATTGCAAGAATTATTATTGCAAGTTAAAGACAGTAAAGAAGTAGCAGCATATACAGAAGAGGAAAGACAAAGATTCGAAACTAAAATAGATGCTGAAACTCTATCAGCCTTTGTAGAAGGATTACGGCAAGAAATACGTTTAGAATTAGGAACAACGAAAGATTTGGGCGATGCTATACAAAAGGCAATAGAAATAGAGACGAGATTAAATAGAAGAAATTTAATATTTGGTAAAACAAATAAAGTATTTTGCAGTTTAAGCAATCAAGCAGCTATATCAGGAGACACAAGCGTTGCCATATACTCGTGTCAGATTTGTCAAGACTATGGACATGAGGCATTGTTTTGTCATAAAGTGGCGTGTGTTTACTGCAAAAATAAAGACCATTTGTCAGATAGCTGCAGAATAGTAAAAAAAAGATACAATTAATTTGTAAATTCTGCAATAATCACGGGCATTCAATCGATGCCTGCAAAATGAATAGAATCAAAGGCAACCATTGCCAGTATTGCCAAATAATGGGTCATACTGTAACTCAATGCCCATTTATAATAGAGTACGAATTATGCTGGAAATGTAAAGAAAGCGGACACGATCCTAATAATTGTAAAAATCAAGGAAAACAAAGTGAAATGTGCGAATTCTGCAATGGCACAAGTCATACAATAAAAGATTGCCCAGATGTAATGTGCAAAAGATGTAACCAACGGGGACATGTATTGAAATACTGTCCAATATTAATAGATAGAAAATTTCTAATGTGTACAATTTGCAATAAAAATGATCATGAAGCTGAACAGTGTGAAGAAGCTAAAATATTAGTAGCACAGAATAGAGCAAAAACATGTCAACAGGATATCCAATGCCAGATTTGCAACGAAAAAGGTCATTCGGGAATATACTGCCCCAAATGGATGGCTCAGCAGCAAGATACGAATAATTCCAACGCCTCATATAAAAATCACAATTATAATAACTATAATAATAACTACAGAAAAAGCAACAATTTTAATAATCAGATACAAATAATCCTAATTAGAAACAAATAAGTTGTGAATATTGTAAAATAAAAGGACATCCAATACAAGAGTGCAGAAAATTAAAAAATTTGGAAAATATGGCTCAAAAGAGGGAAAATTGCAGTTATTGTAAAGAAGATGGACACACAGTAGAAAATTGCCAGGAAATCAAGGCACTAGAATCAAGAGCGAATAAATTTTGTAGCTATTGCAAAAATACGAACCATATGACCGAGGAATGCTTTAAATTGCAGAACCAGCTAGTGAATCGTGCGGGAAACGAGTAAAGCCTTCTCGGAGCGAGTGGACGAGAAATAATAAGGCCAATACACTCGCAACAAACGATGGCACAGCAAATTTAATAAAAACAAGAGATATTTATGAACAAAATGTATCAAATACAGAGAAATTGGAAGTATATCATATAAAATTAGATGATCGATTAGAATATATTGAGATTATAAATCCATATACAGGTAAATTATGCAGCTTGCTCGTCGATAGTGGTGCACAGATAAATATAATCAAAGAAGGCCAAATTTCTTCAGGGGCGCTATTACAAGATAAAAAAATATTGCTGACAGGAATAGCAAGCAAGCAAATAAAAACTTTAGGGATAGTTAGACTACCAATAAATAATAAATATTGTGATTTTCATGTAGCACCAAAGGAATTTGACATTCCGTATGATGGCATTTTAGGTATTAAATTACTCAGGGAAAGTAAATTACGTCTAGATGAAGGATATTTAGAGATAAACGACGTATAATTAAAACTACAAAGTGGACCAATTAAGAAGATATACACTTATGCAGAAAATATACAAAACAAGGGTCAGAAGGAAAGAGAGGGAGTAAATAATGATCGAAAAAAGGTTCTCAATAAAATGTTAAAAGAAATCATTAAAGAAAATGAAATATATGAAGGTCTTAAAGGAAACAAATGTAGCGAGAGTAAAGATGTAAATAAAGATAAAGAAAATATAATTCAACAAGATAATAAGCAAAGCACTATAAATGTGAACATGGAGCAAGAGGCAGAAAATTCTGACAATACAAAAGATTTAAAAAAAAATGAGATGGTGATAGAAAATACATTTTATGGGGATGTGAAAACAGTCTTGAATACAATAACTAAAGAATATAAAGTGAGTAAGGATACTAAAACAGAAGTAATAAATAAAAGTAGTAAAAATGAAAACGAGCCAGAAAATTTTAGAAAATTTTTGGAAACCGATAGTAAGAATATAGAAAAATTCATATATAACATTGACGTAGCATTGCAAGAGGAGTAAAACTCGCAAGAAATCAATGCGGAAGTAAAACAATGCGATTTTAAGGACATATTAACAACAATGAAAGAAACTAGAGAAAAGTTGTCAAAAGCTGAAGAAAAATTGTTGTTTGATGAAAAAGAATATCAATATATATCATTCGATATTGACTATGTTCCTAAAGGAGCTCAGTTAGTGGACGAACTAGGCATAGATGAGAGTTTAATTTTAAATATAGAAGCAATCGATACATTAAAGAAAACTCAACACGGCCAACTCAAGAAACCTAGCAGACAAGAAGTATTACGAAAGAAATTACAAATGAAAAATGGTGGTAAAAAGAATCAAGAAAGAATCGAGCGGATCATAAATAAGTATCCGGATGTTTTCTGGATCCAAGGTGATGAATTAGTAACGTGTACTGTAGAACAACATGAAATAAATTTAACGACAGATAAACCTATTTATGTAAAGCAGTTTCCATTAGAACACAAAAAGAAAGAGATTGCTATCAATGAAATAAAAAAATTAATCGTAAATAAAGCGATACGAAATACAAAAAGCCCATTCAATGCACCCGCATTAGTCGTGCCGAAGAAAGAACTTGTTACAGGAGAAAAGAGATTCAGATTAGTGATTGACAACAGGGCAATAAATGAGGTCACTATAGCGGACCCGTATTTACTGCCAAATATTAACGAAATTTTGGATCTCATAGGAAACAAAAAATATTTTGATGTTTTAGACTTAAAATCAGGGTTTCATCAAGTAAAAATGAGACCTTCGGATATAGAAAAAACTGCGTTCAGTGTACAGCCATTGGGTAGATTTGAATTTCTTGTTTTACCATTCGGTCTCAAGAACTCTGCTAGAACATTTCAGCGAGTGATAAATACAGTCCTAGCCGAATACATTAATAAAATATGCTACACTTATACTGACGACATTATTATTTTTGGAGATTCAATGGAGGAATTGGATGAAAATCTTAATCTAATAGCAGAAGCATTAATAGCAGCAGGATTAAAATAAGAACCAGAAAAATGTGAATTTGGTAAAACAGAAGTTTGTTTCCTAGGGCATATAATTAGCGGAGCCGGGATAAGGCCGGACGAGAAGAAAATAGAGGCCGTCAAAAATTTTCCTATACCTAAAAATGTAAAGGGAGTGAGACAATTTTTAGGATTTGCTAATTATTATAAAAGATTCATAAAAAATCTTGCTGATATAACAAAACCATTAACAATATTATTGCAAAAAGATAGACCATTTATTTGGACAGAAGAACAACAAACAGCTTTTGATAAACTGGTAAAGATGTTATGTTCTGCACCAGTCTTACAATACCCACAATTCGACAAACTATTCATAATAACAAGCGACGCAAGTCAATATGCTCTAGGATGTGTTATTTCTCAAGGTGAAATAGGTAAAGACAGACCCATAGCTTATGCATCTAGAGTATTGCAACCAGCTGAAATGAAATATGCGACGTATGAGAAAGAGGCTTTGGCGATTATGTATGCCATAAAAACTTTCAAAGGTTATATCTATGGTAATAAATTTGTGATTGTAACGGATCACAAGCCATTGGTATGGTTAAAATCAGCAGATAATAATGAAAGAGTACAAAGATGGAGATTAAAATTGTTAGACTATGAGTATGAAATCATATATAAAGCTGGAAAGCAAAATACGAATGCAGATGCCTTGTCACGAAATCCAGTGGCAAAACCTGGAATATATGTGATAACTAGAGCTCAGAAAAAGCGAGAAGAGAATAAAATTCGCCCAGAATTAACCAACGAAGAGAAAATTAAAATCGTAAATCAACAAAAGACAAAAATTAATAAGAAAAAGTTGAAGATAAAAAACCGTAAACGAGGAAAAACTAAAAGCACAAAGAATAGAATTGCGTGTGACGAGGGAAGTCAGGAAAGCAAACAAAAAAATATAGTATATTCCAAAAATGCAATTAAATTCCGGAATGATAATGTGATACATTTAATCAACAATAATGGTGAGTCACTAGATGAACATACAGCAAAATTATTGAAAAATAAAAATATTGATTGGGACAAAAATCTAGACAGTAATGAAATTGAAATAATAGATAAAGGAAAGAACAAAATTTTTGTACTATGTTTAAATACAGCTGAATCAGCAATAGCAGTTAAAACAAAGCTTATTAATTTATTTCAGTTGTTAAAGACTATTTGTTTGCAAAAGAACTATACAATATTTAGTATGTCGAAAGATATAAAAATAACAAATATTAGTTGGGATGAAGTTGAAGAAATCCTCAAAGATATATTTAACGAGACGAATATTAAGGTGATAATTTGTTTAAATAATATAATTTATATAGAAATGGATAAAAGAGATAAAATATTTGAAATGTTACACGCGACTAGAATAGGGGGACACTCTGGTACTAATAGAACGTACAATAGAATCAAGAATATATATTATTGGGAAAATATAAAAATAGATATCCAAAAACGGATACAAAGATGTGAAGAATGTCAAAGAAATAAGCTGAAAAGAATAAAAACTAAACAACCTATGATTATTACGGATACACCCTTAAAAACATTCGATAAAATTTCTATGGAAAAATAACAATAAATATATTTTATCGATACAAGATCAATTAACAAAGTTTATAGTAATTATATCTCTGCCTGATCAAACGGCGGAATCAGTAGCAGATGCTCTAATAAAAAAATTTATATGCGTTTTTGGATCACCTAAACTTGTACTCACGGCTAGGAGAGCAAACTTCACAAGTAAACTAATAAAACAAATAGCACGAAGATTTAAATTTAAAAAAATAGAAACCACGGCATTTTTACCTCAGTCAAATGGCTCATTGGAAAGTGTTTTGTCGCGTAGCGACGGGAGTTCGGGAAAGAAGGAATGAGTAATTGGTAATTGAAATAAAAATCATGAATACGTGGTCAAAATCAATAAACAACTTGATTTGGCATAAAAACCCCTTCGGAGTAAGAGGAAAAGTCAGATCAAGCTATGTGTCGCTGTGAAATTTATTGGAATAACAAAATATGCAACTTGTGCGCATGCAATTACAACAAACTATACAAATAACTACAATACAAATACAAATACAATACAAATAACTACTACGCCACTATACTTTACTCTCGAATCCGTGGGTATCCTTGAAGCGCGCTTACTCTAGCCTGACGTCCACCGGGGGACCTGGCTCGCTGGTAGGGCCTTCAGTTCCCGAGCTGGGCCTCAGGACGCCGTTCCTCCAAAGGTGGCTTCGCGTCGTGACGTTTAGCTGTGCCGAAGTCGCACTGGCGTGAAGTTCCAAGGCGATGCGTGTACACTGCTGTTGAAGCTACACAATGCGCTCCTAGTAGAGGCGAGAGAGGTGCACGTGCTTGAGATGCTCGAAGCAGACTGATCCAGAACGACAAGCTGCTCCTGACATCCGGAATTCGTTCCGCTCCGTCAGGGCGGGGCCTAAAGGAGCAGCAGTGTCCTCTGGCGGCAGGCGGCGCTAGTCCCAACACGCCACGCATCGTCCGCTGCAGGAGAAGGGAGCGGCGCAGCTCCATAGCCGCGTTGCCACCCCCGAGCTCCGACCGCGAAGTTTTCGGACGCTTCTCTCCACTTGCCTCTCTCTTGTAGATGTTGCAAATATTCCTTGGACCATCGCTTCCAGAAGTGGTGATGGATCCGCTGGACCAGCTGGTATCGGCTAAGTCGATTTTCAGGCCCACTTGGAGGTTCCTCATCGGGTAACAAGCCGGAAGCTTCGCCGATTAGAAAGTGTGCTGGTGTTAGGGCGTGAAGATCATCCACGGCCGCACTCATCGGACAGAGTGGCCGCGAGTTAAGGCAAGCCTCAATCTGCACGAGCACGGTTGACAGCTCCTCAAAGGTGAGTGTGTGCTCGCCAATAACGCGTTTCAGGTGATATTTGGTTGATTTAACGCCGGCCTCCCATAACCCGCCGTAGTGTGGAGTGTTCGGGGGTATAAATCTCCAGCTGGTACCGTCGTTGGCAAGGAGAGAGGCAGTAGAGCTGTAGAATTTGGAAGCCGCGTTGAACATATTTTTTAACTCCTTATCGGCGCCATGAAAAGTACTGGCGTTATCGCTGTAGAGATTACGGCAGATGCCGCGTCTGCCTGCGAAACGACGGTACGCGGCAATGAACGCTGAAGTCGTACAATCGCTTACCAATTCTAAATGTATAGCGCGAGTCGCGAAACATATAAAAAGTACAATATAGCCTTTGTAGGCCTTATGACCGCGTCCCTTTGTGGTGCGGACCTGGATGGGTCCGGCATAGTCGAGACCAGCCGTAGAAAATGGTCGAGCGGGTGTCACTCGCGCAGCTGGGAGGTCACCCATCAGCTGGCAAGCTAACTGCGGCCGAACGCGCTGACATTTTATACAATTATGGATGACGGACTTAACTAAGCGCTTCCTACCTAGTATCCACGCACTTTGCACTGTGAGACTGGCTGTGAGTGTAGGTCTGCCGTGGAGGCTTGCGGCGTGCGCCTGTCGTATGATTAAACGGCTAAGGTTCGAGGAGTGTGGTAGTACAGGCGGGTACTTAGGATCATGCGACAAAGTTGATAAGTCTGATTAGGAGACGCGCCTAGCCAACGATCGATCGACAGGGTTGATAACGATGCGAGCAAGCTGCAGTATTCTAGCCATCTGTCGCGTACACTAACCGGCAATGGTGAATCCCAGTCGCATTTAAGGATCCATAAGTCCTGCATAAGAATTTTCGCTATAACCGTAATCGGGGAGAGCCATCCGAGTGGGTCGAATAAGCGCGCGATATTAGAGAGAACGGCTCGTTTAGTGACTTCTCCCGCAAGTGTCTTAAAGTCGATAGTGCTGAACGTAAACACATCGTGTGCGGGATTCCAATGAACACCGAGCGTTTTGACTGCTGGATCTCTGCCGATCGATGTTTCTGCATCGCGCTGTTTCACGCGGGCGGGGAGGAGCTCAGCGTGATTGCTTGCCCACTTATCTAATTCTATCCCGGCGGAGCGTAGAATTTCGGAAAATTGGTTTCGTTTGTCGAGGGCTACTGAAAGATCGTCATCGCCGGCAAAGATGTCGTCCACGTAGGTTTTATTCTCGAGGCACCCGGCCCCCAGCGGAAATCGCGGCCTTTCGTCTTTCGCTAGCTGTAGTAGGGTGCGGATCACGAGGTAAGGAGCGCAGGCCGTACCGTACGTGACAGTAGATAACCGATAATCTACCGGAGGCTCATCAGAGCTGGGAGCCCATACGATCCGCTGGTAGTCCTGATCCTCCGGGGCTACCCGGATCTGACGGAACATCTTGACAATGTCGGCCGTGAAGACAAACCGGTATCTACGCCAGTTAAGGAGGATCAGTGCTAGATCTTTCTGGAGAGGCGGTCCTGACAATAAGAATTGATTTAAGCTGTGTTTATCGCGTGTTAGTCTAGAGGCATCGAAAACTACACGTATTTTCTTTAAGGTTTCGAGAGTATATTGTAAAACAGGGTGATGCGGTAAGTACCATGCCCGAGGATTACTATTTCTGCCGCAGGGACGCGAGTCATATGCCCAAGGTTCTCGTACATAGCCACTCTCGTACATACATACTCGCGGTAGGCCGAGGCGACCGCAGGTTCACGGCTAAACCGACGGAACATGTGATTTAGCGATCCTAGAGCCATGCGTCGTGTTTCCGCGCCTACCTGGGGGAGATCGGGCTTACGCGGTAGTCGTACGGTGTAGCCGTTTGAGTCGCGCGTGTTACTTACTCTTCGCGGTCCGTGACCTGATTTAGCGGCAGCTGCCGCGGAGCTCGTAGTGATCCCGGTCGGCTTTTTGTCCGATGCGGACGTCTTGGCCGACATGCTGAGCGTCTGAGACCGCTCTTCTAGAAACCGCAAAAACTCTAAAAAGGTCGGGAAGCGACTTGCCGCGCTCGATCCAGCAGGCGTCGCGGGAGTATTTGTTTCATCGATTGTCGGCGTCGTGCGATCCCGTAGGCTAAGTTCTGACACCCATCTTTCTCGTGTGCTCGAGGCCAGGCGCCCAGCTAGAGTAGACACGAGCCAGACGTCCCAGTGTTCTACCGGCAACTTCAGTAACCCTAATGAGCGGACGATGCGGCGTGATTCATCAGCCAAAGAGCGCAGCTCAGCAGCCGACTCAGTTCTCATGCGCGACAAGTTCGCTAGCACCTCCAGGTGGCTCTCTACTACAAACCGTGGATTGAAAAACCGCGCGGCTAAAGCTTGCCACGTAAGGAGATAGTTCTCGTCCGTAATCGCGTTGTCTTTAACTAGATCGGCCGCGGAACCAGTCAAACACAGCTTCAAGTAACTGAGCTTCGTCGCATCTCGTGCCGGTTTAGAATGCACGAGATTATTAAACATATTCGCGAAGCTCTCCCAGTCTTGGTAATTGCCTGAGAACTTAGGCAGGTCTAGCTTAGGGAGATTCGCGTCTTCGAGTCGCGGGGCTAATAGGCCTGCATAGGTCGCTGCCGGAGGCGCGGGAGGTCTCGTGGCGTCGAGCTGATCTAAGCCGTTGCTCAGACGATCTAACAGCTTCCAATACGCGTCGCGTATACCGTTGAAGACGTTTCCGGTGACGTAAGGATCGTTCCTAGCACCGTCCTTGCTAGCGATCTTCTCGTGAGTTTCGCGAGCCTTTGACCAAATCTCCTTGAGCTCGTCGATTCGAGCTTGAAGGTTAGTTTTGGTCAGAAGTGGTTCACGCTCCTCCTCTAATTCCGCTAGCATGCGCGCGATCTCCTGAAGCCGCACGTCTTGTGAGGCTATCAGCCTTTTAATGCCCGTAGGTGCCATGTTAAGCTAGGCACCCAAGCACGGAAAGCAAGAGAGAAACTAATGCGCACTCGCGTAACCGGTCTCACAGCAGTCTCTAGGTGCACTAACCTTATCTATGACTATAAGCTATATCGCAGATTCACAATTATGCAGTTATACAACAAATTTCACACAATTCTAAAGCGGATGGCAATAAGTCTCATTAATTATGATAACTCGAGCAATTAAGTTATGTGTACAACAAAGTATTTAAGTGACCAAGACACGTATATTTAGAACCAATATGAAACCTTATTACTCATTCCTCACCCGGGGCACCATGTTTTGTCGCGTAGCGACGGGAGTTCGGGAAAGAAGGAATGAGTAATTGGTAATTGAAATAAAAATCATGAATACGTGGTCAAAATCAATAAACAACTTGATTTGGCATAAAAACCCCTTCGGAGTAAGAGGAAAAGCCAGATCAAGCTATGTGTCGCTGTGAAATTTATTGGAATAACAAAATATGCAACTTGTGCGCATGCAATTACAACAAACTTATAACTACTACGCCACTATACTTTACTCTCGAATCCGTGGGTATCCTTGAAGCGCGCTTACTCTAGCCTGACGTCCACCAGGGGAGCTGGCTCGCTGGTAGGGTCTTCAGTTCCCGAGCTGGGCCTCAGGACGCCGTTCCTCCAAAGGTGGCTTCGCGTCGTGACGTTTAGCTGTGCCGAGGTCGCACTGGCGTGAAGTTCCAAGGCGATGCGTGTACACTGCTGTTGAAGCTACACAATGCGCTCTTAGTAGAGGCGAGAGAGGTGCACGTGCTTGAGATGCTCGAAGCAGACTGATCCAGGACGACAAGCTGCTCCTGACGTCCGGAATTCGTTCCGCTCCGTCAGGGCGGGGCCTAAAGGAGCAGCAGTGTCCTCTGGCGGCAGGCGGCGCTAGTCCCAACACGCAACGCATCGTCGCCTCTCTGCACGACACCTCTCTGCCTGTATTCTGGGGATTCCCCAATAATGGCATGCAATAGCCGGCACGACGGCTTGGGTTTTTCCCCGGGAAATTCCCGCCTGCAGTCTTAATGACCGATGCCGGTCTATACCGCGCAATGCGCGAACAGAAAGAGCACATCATCCGCTGTGCGAATATCTAAAGAACTTTTCTTCAAAGAAAATTGAGTGGGACGAATTAATAGAATTCGCTCAATTTAATTATAATACTAGTATCCATACTAGCCATAAATTTACACCGCATGAACTAGTTTTTGTTTATCCAGCTAGGCTTCCATCTAGTGAACCATTAAAGAAAAATGAACAATTGCCTACTTTTAATGGTTATTTGGAAAATTTAGTAGCTAAATTACAAGAAATCACAGCGATTGCTAGAGTAAATTTGATCTATTCAAAAATGAAATCAAAAGAATATTATGATCGTTACGTAAATCCAATAGAACTAAAAATTAGCGATAAAGTATGGTTAATTAAAGAACCAAAAGCAGGTAAATTCGAAAAGAATCACAACCTGGGGCCATATGAAATAATAAAAGTAAATGAAAATAGTAACGTAACTATAAATTATAATGGAAAACCAAAAACTGTTCATGTGAATAAATTAAGCCGTTGCCATACATGATTCTAAAATATTTTTTTTCTAGGAAATTTGGACAGAATGATTCCTGAAATTATTTTAATTGTTGCAATTTTTAAAACAAGTCAAGCCATAGTAGGATTCGATTGTGGGGCATCTGATCCAATCATCACCACGTACTCTCTACTGGATTCGGCGGAGTGCGATTTCCATCAAGAAGATGTAAACGCGACCAACGCCACCATACAACTACTACAATTGGCAGAATTTAGAAAAGTAAGAGTGATACAATGTAAAATAGAAATTAAGCGTACGGTATATCATTGCGGAATGTTTAGTCATATAGGTGCTGTAGAGCAGGACATACAAGAATATATTTATGATATAAGTCACGAAAATTGTAGATCAATCCATGAAACAGGAATATTCAAATATGACAATTTTCACACTATAGCTGATTTAAAAATCAACTCAACTAAATCAACAGGAATTGAACTTGCGGGAAGTATTAAAGAAAAGAAATGCACAGGTGCAGCATATTCGGATAGTTTTGGTTCATGGAGTGATGTTTTAGTACAGGGACTTATAAAAATTATACTTTTAGAAGAATATGCAGATGTAAGTTTAGACAACGATAAAATAAGATTAAGCTCAGGGACAGTATGTAAATTCGAGAATCTCGGAGCAGCATTGTATTGATATACAAGCTAGCCATACATTTTGGTCAGTAATAAATACTGATAGTTGTTTTGAAAAAAAGTATGATATATTATATGGAGGAGTATCGACAAAAATAATCTCACAAAATCGCGAGATAGTTTATACAATAAGTACTAATGAAATATCGTTTGCGTTAACTAGTAGAGAAAAGATAAATATTTGCGATAGGATTTTATATAAAACGGAACATCCAAAATTGTTCATTTGCGAAGAAATTGATAATCAATTGTTATTTCAAGAAGACATGCTTAACAAAAGGCCGGTAGTTAGTTTTGATCTTTTTACATATTGAAACTCGAAATTTGTATACGTAGAAAAACATTTTAGGGGTCAGTTTAAAAATTTGTATTTAAATATGCTAAAAGAAGAATGTGAATTAGAAAGAAAAGTTATCCAAAATTCCTTGTCTCTTGCATCCATTTCACCCGACGAATTCGCCTACAACATAATACAAAAACCTGGGTATATTGCCAGACTAGCGGGGGAGGCTATACACATAATTAAGTGCACGCCTGTAGAAGCAAAGATTCATCATACAGATTATTGCTATACACAACTGACAGTCTCATCAGGAAACAAAACAATGTTTCTCACGCCATAAACCCATATACTATTAAAGAAAGGTACACAGATAAACTGCAACTCTATCGTACCTCAATATTTTAAAATTGGCGAATACTGGATAAACCTAATGCCTGCGCCAAGAAGAAGTAATAACATTATCAAGACTTTGAAAACGTCAACTAAAATTGCATGGCAACCGGAAAAATTGAATTCACTGGCAACCAGTGGGATTTATTCACAAGAGGATCTTCAAAAATTACAACAACATATCATGTTTCCGATGGAGAGAGCATCTTTACTCAACACGATAGCTAGAGGAATGCAAGGTGAAGAAACCATGCAAGGAGGTGTAATAGCTAATCTATTAACTGAAAATACATTGATGAACATCGCTGAGAGCACTTGGAATCGATTTATGGATAAACTGGTCAAATTTGGTTCAGTCAGCTCAGCATTAATAATGATATTTATCATTATTCATATCGGCAAATTGGGAATCGATATTCTAATAAGAGGATATACGCTACATGCAATGTACGGATAGACGCTTCATCTACTTGGAGCTATATTCAGCTCTATTACACATTTATTAATCGTAATGAAAAGGAACGATACGATAATAGACGATGACAAAATGCAAACACCAATGATGAATTCTCAAGATATACAGCTGCAAGAAATAGTGGTGAAAAATCCTAGTAGCTCCAAGAAAGAAATATCACCAGCTATTCCTAT
Source organism: Muscidifurax raptorellus (assembly GCA_020010945.3). Classification (NCBI taxonomy): domain Eukaryota; kingdom Metazoa; phylum Arthropoda; class Insecta; order Hymenoptera; family Pteromalidae; genus Muscidifurax; species Muscidifurax raptorellus. The sequence continues at coordinate 461,674 of JAHUUD020000067.1, forward strand.
AGATCCACCTAATTCAAAGACCTATATAAATCAACCAATAGAATCAAAAGTTGAATAAAAAGTAGAGTCTAAACCAGAAACGAAAATATCATTATTCTCGTTAAAGCCACTTTAAACTATACAGCAGTAATTATAATTGATAAATATTCAAATTCTTTACTGTTATTCTACGTAAACAATATGATATTTATACCAATATGATATTTATACTTCTAGAGTTCTTGATATCCTGCGAAATTCAGACATAAAAAAATCGCGAATTTTGGTAAATTTATTTTATTTTCAATGGCAATTGATAGAGTGCGTGAAGATACACCTACAGTCCAAAAATCATTGCGTTAGGTTGAAAACTAAATTTTTGCTAAACAGGTAAAAACTAAAAGATTGTGATATCTCCGTAAATATTGGAGATATTGAAAAAATAACGAAATTTTCATTCTCTTAAGAGAAATGCTTGTAGGGGTGCTTACCCCATAGCCAGGGGTAAAATTAGTTTTTCATAACTATTTATGACATTTTGAAATTGTAAATTGGAAAGAAGCGATAAGAAAGAAAGAAAGAGACTGCGTGTATAGTGCTCGAGCTCGGTCTTCACGATGCTCGAGCTTATCGACGACCCTTGATATCCTGCGAAAATCAGATGTAAAAAATCGTGAATTTTGGTCAATTTTGTCCTGGGTCTCAAGCAGTATCATTACCGAATTTCTTTTTCTCTGTATTTGAAATTCAGCGAAAAAGTATGAATAAGATAATGCAACTGCGCTGTTATAGCAAACAAAGCATGAGTAAGAAAATGTAGCTGCACGGTACACGCTCTAATACACGTGCAAATGTTTTGGGAGTTGGTCAAAGGTATTGTTTGTGAATTTTGAAACATCAGCAAATAGAAAATGTGCAAGATGTGCTTTTAGCGTGGGATCGCACGTGTTCAGGGCTAACAAAGTGTCGCAGTATCACACCTCTGGAAGAGAGCAGCCATCAGTGATGGTTTAACTCTCTCCTGGTGATTATCATGCGCGATTGTAGCTGTGATTTTACCGGGAGCATTTCTAAAGGAGCGTACAGCGCAATGAGAAAAATCACACAGGAAGACAAGTGCTACCTCTGCCATGTGCACTATCATCGCCAGGGCAGATATCAACGCATACGCTGGTCGTACAGCATCAAGTTTAAGGGTTGGATGTGCCCGCGTTGCAATATCATGAAGATGCATATTTTAAATAAAAACTTTTAAATGAATGAACAGTGCAGTGCTTTTAAATAAATAAACTTTGAAATAAATTAACAGTTAAGTGTTTTTAATAAATAAACTTTAAAATAAATGAATAGTTAAGTAATTTTAAATAAATAAACTTTTAAATACATGAACAGTTAAGTGTATATAAAAAACAAAAAATAATTTCGTGGATTTTTGGTGCATGTGCGCGGATAAAAACTCTGCTCTCAAGACTGATTCACCTGAAGAACAGATCGAAGAGCATGTAGCAGTACCCAGTGCTATTGTAAGGCCGCTTCCCGATTTGCTTCGTCGGCGATTAATAGCTTGCGCGAGGCGATTATATGAGACTCCTATCGCATTATTATGGAGTCTTAAGTTTCGTGTTGTAGAAGTGTTGATGTGGCCTGAATATTATCGGCTGTATAGTCTGCAACAGATGCCAATAGAATAAGCAGAGAGCTTGTTTAAAGTGCCGGCAGATAAGTCTTTAATTTGGCGTACAAATTATTCGAAGATGGCAAAGTTGAAGCCTGGACGTAGACCGAAGTACGTCGTGATATATTTAGGCGCATCAAGATGGACAATTCTGCAGTCGACGGGTTTGAGAGCCAAGGAAAGGCAGTTGAAGTCTCCCTTCACATATCGGGATTAAAGGTATATTTTCCAATCATATTATATAAATATGTATTATTATATAGATATATAATACCTCCAACTCTCTCTCTCTCTCTCTCTCTCTCTCTCTCTCTCTCTCTCTCTCTCCCGCGCGCTGAAGCCCCCCCCCCTTTCCCCCACAGTGGTGCGTCAGCACAACCGGCGGCGGCGGTGGCTGGTTTGTTTTGACTCGCCACTGTGGGGGGATTACTACTAGCAATCCAGAGGGACGAAGTGGCGCCGATCCAGCCGTTCCCGTTCCAGGTCCAGGAGAAGGCGCCAGAGGTCCAGCAGCAGCGGGCCCGCTCCACCATCTCCAGCTCGTCTACATGGGGTGCGGACGATCAAGCGAAGCTGCTTTGTTTGTGGCCACGAGAGGGTCAATAGAGCTTAGCGGTGCCCCAATTACCCTCATTCAGGCGGCGCCCAGGGCGCCCCTTTTATAAATAAATTTTACTTTGTTTATCGTTGCAGATGAGGAGTTGGTTATTTGGCGCCACCCTATCCCTATGCGATGGTAGAACCAAATTCGGGGCGTTATTTTGGTTCTAGGTGGGGGTTATAACGGGCGGCGAGACGCGGACGTCGTCGCTGATAGCCGGAGCGCGGGAAAGCCGAGAGAGAACTAACCGATTGAGAAAAATTCGAGGCAGTTAGCTTTTGACCGCACTCGCGAATAGTTGAGATTATGCGCCAAAAGTTCCAAGTGATCAGCAGCAGCAAGACAGCAATCCTAGCAGCAACAGCAGCATCGAGAGCAGCAACAGCAGCAACGAAAGCAGCAACAGCAGCAACGGCAGTACAGCAGCAACCGCAGCTATCAGAGCTAGTACCGCAACAGCAACACGGCAAGGTGGAGAAGGAGACGACGTTGATCAACGCGATAAAAGAAAGTAGGATATTTTATTTCCATTTATTTATGCGCGATCGACTTGTGAGGCATTTGGCCCCAGTCGCTGATCCGGTCGTATATTTTGTGGCCTTCTCGCGACGCAAATTCCCGCCACTCGGAGGACGAGCTTCTTATTGAATAAACGCCTTTTCCTAGAATCGGTAGTGTGTTCATTTGATTAGCGTTTCGATTCCTCTTTCTATTCAAACCGCCGAATACCACCGCCTCCGCAGACACTACCCAGAGGTGTAGTGCGTACTGAGCACCGGGGAATCGTCGCAGGTAAGCGACCACACGAGCGAGATCAGCATCTCGCAGAAGCCAAGTGCAGGAGCACTTTGTATTTGTACGGTGGCCATAGGCATTTATCGGCCTAGAAACAGCCCCGTTACAATGGCGCCCAACGTGGGGCCAGTTGTAAAAGGATGTCATTTCTTAGGCTGTCCCATAACCATTTATTTTTTTGTTAGACGTAGTGCAGCTCGTCTGCCGGAAAGATGCAGGTGCGAAGCCTAAAAAACTGTTTTACAAACACCGTTTTACCGCAGCCAGTGGGACCACACAGCATGGAAGTAAATAGATGCTTCCATCGTGTATCCATAACTGCGACTGATACGTGGACACATCCAATCAGGTAAGAGAGAAATGACATAATGATTGACCAATCAGTTTAGAATTGATTTAACGCCATCTATATTTTATGACTGAAATTAATTTTTTCAAACATAAAATAATTATTGATAAAAGAATTGAGTAACTTTTTGAATAGGAGATTTGGTGTGATCAAGGTGGAGGAGGGGCAGGAGTAGAATTCATGAAATCACAAAAAGTCTTAATATAAATGGAATATATAGTTTTTATTTGAAAAAAATTTCAATTTACATAGACAATTCTTCTAATTTTTTTACAAGTACTGACGTAATCATTTTATCAGTTCTTTCGATTCTCAATCTAAACCGTTCTTAATCGTGATCTATTTGCTCCCATTCCCCACGACAAGCTATTTTGTACGCATACATTCACATATGCATTAGATGAATTGTCGTCAAATTTTTTTCGTGAAAGCGTACATACTTTTCCATACTGAATTTTTATCAATAGTTTTTTTGTTCTGTTAAGTCGTAGTAAAGTCAATGCTGTTATTCCTCTTATAATTAAGGAATAGTTGTAGCTTGTCAGCCTGCTCAATCAAATTATCAAACAATTTTGTATCCTTATTTAGAGCACTTGATACCCGAGAAGGAAAAAAAATTTGAAATTCCTCATCTAAGATCGCCACTATCTTCTCACCGTAGCGTATTTTGACAGGTTTGAGGGCTATCACCATGTAGTGGCAGTCAAACTCCAATTCAGTAACCTTCTTCGTAGGAAGGTATCCTTTAATAGCGATCTTATTCAGAGCATCAAAGTCCATCTGAGAAAAGATCATCATATAATTTAATATATAAATTTAAATAATTTTTTAATAATAATAAAAATAATGATGAACATACATACTTTTTACGGAGAGAGAGATAGAGAAATAACAAAATGGTAGTAGTACTTCGTCTGTTTCCAGTAGAACTTATTATACTCGTCGAACTAGAACGGCAGCTTTCATACACCTTCCGAATCTTTCCACCTCTACTGCATTGACCACCACCACCATCACCACTACCATTCCAAGAATGATGATGTCAGCATCACTGAAAACGTTTAATCAGGTTAGGACAGCTATTCTCCAACCATCTTAGTAATGGTGGGGGTACACAACCAATAATATTCTTAACTTTCACCACCACCATCTGTAAGTGCCAGCTCGTCGTCCAATCATCGCAATCAAGGTAGGACTGTAGCCCCATGATAGGTTGATTTTTCATCTCCAATATGTGTGTGTGAGTATGCGTGTGTGGTGTCAGTTGTCGTTCTTATAACCGTACAGATAACTTTTATCTAATTCCACAAATCTTCGTTTGGCGTATACCGGCTTGCTTGTCTTTGTCTCATTTTGCGTTATTACATCATGAAATATCGTTCGACGTATAGCGGATTTCGTTAAAATTATTTCCATGTGTGGTGAAGTAATCAACTCTCGAATCCAATCGAAACTAATTTGTTGACTGTTGGCATAATTCAGACGGATTCCTTTAACTTTGCACTCCTCTCCACCATCCGGTTTTCTACACTTGTACGCATAGAACTTTGGACCGCTGAATAAAAAGGTTGATATGTAAATACCAGGACCCATGTCTGCTAGTTCATCCATCAAAATTGCCAGTGTTGTGCCTATCGGTAAATTGTACTCCCCTCTTTGACCCGTGCTAACGTAGAAAACTGAATCGGTGTCGTAGTAAGGGGCTCAAGGACCCAAGGCATGTAGATATTCAAACAATTTGAGACATGCTTGTGCCGTTGTAAATGCTACAAGAACTACACTATCCACTGATGATACCACCGATAATGTCAGAGCCTCATCTCTGTAGCACCAATTCACGTAGAGTGTGTCGTCATTGACGGGTAGTATACCGATAACCTCTATCTCCGCACTGGTGAGTAAAGTCATTAAAGTCTCTGCATTCTTCACCACCACGGTTTTTGCACGCATTTAGACATTAATTGTATGCCCTCATCACGTTCTAAGTCTCCCACGTATTGCTTCTTCTCCTCTTCTGTCTTACAGCCTGGTGGGAATCCCGATGCCATGACTTTTTGGGTAAAAAAGTCATTGATATATTCGGCAAAAATACCTCCACCTTTTCGTTCTCCTTGCTGATATTAGTGTGTCATTTCGTACTGCCAAATTTCATAAATAGTCTTGACCACATACCCCAATCTGACAACAACTTTCACTTCCTCCAACACCCATGTTCCTCGCAATATTCGATCTTCAAGATCTTCGTGTGGTCAATAATTCTGTATTAGTTCTTCGCAGCATGTCCGGTATAGAGGAAATATCAATTTACTATGCATTTTTACAGGTAGCACAGGATGATATAAATTTTGCGGTGGTAGTATGTCACACGCAATCAGTCCATTCACTTGTGAAACATCGTCTACATTCATTCTCACCGACATAAATTTTTGGATGCCCAATGGGATACTTGCCTTGCTTACAAATGAACGGATAAAGGGAGCACATGTCGACATAATTAATCTTCTCCTCACTCTGGCAATCATACACTTTCACTGTATTGCCCGTACATCCGCCGAAAAATGCATCTTGAGGATTGAGCAGTTTTCGCCCCACCAAATTTTCACGAATAAACTGCACGAGTTTTTCATTTTGCGAGATCTCACTATTAAACTGGCACTTCCACTGATCAATCAACTGATAATTTTCTGTTTTTATCCTATCACTTGTAGCTATTGTCCTCTCGTATGTAGCGTCCATTGTTTCACCACTCGTCAAATTTGTATCTCTGTTTTTCCTATAGCATCGAGGACAACCATGCTAAAAACAGCCGTGGAACTGTAATACTATACCACGATGGTCTTCATTGTTTCGTGGTCCAATAAAGCCATCGACCAGGATCTCCTCGGGTAACCTCTTTTCACGACCTCGTCCTGCATGCTCGATGTCACGATGACGAATCCGCTTCTCCATCCACGAGAGCCTCTGGATAGCAATTTCAGATTGATTATCCGTGAATCTGTAACCATGAGGTGACACGATGTCTATTTGGTTTTTCTTCAAAATAGTTTTTCTAAAAACCCTTATACAAGTAGAGGCTATAGTTGTACACTCGGCAAATGAATCGACATTGAATTTTGCAAACATTTTGCGAAAAGCTAAACATGCTAATCTCAAAATTTTTACATCTTGTTTGCAATAGTTCTCTATTTTGATCAGTCTCTCAAATATTTTAAATCTGTCGATTACATCAAATTTATTTTTTAAAAAATACACATGTCTATATCCAGTTGCGTCGTCTTTAAATGTTAACATATATTTCGCACCTCCGAGTGATTCGGTCGCTGTAAAAACACTCGCCCAGCAACCATTGCCTGTGCTCCTTAGTTTTGTCAAACGGCAGTTTATGCGCTTTGCCAAGCAAACATGCTTCACATGAAGATTCAGAGTCATTTTTTATGTTAACTCCATTTACTATTTGTTTGTTAACCATGCGCCGGAGTGTCTTTTTATTGACATGTCCTGTGCGCTCGTGCAAAAGATGCAGATCGACATTTGATACGTTCGCTTCGTTCGGTAGGATCACCCGGAAAAACATCCGAAATAACTCGTTGCCAGTCTTCGCGACGGCTCCAACAAGCACGTTGTTTTGGTAGATTTCTAATGTGTCCTCCTTGAACATCAGCCCGTAGCCCCTGGTAGTGCATACACCGACAGACATTAAATTTTTCTTTAAGGACGGGACATGAAGTACATTTTCTAGTCTGCCTATCACCCAATTCCCGTTAATAAGTTTCTCAATACGTATGGTGCCCCTACCTATGATGCTACAAACTCCGTCATCTCCAAGAACAATATTTCCATCTCGTATTGGCCAATACTCGTGGAACCAATCGCGCCGTGGAGTACAGTGGCGAGACGCAGCGCTATCAGCAAGCCAGATCTCGGATGTGTCGAGCTTCATTATTTGTTCCTTGGTTTCGCATATATTCATGTCTACACAGCACCCAGCATCATTGTCATTATTTAAGACTGCTACAAAAGCGCCAATCGTCTTATCGTCGTTATTATTTGAACTTCTACCTTTCCTATTAAATGTGCTTCGCTTACGGCAATTTCTCGCAAGATGACCTGGCGTCTTACACCTGTAGCACACGGGCGCTGTACGTTGGGCTTCGGCTGGCTTATATTGATGTTTACTGCCTTTATTTCCTTATTGTGATTGTCTATTCTCGCCCATAGTAACAAGTACAGCTACCTCTTCTTCATGTTCACATAGCCGTCGCTCTTCCTTGATTAATCGTTTTTGTAATGTAAACAATGTTTGCTTTTCCGATTGGACGCTATCCCAGGCTGTTACAAAGCCGTTATATTTGGATGGCAAGCTACCGAGAATTTTAGATATAACTGCCACATCAGATATTTTCTCGTCAAGATCGTCAATTTCCGCGATAAATTAAACACCCGCGATACATACTGCACTACAGGTTCACTCGCATCCATGCGATACGCATAAAACTTTTGTAAAAGTGTTGATTTATTGGCCGCAGATTTCTGCTCGTGGATTATTGATAACTTATCCCACATTTCTTTCGCCGTATCACTTGTAATGCAATTATCCAATTGAACATAGTCCATAGCCGATGACAAGATGAACATGGCCTTAGCATTCTCTTTCGACCACTTTTTACCTTTATCTGAGGTCACATCATCTGGTTTCTCTTCGTCACCGGTTACATATCCGAGTAAACCATTAGATGCCAACGCCGCTCGCATCTGGAATTTCCATGCCTGGTAATTCGTACCATCGAACTTCGTTACGCGTTCGTAGGGCACTCCAATATTCTCCGACATGTTATTATTGACACTGTTTGCACTTCTACACTGAGTAGGAAAACAAATTCAAACGCCTTATATACGATTTTTGCAAAACAGGCCAGTGTTGGGTAAACGACACCTTGTAGTACTAATCTAACAGCAAGACGCGTATGCTTGGGCCCATAACCTATTAAGCAATGGGAGTAATAAATTATACACCATTATTCAATAAAGTTATTTTATTTTATTCGACACATTGATTCACAGGACTACAAGGCTCAAACGGAGGCAGCTCGATTTAACCGTTCTGCTCGAACCACCAGATCGCACTGAAGTGCTCGCGGCGCTCGCGCGTATATAAACAGTAGTCAACGGTCGCGTGATTATACACACTAAGACAATAACATTGACTCTGTAACCGCTCCTACTTGGTAGAGACCTTTTCAAATAAGAGTTAAATACCTCAATAGTATTATACTAACGTGGATTAAATTATTAAATTCTCTAGTAATTAAAATAGTATTAGAATAATATTAAAGTGGATTAACTTATTTTATTTAATAACTTGTGTTCCCATTGGCAACACGGGTTTCAGTGATGGTGCGCTGTATGCTGTATTCTTTGCAGCTATGTCTGCGGAGAATTGTGCATTCTGTGAATCAGGTCCCAAAATTGTTACCTATGCTTATGTTTGCACACGTTTTATCTAAAATAAGTCTTTCTTCAGTTCTTCGGTCTCCAAAAAAATTAGTTATAATTAGTTTCACATAATAACGTGAAATTCTCTTATAAAAAAAGAGCTTTGTCATGGCCGGAGAATCGGAGAACCGGAGACCAAAAGTGATCCACTTTAATTAATTTAATGAAAGAAAAAAATATATGATTTGTAAGGTACTTTTCATTGACACAATTTTTTCTTTTATTTGTTAAACATAATCGTTTTTTCATTGTTTCTTAGTAGAAACTAAAGGATACAATTTTTCTCTTTCGTAATTGAGATGTATATACATCTTTTTTTGTTATTTTACAACAATGGATATTTAAGTGTTTTACATACTTAATGAGATTGTTTAATGTATTACAGTGTATGTGTGAGAGGAAAAAAGAAATTTCTGTAACATGATAAGGATAGGGTAATAGGTATACATATTATTTAAATTTTCATGATAGTTTCTGAGTAATGTTTAAGAATATTTTTCTCTTTCTATAAATGTTTATATGTCTCTTCGATTCAATTTTTTTTGCACTAAAGTTCCACCCCGCCTGAGAAAGAATGTTGAACATGAAATTTCAACATTCCTCGCAGTGAGAGTGTAGGAGTTCCCATCATGCTCTTTTTTAGTTTCGAATTTTTATTGCTTCCCTCTTAGGCTCTATATACGAGACTCCAAGTCTATTCGCATTTACCGTCTTAATTCTCCCATTTTTCATTCGGAATTCAAGGTTTCGTTGATGATTCAAAACATCGATAACAGTAAACGGCCCTTCGTATTGGTCTGCCAATTTATATTGCTTACAGCCTTTTAATAACCAAACCGTATCTCCGATTTTAAATTCTTTCGGAATAATTTTATCATAATAATACTTCGATCGAATTTTTGATTCAATTAGCTTTTCGCGTGCCATTTTCTGGAGCTCGTTTAATCGCTTACCAAGATTAATGACATAATCGTTATATGTGGAGATCAGATCTTCGGGCTCAAGTGGCTCGTTTGAAGGAACACATGCTAGGTGTCCAAAAACTAACTCATATGGTGTAAATTGGTGCCCCTCATGTTGCACAGTGTTGTAACAAAATTTAGCTAATTCCAAACATTCGTCCCAAGTTTCGTTATCAAAGCCGTTTTAATATATTCGGTTAGCGAATGCTGTGATCTTTCTAAAGAACCGTTAGATTGCGGATGATAAGCAGTAGTTTTTAATTTAACGATTCGTGATTTTAATTTCTCCTGCTTCTAATCCAGAGAATCTAGGTAATTCGTTGCGCGTATATAGTTGTCGAGCCCCTTTGTCACATGGCGTACCGTCCGAAGTTGTGAAATATATATAATTATCTTTTCGCATAAATAATTGTTCTTTACATTCAACAAATAATTTTCCAAATTTTCTTTCTTTATTTATAATAGGCTCAACATTGTTTTCCTCCTTTGACTCTATACGGGTATTTCTAATTGATTATTATGCAAATTTATTAAATCATCGTTCCGTTCTTCGGTAATCTCGACATTATCCGCGTTATCATTTTCAGATCGATTGTCGTTTTGGTTTTTATTACATAAACTATTAGCGCGTGTATTTTTCCGGCTCCGGCACGTGTCTCTATTGCTAGTACAGGTTCTTCCGTCCGTCTTTCTCCGGACTGCTCGACGGGTTTTCTGGAGAGTGCATCTGCGTTCACGTTAGCTTTTCTACATTTATAGACGATAACGTAGTCGCATGCATTTAATTTAATCCTCCATCTACTTACTTTCGACGTTAGATCTGTTAAATTTTTGAACCAAATTAAAGGTTTGCAATCAATAACTATCGTGAAATGTCTGCCAAGTAAATATGGCCTGAATTGTGATACGTAATATAATATTGCCAAAGCTTCTCGCGAGTATTAATCATATCGGCTTTCAGTGTCGGAAAGTACTCGTGATACGTACCCTATTGGTCTGTCTTTACCTATATCCCCTTGACTCAAAATACCTCCAATCGCATGTAAACTAGCATCGCACGTCACTATGAACGGCTTTGAAAAATCTGCAATTTGTAAAACCGATTTGCTACAAAGTTTTTCTTTTAATACGTCGGATACTTCTTGTGTCTGCTCATTCCATATAAGTTGCACGTCTTTCTTTAATAAGTTACTTAATGGTTTCGCGATTCCTGAAAAATTTTGTACAAATCGACGATAATACCCGGCTAATCCCAAAAATTCACGAATATTTTTATGAGTTCGAGGTAATGGAAAATTTTTAACGGCTTCTAATTTTTTTGGATCCGATTTAACTCCTTCTTTACTTAACAAATGCCCCAAATAAATAACTTCCTTCTTTAAAAATTCACATTTATCCGACTGTAATTTTAAATTAGCTTCGCGTAATCGTTTCAGAAATTTCTCGAATTTAATATTATGTTCCTTAATAGTTTTTCCATAAATAACCGCATCATCTAAAAATAGAAATATTTTTTTGCCTTGCATATCTTTAAAAATCTTATCAACACAACGTTGAAAGGTAGCAGGTGAGTTTGAAAGACCCATTGGCATTTTAGTGAATTTGTGTAAACCGTTCGAAGAATAAAAAGCTGTTTTATGTCTGTCAGCTTCGTGTAAGGGAATTTGAAAGAATCCTTGAGCAAGATCAAATACGGAAAAATATTCAACTCCGCCTACTTGATCGATTATATCTAATATATTTGGCAATAGATATTTATCTTTTATAGTTACATCATTTAATTTGTGAAAATCAACAATTACCCGATATCGTTTATTACCTTTAATATTCGGAGATTTCGCTACTAAAAATACAGGTGAAGAATAATTAGAATTAGAAGGCTGGATTACACCTCCATCGAGCATTTCTTTTATTTGACGGTTGAGTTCTTGTTTAAGAGCGTGAGGAAATCTGTAAGGTTTAGTACAGATAGGCACATTGCTAACGGTTAATATCCTATGTTTAATAGAATTAGTAGTCCCTAACTTTTCCCTTTTTAAATGAAAGCAATCGGCACATTCCTCTATAAGGCACTCGATTGGTTGTCGCAGTTCGGTTTCTATATGACCATATCTTAGTAATGGTTTCAAACGGTCTATTCTTGGCGTTTCGGCATTTTCAGCTTCCGTGACTTGGAAGATAGGAATTATCATTACGTTATCTGGCATTCCGTTGGCAAAATAATCTTTATCTGAAATTTCCATATAATTGTAACATAAGTCATCCATTTGTCCTTTCTCAATGTAATTTTTAATAAAATGACAATTATTTAATCTACGTTCTTGTGTATCTCCGTATAATTTTTCAAAAGTTTCAGCATTAACAGATCCTTCTTTCAGCAAACAATTCTCAAGTTGTTCGTTGAGTTCATAATCAGTAGCATTATTGCAATTATCTCAAAATTATCGCTATTTTTATTCTCTTCACATATATTCTCCGTAACCTCATCAACAAATACATTTTTCATATCAATATCATCATTAATCATTTCATCATCAATAAGTTCAACAATATTAACTTTATTTTTCATCTCAGTGTCTTCTGCACTGGATTCAATTTTATTCATATCGACATTTTTATCTATATTCACATAATTTGTATGCTCACTCTCGTTGCCTTGAGAAATGTTGGCTTGTAAAAGTTTCTTTAAACGCTCAATTTCTTTAAATAAATTCTCAAGATATTCAATTGTATATATATTTTCACTTGATTTGTCATGTATTTCTCGAATATTAATTATGTCATTTTCTATAACGTCACGATCATTAGCGACAAAATACGCATAAATATTTTCCGCATTTTGGTTAACATAAATACTTTCATCCCATACATACATGGTTCATCGGAATATAGTCCATTTGTGTGAAGCTACCGCTGACACGTGTATGTAAATATATCTCCCGATTTTCAGATCATTTCCTTGGATACCGTGATAACGCGCTAGTGAGTAAGTGGGTGTGTGTGCGTGTATGAGTGTGTGTATGTGATATATATATATATATATAGTAATCGTAGTGTTTCCATTACAGTTTGAACAAAAGGTGAGGAAAATATTACCCTAAAACAAAAACATCCATATTATTGACAGGTCCAGATAGGGATAGCTGTTATTAAAGTTGAAGAAGCTTATTTTGTCATCTATTTAAGTTTCGAGAAGACAACTTTTACTTTAAGGATTAAACGTAACGAGATTTTTCTGATGAAAATGCTAACCACTTTAAAGAAAAGTTTCCAAGAAACGCAACATTTTTTATGTATTAAAAAAAACAGGAGTCATAATTTATAAAAAAACAGACTGCACTATTTAGTGTACAAATTTACTTTAGATTTTTAATAAGTTATTTTTGTAAAGAGAGAACTAAGAAATGTGATATGTGTCAATTACAATGATCAAAGAAATAAATACACCAAAGTTAATGTTAGATTCAAAGAACTGAAACATTTTAAGATTGTCATAATAAAAGCAATATTATTAAATTACAATTTATTTTTTATTTTTGTATCCATGTGATATAAATTGATTAATTTTATTACATTAATTCTTACATTCTTATTCAGCTTTGTGAATATCAATTTTCTCTTGCTTTCCGAAAATGTTTTCTCTGTTTACCATACGCCCATTCGGCTTTGGATATCTATGAAAATGAACAATTGGATTCTCGGATGATTTTATACCACACGTTTTCACGCAACACTTAACATTATACTTCTGTTTTTTGTGATTGGAAAAATCCAGAGTTTCCATCTTTGAGTTATTAATAATGATCACTCTATTTTTTTAATTAAGTAACTCTATTTAAATAAGATTGTATATATATATATATATATATATATATATATATATATATATATATATATATATATATATATATATATTATTTCATGTCATGAATAATTATTTTATTCATTGCATGGTCTTATCGTTATCTTGTTGGTATCGGATATCAACTATATGACTTGAATAGTAGCCGCATGTATGATAAAATTAATAATGATAGAAGCAAGTGCATTTTTAAGTAAATAAATGTTGTGTACACGGCACTATACCCTACAATCACACATTATTTCACAAAAACACTAATCAATATAAAAAAAGGTTCAGTTTTTAATTTAGAATAAATATCAGCTATGTTTTCTAGATGCTGTCTGCTTAGTGTGTTTACTTACACTGATTCAAACAGCAGTTTGAATCAGCAGCAAGGTATTGGAGTTAGTAAATAATAAGCCGTGTGAATTTTTTCGAAAATTGATCTGCGTGTATCAAACACATTTGAGTTCCGATATCCACTAACAGGTGTCGCTCTGGGAGTTTCAAATAGGTTCCAAAATAGACTCCTGGGTTAGAATGTTGGAAAAAGGAACTAAAATTGACCGTCATAATAAGATTACATAAAAGTTTAAATATTTGATTTGAATGCATTGGCATACATGTTAGGTAATTAAATAGAATTATATACATATACGAGTACATAACATATTATACATCAAAACAAAATAAAAATTTTTATTTTTTAAGTTATTTTAAAACATATTTTATCGGTATTCAACTTATACAAAATAATTAAATTAAATATTCAGTAATAAATAAAATAGTAATGGTAAACAACGATTTATAAAAATACATAATTTATCAAAAAACAGTAAAAAAAGTTCTTCTTGTATTTAACTCATAACTTTGTAAGGATATTTTTTTTCTATTAGATTGGGAGCGTATTTTACGGAAAATTTGGTATCAAAATAGAAAATAAAATAAAATTGATATTTTGAAAATTTTAAGGTGTTTGACCCCCTTAATTTGTGTACAAACAGCTTGGCAGTCCCAACGTGAACATCAACAAATTGTTAATATGTATTGTCTATATCGTTTATACTAAAAGAAAAGAAGAACTTTCTAGACGAGTATTTTTGGTGAGACCTATTTTCAGAGAAGAGCGTCGGTTACTCCAAGACCTTAGTGACAATTTAGTTATAGAAATTATCACTCAAGTTGAAGAAAAATATTTTGACTTTTTCAGAACGAATGTACAAGTATTTAATGAATTACTTGATTTGTTGAGTAAGAAGACCTATACTAGCTAAAATTTGTCTCGAGATTCGCATAAGATGTATTAGCTGATATTGTTTTCCCTGAGTCAACCGAAGAATTTTGGAGAAAAAAAGCTGAAACTTTAAAAAAAATAACAAACTTTCTCGATTGCATTGGCGCTATAGATGGATAACATGTCTTTGAACAAGTAAGTAAAAAGAATTTGGTATACAAGTAATTATTATTTTCTGATTAGATTTAAATTTGTGTATGACTTTTATTTCAGGCACCTCCTAATAGTGGTTCAACCTATTACAATTATAAAGGTGAGTACAGTATTATTCTAATAGTTATAGTGAACGTAAACAGATTATTTACTATGGTTGATATAGGAGCAGAATGAAGACGCAGTGGTGGAGGTATTTTTATGGATAGCGATGTTGGCCAAGCTTCTACTGATAAGGAGATAAATTTGCCTCTACCAAGGTTACTCGAAGAAAATAAACTCCTTTACCGTACGTTTTCGTTGACGATGAGGCATTTGCCTTAACTGATTCTATGGTGAGGCAGAATCCACGAAGAACCGATTTAGATAAAAAAGTTTTCAATTATAGATTTAGTAGAATTATTTAATTGGTTTTATTGGAATAAATTAGCTCTTGGAAAAATCATGAAGATAGTCCCCAGTACAGCATTCGGACGGAATCGCTTCCCCGCCGGACGCTGGGGGGATGTATGCAAACAATATGTCTCGATATCGGCAGCCCGATTATAATTTTTTAGACTTAGTAGAGCTCGACGAACAGTAAAATGCCATCCTTGCATCGATAGAAAATGGTATTAGAATAGTAAAAGCAATTGTATGCTTGCATAATTATCCTTTTCAAAAAGATTTGGCTATTCCTATTACCCAGCGCCAGTATTCGCAGCCCACAGATAACGTAACAACACATCATATACAACTTTTTTTACCTAACGGAAATCCAAGATGACGTAGTAATCAAAATGCAACATAAATCAGCGATGGAATTAAAAATTATTTTTTTAGATCAGAAGCCGTGGATTTACAATAGAAAAAGGCTATTAATAATAGCCTTTTTGCTGAACAAAAAGAGAAGAGCCTACTGGAACATTTGAGGCAACGGTATGTTTATTTGTAGGCATATTATGATTCCGCGGGCTTAGGACTCTTTTTGTATCATTGAAAGATGATTGTGTTGGCCCCACAGTTTCAATTTCAGTAGCTGGCTTTTTATATCCCTGCTCTTCAATTCCATCACCATCATTAGTGTTCTCTTTATTTAATGTTTTATCCAATTGAGAATTTACTGACTTTTTTGAATTTGTTGCATTACGTTTTGATTTGAAGCTTTTGATTTCAAGATATCGTTCTATTTATAAATAGAAGTATACTTTAATGAATGTATTTTACTTCATTATGATAAAAAAAATTTACTTACGTTTTATAAGTTATAGGTTCATTTAAAAAATTCATTATCTGATAATAACTAAAGTTAGGTGGGACAACTTAAGTTGCAGCTAAACCATTTTTTGGAGCCGCATATTGAGTCTCAAGAATCTTTTTATGTATTCATAAAATCGACATACCCACAACAAATTTGTAGCACAAAAAGTTCACATAAACATAAGAGTTTTGGTCTCAAATTTTGAATGAATTAACTGTTGAAATAACAACTACAATTTACTAACGTTTGATCGGCTTTGCCAAATAGATTATTGCCGAAAAGCAATACATAATTTCGCTATAAAGATCTTTCTGCTCAAAAGAATAAAACCGCAAATATGATTATTTGTACTCAATTTACCTGCGCAGACAACATATTTTTATATATCACAAAAATACTTGAATAAATATAAGAAAAATAAATATAAGAAAAATCTAGAAAATTCTGTTACGTATGTACACCCACTATTAAATGAAACTTTGAATATTAAAGAAAGCGCGCCATGTTCTGCGCATCGCCAGGTGACGTAAGATTGATCGGGGTCAGGGAGGATTAGGTACACCACAACTTTCTTTGTATGCGTCATGGTGCACCTAACTCTCCCTGACTTCGGTCAATCTTACGTCACCTGACGATTCGCAGAACATGGCGCGCTTTCTTTAATACTCAAAGTTTTATTTAACGATAGGTGTACAGTGTCCGGACAAAATAACTTTACATTATGCGCCACAACATGTCCGCCGGTTCTGTTGATAACGAGGCTTCCTTCAACAAAGTTAGGTCAGACGTATCGGCGGCTATAGGTAGCGATTCTATAAAACTCAATGCGTCGAGGTTGACGTCGAATAGTGAACATTGCGCGTAATTTAAAATGGCAATGCAATTTATACAACAATATTGAATTTAATCGAGTTCTAATTCAAAAAGGGCGATTTGGATACCGCATTTAATTGAATGGGAAATCTTATTGAACCCTATCGATTATTTTTAACAGGGAAATGTAGTAGAGCATGCGAAATATGCGAAAAAACAAGAGGTTTACAAACGGACATATGGCGCCTACAGAAACAAGTATTAGAGCCGTATAATCTAAGTAGATAGATTTCGTTTAGTTCTATTATAAAACAAAATTAAAAAAATATAGCTAATTTATCAAAAACTAGGAAAATTCAGCTAAAGCTTTTATTAAAATTTTAAAACTGTATCGTGTAATTACGGAAATTAAGCGATGACGATCGGCAGATATGAAGGATTATAATGATTATTATGTGTTGATGAGACACACACTTATACACTTGCACACACTTTCTACGAAGGTATGAGAGACAAGACATTTTTTCATGTCTTTGTATATTTTTATGCAATGTTGTAGAATAATATTGTTTTAAATATATTATACAAATAACTTGATAATAAACAAATTTATATGCCATATATGTACTGCAACGTTTTAATGAAATCATCCCACAATTTTTTTTATAATGTCGACTGTAAAATTTGAATAATACTTTTGATCACATAACCACGACAAATGAATTTTTATTTGATTGTGACGTACAAAAATATTTTTTCCAATGTACATTTACTATCCCATCTTTTATCGAACATAGTCCAGAATACTTTAATCGCTTGTTTGAAAAAAAAGTGTCTGCCATGTATGCAAGTACTGAGTAAAAATAGAGAAACGTGTAGGTATAAAATATTTTATTTTCGTTAGCAGACTTCTACATATACAGTTATGATAAATCGATTTCGAAGTATATCGAATCATATTATGATTCCGCGGGCTTAGTACTCTTTTTGTATCATTGAAAGATGATTGTGTTGGCCCCACAGTTTCAATTTCAGTAGCTGGCTTTTTATATCCCTGCTCTTCAATTCCATCACCATCATTAGTGTTCTCTTTATTTAATGTTTTATCCAATTGAGAATTTACTGACTTGTTTGAATTTGTTGCATTATGTTTTGATTTCAAGCTTTTGATTTCAAGATATCGTTCTATTTATAAATAGAAGTATACTTTAATGAATGTATTTTACTTCATTATGATAAAAAAAATTTACTTACGTTTTATAAGTTATAGGTTCATTTAAAAAATTCATTATCTGATAATAACTAAAGTTAGGTGGGACAACTTAAGTTGCAGCTAAACCATTTTTTGGAGCCGCATATTGAGTCTCAAGAATCTTTTTATGTATTCATAAAATCGACATACCCACAACAAATTTGTAGCACAAAAAGTATATACTTACCATCTTTTTCTATAGAGCGCAGATTTTATAAATTCAATCATAATTATTTAAAGATTATACTACTTTACAACAGAAAATCAAACTTCCTATATAAATAATCTAAATAAATAACCAAGTAGCACAATCACCCAGCTACTGATCGCTATGATTGCAAAAATGAAGGTGAAATTGATCAAAGACTGTCTTTCGTGCTCTTCTGTATTATATAATTTAAAATAATACTTAGCATTACAGTATACATAATTGAAATTCATCGTGATTTATTTATAATAAAAATAAAAAATACCTCTGAATTAAGACATGAAAAAAAATTTGACCACACCGAGAATCGAACCCGAATCAATAAGTCAATAGGACAACACGCTAACCCCTAAGCCATCAAGATCGTTGAGAATATATAATTAAAAGTTACATATGATCATCGAACTCACGTGGGGGCTTGGAATTTGTTTAAGCTTAAATTTTAGCTTCAGTTTCAGTTTAAGTTTAAATTTAAGTTTCAACAAAAGCTTAAATTTAAACGAAAGAAGGGGTTTCAAAATATTTATCTTTATCCTTATAACTTCTTTCGGTACAAGTAATCGGTTATTTATGTACGGTTTTGTTAAATTAATAATAAAAGGATTGTTTATTTATTATAAAAATTAATGCCTATACGAATTTATCGTGAAAATTTACAAATATATCTTCAATATTGTATTACTTTTTTATTTGAATGTATCAAGTGTAGAACAAACGCACATTCTATGTTTATTTTGTATGAACTTTTTACAATATAATTAATAATTGTATATAATAATTATATATATAACATTAACAACACGATAAAAAAAGTGGTTTTATGTGGATTTGAACTCCGATATATTTTGTAATCAGGAGTTCGCTGATCAGTACGATAAGTCGCCGACAGGCGGCTCTCATACTCGCTAGGTCAGGGCTTTTTAGTCGAGCGGACCTGGCGATCTTCGCCAGGAAAAGAGGTCCATGTTGGAAGTACGGAGTTTGATCTCCTTCTCTCTTCCTCCATGCTCGATCCTTAGCACTGAAGGCCATGTTGTTCTGATAGGCCATTGCGTCGGTAGCATTGCCGGAGTATCCGGATACCCTGAGCCTGTAACCGCTGTCCTCGCTGCCGACGCTGAAGTCCTCATAGTTGGCGAGCCAATGGTTGCCCTCGATGTCGATCATCCGCACTTGCAGCCTGGTATAGTTTCCACGGCTGAGTCGATACAGGGCCTCGTTTCCGGCCCAGAATTCGGCTAGCGGCCATCCAAAGCCCCGGGCGTACTCGTCCCAGCTGCGATCGAAGTCGAGACTGCCATCCGTCCTGCGACCCACGAGGATCCAGCCACCCTTGCGACAGGCGGCGAGCATGGGTGCGCCTGGACCCGGAGCCAAGAGACTGAGACCATCTTTGGCGTCCTCGCAGCCGGCGGGCAGACCGTCCACCATGAGCCTGTACTCGTCCTCCACGTGTTCGAGTTCTCGGCCAAGTCTCTCGATAGTCGCCAATGCCGAGGTCATAGTCTGGAGTCGGTTGATCGTGGCCTGCTGCATCTCGCTCTTCTCCTGGAGTTTGGATGCGCTGACGGACAACGCCTGGACGGCACGTTTGAGACTAGCCAGTTCCTCGCGTCCCACGCCGAGTTCGGCAGCCTGTCTCGCCGCTCCGACCTCCAGCTGTCCGATGGCTCTGGCAGCCTTGGTCTGATTGGCCGTCAGCGTCTGGAACATCGACTCGCTCTTACTGCTCACCTCGAGGTTGGCGGCGCTCACATTGCTCAGCCTGGTCTCCAGCAGCTCCACGCGTCCGGCGAGTCTCGCTCCGGATCGAACGGCTGCGCGAGCTACCTCCAGCAGGTGTCCGCGCTTGCGCGAGACCAAACCGATCTTGTGCTCGAGCTTGTTCAGTCGCTCGTCGAGCTGATGATGCGCTAGTTTAGCCGCCGTGTGATGAGCCGATACTCCGTGGCGTCGACTACTGCAGCCGGTCTCGCACTTGATGGAGAGGGACTTGAGCTCGAGCTCCACGCTGTTCAGCTAGAAGCACGCAAGAGGAAAGGCTTTTTTATTATAAGCGGGAAAAAGAGATTTCAATAAGATAGGGATCAATAAGATTTACCATTCAATTGAATACGGTATCCGATTCGCCCTTTTTGAATTAGAACTCGATTAAATTCAATATTGTTATGTAAATTACATTGCCATTTTAAATTACGCGCGACGTTTATTATTCGACGTCAACCTCGGCGCATTGAGTTTTATAGAACGGCCACCCATAACTACCGATGCGTCTGATCTAACCTTGTTGACGGAGCCCCGTTACCAATAGAACCGGTGTCCATGTTGTGGCGTGTAATGTATTTTGTAAAGTTATTTTATTCGGACACTGTACATAATAATAATGTATATAACCCGCAAAGCTTTTCGAGTGCATATATTGCATTGTCACTACATTTCTTCGAACAGAAAACGATATAAGAATAATCAATATAATTTATGATTTAAATTTTTCTTATTCACCGATCTCTCTACTTTAAAGGGTGAGCATAGACTGAAATATAAAAATTGTGCCTGCTATTTATATACAATCTAGCGCATGCGTAGACTTCGTATATAAATAACAAGAAAATTATTCCTAAATTTGTCTTTCATATTTGCGCCATCCATAGCCTCCGTTTCGGTAAATCAGGGAAAGTGTCTTGGCATAATAATACTTATTTAAAGGCGAAATACTGATCAGTTTTTCGTTATCTTGAGTATATAACTATATAATGTTTTACAAGAGTTGTCCATCATTTTCTAGAAAAATCACTGCAACTTCATTGCCATTAGCTCCGTTGTATCTATTCTTATCTAAATTATCATTTCGTTACATTACCATAATGCCAGTTTTTAGTTTGCAACCATTTTTCATGCATCGTTGTAGTTCTTCATTTTTTACCTTAAGCATCATTTCATAAGCTTTAACGTAATTGACTTGATAATTGCGCTTCTATGTCAAAATCCACGCATCACCACTATATGATCTCGAACCCTTTATAACCTAAGTTTTTTTCTTGTAATAAACTATTTTAAATACGACTATTATAAAATATATTTTATAATAGTCGTATTTAAAATAGTCTATAAAATAAATAAATAGTAATAGAAAGATAAGGAACACTGTAAACAAACAGTAATAATTTTTATATTTGTTCAAAATCTACAGTTCACAAGAAATAAATTAAATTTTGCATTAAAAATAAACGAAAATTAATCAAAATCGTATATATTTCAAGGAGACATATACACCTTAAATTGTCAAAAAATAAAAAATCATAAATTATTTTTATATTTGTCTTTAAGTTTTTAAAAAATGTATTAAATAGTGATACTAAACTCAAAATACTGTAAACAACAAGTGACAATTTTTAGTTGCATCATATACCAGGTGCAACATGTCTTCGAAGGCCAAATTCCATAATTTTCATTTTTAGAGTTACAACTGACTTACTTCTGTTCTGGTCATCAGATAGCACTTAACTTTTACAAAATAGCTTGAAATACATGTATTTAGGTTATGAATGTGAAGATTTACAAATAAGTTAAATTTAACCACTTCTTATCTTAATTACGAATGGCTCGGAAAACATTTTTTTTTTCAACATACATTTTATTTTTTTTGCTCAAAAGAAGTTTCTATCAAACAACTTTTCAAAATTTACGTTTCTCTCGCATATATCACACATGGCCTCATATGAGGCAATTAGGCCTTAGAGAAATAAAATTTTGAAAAAAATGTTTGTCTCAAAAATTAGTTTATTGATCATTTATATGTATATATAAGAGCGTCTATTGGACGGAAGGCTCCCCGAAAAATTCCAAATAAATGTACTGCATACATACTTGTGTTAAATAAAGTTATTATGTACGAGTTTTAGTTGTACATAAATTTTCATATTATGTCAAACTGCTGATTGTCAAGTTATTTTATCCCATTCCTTGTTATTATAGAAGATTAGTAAACTAATTTTCGAACTAAATACTTTTTTTTACAATTTTATTCCTGTAAGGCCTAGTTGCATTATACGAGACCAAGATTGAATTGAATGGGAAATATAAAAGATTTAATTTTTTTAATAAACTTATTAGCGCTTCTATTTTGTGTATTCAACTACCACATGAATTATATAAAAAAATTATTCTATATTGTTAATAAATTGTTTTTTCATTTTTTAGTACCGTAAAAATAGGTATAAATTAACTACACATTTTTTCTTTAAATTTATTTTGTTTGTACTTGAATAGTAGAATAAAATGAGAGCAAAAGTTTTATCAAAAGAGGTATGAGTGACCTCTCAACATGCGAGTTATGTAAGTGGTCCATATGCGGCCATCGGTCAGAAAAGGTTAAAAACATTATGTTTAAATTAACAATAAAATTTGTTTAAAAATTGAAAAAAATAAAAATTTTTTTTTTAATTTACACATAATTTTTTTAATTTATAGTTCCAATAAATAAAATACTGTTTTAATATATAGTAGTATGTTAGTATTTCTTTTTAAATGTTTTCTTTATGCAAACTTAGAAAAATTCGAAGTCTAATAATTTAATATATGTAACATTCAAATGTTATAGGAGGAAGCCAAACTGTATAGAAAAATCGAGTTTTAGAGATTATCTTAACTCAGAAACCAATCAACCAAATCATTTAAAGTTTTAACAGTAATTACTTTTTGCTATGATAAATCACCAAAATTTTTTAAGGAAGTCTACTGTTCAGTTTTAAAAATATAAAGAATCAACAAAGATTTTTTTTTCAATTTAATCAATTATATCTTAAAAACTATAAGGATTTAGAAGCTACGCGAAGAACTTAGCTACGACGTATAAAATATCTATCTTTTCCCAAAATCTCAAGAGCATAATAGCCTTTTTACGTCTGTAATCGAGTAACAAAAAAAACCTCGTTTTTTTCAGTTTCCGATTTATAACTAAATACATATTTAGTTAAATAACTTGAAATAGGATATAGTTCAACACGTGACCCATCAACATGATTTTTTTCGTGAGGTTATGATGTGTAGTTTCGGAGACATGAATTTAAAAAAAATCACCTTTTTCATTGTTACAGCCGAACAGTGCAGTCGATCCCATCGACTAAACGGAAAAAGTAGGTCATTTTATACTCTTTCAAATGCATTATAGCTGAATTGTTTGTAATAATGGGATGATTGAAAAATGAAACTAGTTGGCACGAAAACTAGTTGGCAAAATAGAAAATTACAGCTTTTCCCCAATTCAGAATCTAAAAATACATATACATGTTAAATTTTATATTGATTGAGTAGTTCCAGAAATATTACGGTATACATATTTGCAGGATTGGGGTAAAGATAGGTGCGGCGAACACCAGCCTGGGCTGCCTGCTTATCTTATAGGAACGGACCAGAGGTTATAGAAAATTGACTCCCGATGAAACTGAACAACAGGTAGTTTATTCAATAACTGAATAGGTTGGCGGTCAAGCCAAGACTTCTAATAATATTCGGAGAAAACCGTATTTAAGCACCCCCCCGGCTCGCCACCCATCCTAGCGGCTCGCGAGAGGGGGGAGCGGCGAGCGCTGGCGCTGGTGCTGCTAGGAGATGGCTCTGGGCACCAGCGTTTGTTTCCGTCGACTCCGGGAGACTTGGCCGTTTCGAGTCCTCACACATACACACACACACATCCAGACACACACACACCCATCCATACCGACATTTTCTAAAAACACATGATTCGAACTCCAAACATCTCAAAATGGATTTCTAACCTGTTTTTGACGAAGATGAAAATTTTACTATTACAAAGCTTCCTCTATGAGGAAGCAATTTACAATATTTATATAATATATGATCGCCATAGAAATAAAACCGAGCGAGCGAGGATTCCGCTGCTAGTTATTATTAACATGCATTAATATCTACGACTTCTTTTTTGAATTTGTAAACAATCTTTGAGGTTATAGTAACTAGTATATTACTATACTACTAAATTATCGTTCGAAACGAAAAGATCACTTCACCTGTAGATTATGTTTACACTCGAGATACCGAAATAGTAGTTTTCGATACAAGTGCGTAAAAGTTGATTCTACACGAGTTAGAGGTTGATAAACTCACGAGTTTACGAGGATTACAGATAAATATAAGCGCGCGTAGCGCGTTTGAAGTCGTCTAGTTAAGTAAACTATAACATGATTAGTATATATAACATGGCATACTCTTAAAATAATTTATTTTTATAGATTAATTATTATATTATAGATTTTATCATGTATTTATTTAATAACAAATAAATGTTAATATTATAATATTACTAACAATACGTACATAGCATAAATATTAATTCGGTTCCATATACCAAACTTATCAAAACTTCATAAATTTTGCTAAAACTACAAAATACAACTGAATCAATAATATAACTATTTAAGGAGATGTCTAAGACAAAAAATATGTGTCAAAACAATGATTAAATTTCAGATTAGTAAGGTATAATGCGTAGTCATAAGCTAGTTCAAAGCTTTGTAACCACCCCTGCAATTTTCAATCACTAGTCCGGGGGTCCACTACTTTCCGTGGCTATTTCGCGCCCGTCTCGAACACCAAAGCTTTTTTATGTATTTTCACCGAATTCCAATTCCGATGGTGCTTGACTTCAAAATGGTCAGAAAAAAGTTATAAAAAATTTATTGTTGTAATTTCGAAAATCGTCGTTTTCAACCCGATAAAATGTGTTTTCAACAACTATTATGCCTATTTTAGATAACTTTTCTTAAAATTATTATTATTAAATTATTATAGTATTAAATCAATTCTCCTGAATAAATATATGTGAAAAAAATGTAAAAAAATTAATATTATCAAGATATTAACAGAATTGATAAAATGATAAAAATTTACAAAATTTGTAAATTTTTGACTATTTACTTTGTGGAATATTTATTTTCCAGATTCCTGTTTATCTTATAGTTCTGTGTAACTTGTCTTGCAAAGCATATCCCTATACTAAACTTGACATGCACGAAGCTTTTGTAATGAGAAATACTCTCAATCATCGAAACCCCAAATTGACTCCGCCGAAGCTGAGATTTGTGCTTGTACAGGTTATATTCTTATCTAGCGACATAAAACATGCTATATATAGATAACCAAAAATATTTTTACAGAAAATTTTCTTCTGTTTTGAGTTATATGCTATTTAAGTTGCCTACACGCAGAAAAATGATAGTTTTGAGGCAAGAAGATTTTCCTCTTGCCTGAATCCACGTGATTCAAAATGAAATTCATTTTCATGCCAGAAAAAAAATCTTAATTGAAAAAAAAATTTTTTTGATACAAGAGGATTTTCATTTTGAGTCTAAATGCAATTTTCCATTTCAAGCAAAATGATTCTTTTTGAACCAATAGTTTATAATTTTGACGCAAAAGGAATCATTTATTGCTATTCATAATAAAGCGTTAATGATAAATCAATTGACTATTTAACATTATAATTATTAATCGGTAACTATTTTAAAACTTTTGAACCACCAGCAATATTGTATTCGAAGCTGTGTGTTTTATCTACCGGCAGTCTTTTATATGAGTGAACAGTCGCACGCGTGAGTAGAGTGCACGCGGTTGTATCAGGCGTATTGGCCGTGTATTTTCAAATAAACTGTGCAAAAAAAAATACAACAATAAAAAGCAGATACGTTTTTAATATAAATATTGACTGTCGTATACATTATGAAATGTATAACTTGCAGTATTCAATATATAATGCATTAGTCAAGTAGACAAGTACACACCTAACTTTCAAACTGAAAATCCTCTTGTGGCCAGAGGAATACAATTCGAAACTCTGGATGTATATATAGGTATACGACCAAACATTTAGAAGACGTCTTTGTTGTGTTCGCGCAGTTGTGTTTATACGCGGGATACGAGCAGTCGTTAAAATGGTTTAAAGAAAAGGGCTTAAAATATGCAGTTAATAATTTTGTTATCGTAGATTCGTTCGACATTTTTCCTATCCTACTGGAAGTAGTTTACATAATTATTCATCCGGAAAATAATCAAAAGTTATTAATTGGAAAAATATGGAATGCAATCGGATTCAACGAGCATATTCATAGCTGTTGGATTACTGAAACAGAGAAATGGGACATCAAAACAATTTCAGATTCATCAGAATATGTTTCTGTGCATAAAATTATTTCGAGTTGTGATGGGGAACCGTATGTAGTTCTGTACGCATAAAGTAGAATTTTATTTGCCACATTAGTTGTGAATTAAAAATTGTATTTGGTTTCACTTAAAGTTTTTTATATAAGTACGTTAATAAACAATTGTTTTAAAATTAATCTATAGATTTATTTATTATATTTGTATCAAGAAATACCCTTTTGGCTCAAAATGAACAACATTTTGGTTCAAAAGGAATCAGTGTGACTCAAGAAAAATAATTTTTTTGCAAGATGATTTACATATAAAAAAATAGTTTCTTGAGGCAAAATGAATCCTCTTCTGCCAAAATGAATTTGAGTGATCCAGTTTTTTCTCTTATCTATAGAGGATTCCTCTTAAGGCAAAAGGATCTTGAGAGAAAATTATTTTCCTCTTGAATCAATAATAATTATTCTTGGGTACAAATGTAAGATTATTTTCCTCTTGAAACAAAAGGATTCCTCTTGCCGCAAATTGACATTTTTCTGCGTGTAGCTAACTTGCAATAGTATATATATATGAATGAGAGAGAGAGAGAGAGAGAGAGAGAGAGAGAGAGGGAGGGAGAGTGAGAGTGAGAGTGAGAGGGAGGGGGAGAGGGAGAGGGAGAGGGAGAGGGATAGAGAAAGAGAAAGAAAGAATCATAGCCTGGATGATTTTTATGAAATTGTGCTAGGATCGCCTTTGGCCAGCTCATTGTATCTTATTATAAAATCAATTTTTTTCGTAATATTCGGTTTATTTCTCTGTAGGAAATTGATGAAAGCACTTGATGTTTGTTTTAGTCTTGTGGCCAAATTATAACATTTAAAACAATCACGAATTTGATGTATAACGAAAGAATGACGAAGACAATCTATTCAATCGCTGCCAAGTCTTTGGTACTTAGCTTCTTCATGTAATATTTTTCAGTAGAGAAGTGCAAGGTATAATGTAGTTTGGCCCACGCAACTAATATTTATTTAGCCGTAGATTGTTTTCGTTATTTGGTTCACGTAAATGCGTGCGCTATATAACATATACCGTGTATATACACAGAAGAAGATGTCGAGCTGAAAAATATCCCATTAAGTTATATTCCACTTGAATTCTTTGCCCAGCGTTGGCCATCTTGATAAAATTGGCTCGTCATTAAATACACTCCCATTCGTGTAACGCATCAGCACCCCACACACGGAATGACATCCTACAGTTGCTGATCATCTTTTTGAAAAGCAAAATTTTAGAAAAAATGTTCATTTAGATTTTGAGTTATAATTCTAAAAATATAAACTGAAATTACTTGAAAATTAAATGGTAGTTAGTTTTAAGAAGACACATCACCATATTAATTTTCGTCAAATAATATTTTGTTTTCAATTAATAAAAGCAAAAATAAAAAAAATAAACAAATGATTTGTAATGACTGTGGATATAATGAGTCTTATGCAGAGGAAAAATATATAAATCAGGACAACCAAAAAACCTATATTTTCTCAAAATTTGACTAGGATTAAAAGTTTTGCGCTCCCATAAACATCAGATATAGAAAACGCATATTTTCCAGTTTTCCATTTTTTTAAATAAAATATAGTCAATAAAATGACTTGAAACTTTTTTAATATATACGTCTTATAATCATGTATTATCTTAATTTGTTTCAACAAATTTGACTATTTAGTTAGTAAGATATGAATTATTTTTAAAGATCATCTTGTTCTTTTCTAATAAAACCTGGTCAATGTCATTTCTTTCAGATGCATAATAGCTTAATTTATTGTATCTATGACATTATTTGAAAAAACACAAAAGAGTGATTTTCAAAGATCAGAAATTGGCTATAAAAAGCGAGTCAGTCAAATAAAAAGAAGTTTTTCGCGCTTTAGACACGGAAAACCGTAATAATTAACTTTATAGATTTGAAATTTGTTGTCTAGAAACTGATACCTAGAGCGCACACACATACGTCCGCACAGACATTTTCCAAAAACCATGTATTTCCTTCCAAATACCTCAAAGCACATTTTTAACATGCTTTTATAAAAACTTAAAAAATTACTGTTACAAATCTACCTCTAGAAGGAAGCAACATAAACCGCGAGAAAGATTTGTAATAATATTTATAACAAGAAGCCTTGAATGACATTGATAAAATAAAAAGCACGGACATGAGGAAAAATTAATTATTTTCTTTGTTACAGGAAAAACAAGCAGAATGTGACGTGTTAAATCAAAATTGATCAAGTATAAGCTGAGATATATGCGTATACGAATAAAGATATATACATATATATACGGGCATTTTCTAAAAGTACTATTTTTGTCTAAAAATGCCTCAATACACATATTTTTTTTAGATATGTCGTATTATAAGATTTTGCCAGTCAGCGAATCGTTACATACTACTTTATATGCTGATCGATAGACAGTAAGCATGTATAGAGCAATGCTGTAGGCTAACATTCTGTATTCAATTAATTTAATAGGCCGACAGTTGTTGTCTGTCGAGCTCGGTGTTCTTTATTCTCGGAGGGTGCCGACTACGAACGTGGTAGCGCCGTCACGCCCATCAAACTTGTCATTAGAATACTCCATCGTAAATAATCCATTCTTGACTCTTAACTTATGTTAACTAACGTCGATGAATTAAGATAAATATATTTAGTACATTTCTAGAGTTTTTTGAAAATTTGTTAAAAAGTTGCCTTTGTTATTTATTTGTGATCCTACTTTTAAAAATTGTTTATCTATATAATTATGTACACGGAAAAAAATGTAAATATTCCTAAAATTTTAATCAAAATTTACTATACTGTATTATGAGGGGAGGACAAACTCGACTTATCTTAAATTTTAGTATACGGTATAGTAAAATTTCAAATTATCAAATTTGGCTATACTGCATAGGAATTTTACTTATGCTGCATAGCAATTTTTACTATTCTACATAGCAGTTTTTGCTATACTGTATACTATATTTTATAGATACTTTGGCTTATATTAAAAATATTCTTGAAGTTTATATTTTGACGTTATGTTAGTAGTTTTCTCTTTTTTTGAAAGTTGTTGAAGAAGAGAATTCCAGTTGTTTGTTTATCTATTTTAATTACGCTAATCTTGGAGTTCTAGAACGGGAGAGTCAAATATAATAGGGAATATATTTCTATTTGCATTGCTAACACGGGTCAACATTTGATCTACGCTGGAACATCAGATACTAAGTAGGTGTCTATAGGTTTTTGGCGTCGCTGATCACGAATCCGGGGTCAGTTTGACCCCATCACGTCAGAATCAAGGTCAAATGAAGGTCAAACCTCTTAAATCGAGAGATATCATATTTTCGACCCCGAATTCTGAAAGAACGGAAAATTTTACTTTCGGATATAGTTTTATCTTTTCGTAAAAGTGACACCTGCAGGTCAATTTAAGGTCATTTGAAGGTTAAATCCTTCATTTAAAGCTTTTGTTTTTCAAATTTTGTTTAATTATAATATAAACAATTTACTCTTGGTCATCATTAGTCAGGTTTGAAACGCTCACGTTTACTTTCGAAAAATGATCTCCTAGCAGCTTTCCTCCTATGTGACACGTTTGTGTCTCTCTTCAAACGTGTTACATAAAAGGAAAGCTGCTAGAAGATTATTTTTCGAAAGTAAACGTAAGCGTTTCAAACCTGACTAATGATGACCAGGAGTAAATTGTTTATATTAGAGTTAAACAAATTTTGAAAAGCAAAAGCTTTACATGAAGGATTTAACATTCAAATGACCTCCAAATGATCTGCAGGCGTCACTTTTACGAAAAGATAAAACTATATCCGAAAGTAAAATTTCCGTTCTTTCAGAATCCGGGGTCGAAAATGTCATATCTCTCGATTTAAGAGGTTTGACCTTCATTTGATCTTGATCCTGACGTGATGGGATCAAACTGACCCCGGATTCATGATCAGCAACCCCAAAAACCTATAGATACCTACTTAGTATATGATATCCCAGCGTAGATCAAATGTTGACCTGTGATAATTTATTATTGCATATCGCAAACTAACACGCATTGCACCATTAATTGCATTTATAATTATGTATAAGGTACCGATCTAGAAGTTTCTGATATACGAATCGCCCTAGCGGCAATTAGTAAACTAAAGCATTTCCGTCGTCGTGGCTATCTCCATGCGTCGTGGTCGAACTCCGCTGACTTTTATCTTTCGTCGATAACTCTTTACTGGCAAAACGAAGGGATCCAGAGTTAGATGAATTTTTACTATATTATATTACATAGCAATTTTTGATGCACTATATACCATAAACTCATGAATATATAGTAAATTTTGATAGAAATAAACTAAATTTCCACCATAAGTGGAGTTTGTCCCCCAATAGGGAAAAGTATAGTAATTTTTACTTATACATTTCTCTCCGTGTACATACTGTTTTGCATGAAAACGTAGATGAAATTCGCGAAAAGTTGTCTGAAATCCTGTACAACTGTATTTTGACTATTTTAGTTTATTACATTTCATCTTGAATGTAAATTTGCATGAACTATTCATAGCAAAACAAACTGAAGAGTACTGTGCTGATTCTATACCAGGTTAATCTATAGACCATTTAGCGGAGCATTTTAATAACTTCAAAGTCATAACTTATTTGTATCTATTTTATTTATGAATATTTAATACTCGGGGCAAACAAAATTAAAAGTTATATGAGTTTGATCGTATTCAAAGTTAATATTATAACATTTATATAAAGTAAATGTCAAGAAAAATAGTCTTGTTTTGCATCTTTATACTATAAAAATAAATTATTTTGTCGCTAAACGTATTTACGTACATTGAATATTGTAATTATATAAAATTCAATTTTTATTGTTTAGGGTTGATAAATGATGTATTATATTGGATAAAAGATACGTGGTAAACAATATTGCTTTTTCTTAGATTTTTGTAATACCCATTTGGTTAATTTTCTAATCCGTATTTCATAATATCTTTTAATGTGAGTAAAATATCGTTTGGTACTGTAGTTAATAAATTAAAATACGTAAATGTGTTTTCGTAATTTATTTCAAATTCTTGTATATTATAAATGAATTGTTTAATATTTTCATTTTCACATTCTTTAATCAAATTAATCATATATGGATAATCCATTTATTGATCAATTTGATTGTTTAATACTTGTAATTACTCAGCTTCTTCAATACTATGTACTTCAATATACGCATCTACTCGGGGATCCCATTCCATTGCGAAATCTATAGAAAAAAAATATTATTTATTTTTATATTATTTAAAAATATTAATATAATATTTTTAAGTATTTAAGTTTTCTTTCCAAACAATATTTTTTATTTTTTCTATATCAGATGATTTATTGTGTATACATATATATATTTTTTAAAAATGTCTACATCATGATAAAGCAACATATAATTGTCCGTGAGATAATAAAGTTCTTCGAATTTAGAGACCATCTGAATCAAAACTTTGTCCTTATGATTTATTAATTGTCATAGAAAAAGCTAAAACTAATGGGAATTGTTGTTTAGAGAGAATGAATGGTAATGAAGAAGATTATCCAGTATTTAATTCTAGGTGCAAAAACTTTATTTCCGCTTTTATCACCTGTTAAAAATTGAGCTTCAATGTTATATTTCAAAATATTAGTCATTTTTAATCGTGTTCCATTCTATGTATCATAAGGCACGATCTGTTACTGTTATTGGGCAGTCGTGTGTAGGATTTATATATAAGTAAATAGAATTCTTGTTTTGATAGTCACTTGTAATTTATTTAACTTAAGTATAGTTATAAAGACCGTATCGTCACTTTATTGCCGCTGGCTCTGTCAACGAATGGGAGCATCGTAGCAGAGTCCAGCTTGAGCGACAATGGTCTACTGATCGCTCGGAGTATACAGGGTACACTAATTAACTTAGCTGATATACTTATTCCTCGGGCTCATCAATTTCGAGTTTTCGTCTTCGCAATGACTTAGCTGATATTACTTAAATTCAATACATCGCAGGACGTAACAATCAGTTAGACTTAAATTTCTTATCGACATAATTATTG
This sequence comes from Muscidifurax raptorellus, assembly GCA_020010945.3. Classification (NCBI taxonomy): domain Eukaryota; kingdom Metazoa; phylum Arthropoda; class Insecta; order Hymenoptera; family Pteromalidae; genus Muscidifurax; species Muscidifurax raptorellus. The sequence continues at coordinate 494,607 of JAHUUD020000067.1, forward strand.
CATTTATTTTTAAATTTAATTGATGATATGCTAGTCCTTTTTTAATTTGATTTAATGATTTTTTCGGATAATTTAAATAAATATTTTCATCACTTTCATCTACTCCATTGTGAGTTGCATAATCTATACTATAATATGTTTTGGTTTCTCTGTCAAGCAAATCTAATATTTTTTTGTTTAAATGATGAATATCATCGTTATGAGGAGATAAAATAACGCAATTTTTAATATCATTTAAACAAAAAGGATTAGTCTCTTAAATTCCAATTTCTAATAAAAAATTTTGACAAAAATTCTTTATTTTCTGAACGTATATTTTTTTATAAATTCATTGTTTAGAAAAGAGGTCATAAAATAAAAAATTTGAGTTTCATTAATAATAGCTGAATTAAATCCATGCTTTATTACTGAAAATAAGACATATTTGTATTGCATATATCCTTTAGGGTGTCATCAACAATTTTTAAACGTTTTTTTGGAATCATTAAAGTTTTATCCCTAATAATAATATCAGTATCTACTAATCTTTTTTTATTGGATTCGAAGTTTTAAAGTGACGTTTCTATAGTATCTAAATGAATAGGTAATCTGAATGTTCTATGACTTGTCGTAGCTTCATGTAATAAAATAGAGGCAATTCCAGTCCACGTCATTGATAAAATATTTTTTTCTTGTGATACAAAATAATATATTAATGTTGTGTATAAAGAGGTTTTACCAGATCCATCTATAAATCATTCGGTCTGAGTATAATTGACAATACATACTATCATATATATTTTTACTATAAAAAAAATAATTTCTTGATTTTCTTTATCATAATTTTTTTGTAAATTAAAATTTGTTTCTGGTATTCCAAAATCCTTTCAAGATACTTCTTCTACTTTTAACATATTTTGTATATAAATAAAAGCATTATTTTCTTTATTTTCTTTAAAATATATGGAAAAATAATTCTTATATTTTTCCCAAGTTTTTCTTGCGTCTATCTTTTTTAATATTAGAAACCAAATAACAGATTTCCTTCATTGATGTGGTAACATAATACTACAAGCTTCTTTAAATGTGTTATAAATTTGCAAATCATGGTCTACTAAACTCACAGTTAATGCTGTTTCTTTTTGTGAATTATATTTTATTTTTTCGTAAGTCTATAAATCGGCGAAAAATGTATAACCTTTTACATGGTTTAAAATTAGTTTCAAATAAAAAATTTCGCTACCTTTTGGAGAAATAATACTTAATCGCCCAATTGCATTATCTTTTTTTAACTTTTCTTTTTATCCAAGTTTTATTCATTTTATTAAACACATACAATTCTGGAATATTTGCGTATTTCAAGGTTTTTGCAAAATTATTTGACTTATTTAGTGAAAACCATGCCGTTAAAGCAGTTTTCCAGTTTTCTAAAGCTTTTTTTCATTTTCTTGTCGATAAATAATTTTTTATTGATTCCTTGTATGAATTCCTAAGCGTTCCCCTTTGAGATTTCTACCACATAAAGAATATTTTTGTAATCTTCATGCTGCTTCCATGGTGATTATGCAGTGCAGCTCGAACTGCAAACGCGCGCAGAATCTCTCTCTCTCTCTCTCTCTCTCTCTCTCTCTCTCTCTCTCTCTCTCTCTCTCTCTCTCTCTCTCTCTCTCTCTCTCTCTCTCTCTCTCTCTCTCTCCTCTCTCTCTCTCTCTCCCTCTTCCTCTCTCTCTCTCTCTCTCTCTCTCTCTCTCTCTCTCTCTCTCTCTCTCTCTCTCTCTCTCTCTCTCTCTCTCTCTCTCTCTCTCTCTCTCTCTCTCTCTCTCTCTCTCTCTCTCTCTCTCTCCCTCTCCCTCTCCCTCCCCCTCCCCCTTCCCCTCCCCTCCCCCTCCCTCTCCCTCTCCCTTTCCCTCTCTCTCTCTCTCTCTCTCTCTCTCTCTCTCTCTCTCTCTCTCTCTCTCTCTCTCTCTCTCTTTTGAACTAATCTGTTTAATAAGCTATAAAAAAACTTAACCTATGTATTTATATTTTTTCAAAATTTCAGGTTACTTTAAGCCTTTTGGCTCCCGCAAATATTGGACATAGAAAACTTACTTTTCTATATTTTCGATTCTTGACTCAAAAACTAATCCATGAATTAACCTGAAGTTTTAACAACTCATAAGTATTGTTATTATGCATAGTCATATATTTTTTTAAAGGAATATATCAATTACTTTTTGAGATATGAGGATTTTGCTAAAAAGACGTTTTACTATATATCACAATAAATATAAATGTAAAATTAATAACTTTTTTAAATTTAGTTATTTTTATACATTATCAGTTATATTTGATCTTATTTTAAAGTTTCTATTTTATTATAGAAATAAATTACAAATAACATTTTCGAAATTTGAAAATTTATCATAAAACATGAACACGTTAATCTATCCAAATTTTATTGTTCCCTAATTTAGAATCAAAAAACAAAATTTTATTCCAAATTTCAATAATATCGCCCGTATAGTTCTGAAGATATCACGGAATACGTACACACATCTACAAACACACATACACATACCCATACACACAACTCCGCTACACCGGTCCCAAGCCCGGGGCCCCACTACCCAAGAGGTGGGGAAGGAGGAGGGGGAGGAGTAACAACCTCGCTTAAAAAACCAAGGTGCATCTGGCCCGGATGCTAGCACTTTGTTAAAGGGCCCCTTCCTAGGGTACAGGAGCTAACGGTGCTGCCACGAAAGTCCTCGGCACCCCAGCACTGCTTAGAATTACCGAAACATCAGGTATTTAGGGTGGCAAGGACAATCAATCAAGAAGCGTTCTCAAACATATGAGTACCCAGGCAGGCATTACTAATCCTGCCGTCGATTCCGATCGGGTATCAGCCCCGGTGGTCGACGCTCGCCTCCTTGGGGATAAACCCCTTGGTTCTGGGAGAGGCGAAAGTACGCTTTCGATGTACAACACAACCAGCCCCGTTGTAGGTAACCTGGCACGGGAAGGCAATGGTAATGCTACAGGAAAGAAGGCAGAGAATATGGAGGTAGACGCAGATGGCGACAAGCGAGCAGAAAGCGCGACCTCCAAAAACGTGCACTTAGATCGCCTTGGCAGCAAAATCGATGAGCTGATCGATTATGTCAGGGACAGACACAATGTGCACAAACAAATTAAGGATCTCGCCCGGAGCATAAGGGCCAGCTACAGGGCTCTCTGCTCTGCAGACGATAACCTTATGCAGTGCCAACGGCCAGGGACTAAGGGCAAGGTGACCCAAACAACCCCTGGCCTTCTGGAAAGGGCAATTAGCCTAGCAGAGGCGAATGAAGTGACCCCTAAGCCGGTCGGCAAGGGGAACCACAGCAGGCTAGCCGCGTTAGTGGGGCGAGCACTGCAAGAAGAGTAGCCGACGACATTGTCCACCAGAGGGAGAAAGACTCGTGGCAAGAGGTGGTGACAAGGAAGGCAAAGAAGAAAAAAGAAAAAAGCGTGAACAGGAAGGACAACACTGGTGCTCGTGGCCAAGACCAAAAAGGCACCAGAAAAAGTAGGACGGCAAGAGCAAGACCTCCTAGACCTGACGCCTTAGTCATCAAGGCTGAGGGTGGAAAAAGCTACGCCGAAATCCTAAAGAAAATGAAGGCAGAGCCTAGCCTAGAAAAGTTAGGAAACAGCGTACATAGAATACGCAAAACAACAGCAGGAGATCTGCTACTCGAACTACGACGTTCCAAGGAGGTGGAAACAGCTGAGCTCCAGGAAGCGGTGAAAGCAGTACTAGTGGAAACTGCTACAATCAGGGCGCTGCATCATGAAGAGGCCTTCGAGATTAAGGATCTTGACATGCTGACCACTAAGGAGGATATAGTGGACGCACTACGCAAAAATAACGAGGAAGGACATAATTTCGAACCTACGGCGGTTAAGTCGCTTCGTAAAGCTTATGGAGATACGCAGAAAGCAATAGTACAGTTACCTGCCCAGATAGCTCAGAAGTTTATCAAGGGTGAGAAGATAAAGATAGGGTGGGTTATCTGCCGAATAAGGGCAATAAAGCGAGACACCCGCCCGCTCAGGTGCTATAAATGCTTGGGCTTCGGCCATACTGCTGCAAGCTGCATTGAGCAGCACGATAGAAGCCGCTGCTGCTACAAATGTGGCTCAGCGGGACATGTAGCGAAAGACTGCACAAACCAGCCCAGCTGCATTCTCTGCAGAGGAAAGAACGACGTAGAGAGAAGCGATCATGCCGCAGGTAGCTATAATTGCCCAGCATACCAAGCGGCAGTGAAAGCCACAAAACAAAGAAGATGAGAATAGTACAGTTAAACCTGAACCACTGTGAGATAGCACAGGACCTTCTCTGTCAGTACGTCCGTGAGCAGAAGATTGATGTTGCTATAATCAGTGAGCAGTACAGAGATCTTGAACAGCCAAGGTGGGAATCCGATGGCTCCGGTAAAGCAGCTATTTGGGCGTGCAGAGACCTTACCTTTCAAAGTAGGATGAAAGTCAAAGAAGCAGGTTTTGCCAGCGCAAAGATTGAGGGTATACAGGTATACAGCTGTTATGCCCCACCCAGTGCGCCAATAGATCAGTTTCAGCAGTTCTTGGACCGGCTAGTACGAGATGTCAGGGCTAAAAAACCAGCTATTATAGCTGGGGACTTTAACTCATGGGCGGTTGAATGGGGCAGCCGAAAAACTAATAGAAGAGGACAGGCCCTACTAGAGGCATTCACACTTCTGGACATGGTGCTGGTGAACGAAGGCAACGTACCAACCTATACAAAGGTGGACGCTGAATCAGTGATCGACTTAACATTTGTTAGTAGATCTCTGGTAAAAGAGGTGAGTAAATGGACCGTAAGCGATCACTTCACTAATAGTGATCACCACGCCATTATAATGGAGCTGGGCACACAAAATATGGTGCACTGTACTACTAACCCTATAAGTACGAAAATGGAATGGAAAGCCAAGGAGTACGACAAGGAACTATTTCTGATGATGTTAGGAAATATCCAATTGACGGGATCAGCAGAACATAAGGCTGAACAAATGACAAAATGGCTCACCCGAGCCTGTGACGCAGTTATGCCAAGAAAAGTGCCCAATCAAAGATGGGCACCAGTATATTGGTGGAACGAGAAGATTAGATCAGCGCGCTCCGCTTGCCACCGAGCACGAAGGCTTGAGCAACGGGCAAGGAAAAAGTTTTACCGAACCGGTATTGGAAGCGAAGCTGTAGAAGAATGCAGCAGAAGAATGAAAGAAGCCAAGTGCACCCTCAAGAAGTGCATCAGTGAAAGCAAGCAGAGATGTCATAAGGAGCTGCTAGAAGAGGTCAATAAAGATCCATGGGGCAGGCCCTACAAAACAGTTATGAAGACACTCAAAGGAAGCTATATACCCCCACCAAAGTGCCCAGAGGTACTAAAGAGGGTAGTGACAACACTTTTTCCAAGTCAGCCGGACGCACCATATGCTATAGCAGAGGAAGTGCGGGAAGAAAATATACCTCCAATTACAGTTGAGGAGCTACTTGTAGCAAGCAAGAGGGTAGGAAACAATAAGGCTCCCGGTCCTGACGGCATACCAAATGTAGCGCTGAAGCATGCCATCGAGGCTAAACCTGAAGAATTTGTTGGCCTCTAAAATGCATGCCTGGCAGAAGGGAGATTTTCGACGAACTGGAAAAAGCAGCGACTTGTGTTGTTACCTAAGGGTAACAAAGCGCCCGGAGGGGAGACATCGTACAGACCATTATGTATGATGGACACTCAAGGAAAAATACTGGAGCGCATTATCAGCAACAGGATGGAGTGCATAATCGAAGAGACCAAGGGGCTTGCCGAGCACCAATATAGCTTTCGGAAGTGCCGATCTACTTTGGACGCGATCGGCCTAGTGGTAAACACAGCCCGAGCAGCCATCAGTGGAAAACGGTGGAAGGGCGGAACAAAGAAGTACTGTGCAGTTATTACTTTGGATGTCAAAAACGCATTCAACTCTGCAAATTGGACGAAGATACATGAAGCGCTTGAAAAGCTTGAGGTGCCCACATACATCAGGAGGATGATGGCCGACTATCTGAAGAACAGAACTTTGCTGTACGAAACGGATTGCGGCACTGAAACCTACAAGGTCACGGCAGGTGTTCCACAGGGATCAGTACTGGGCCCGCCATTGTGGAACATTATGTATGACGGAGTGCTGAGACTACAACTCCCGCGGGAGGCTATGGTAGTAGGATTCGCAGACGACATAGCTCTTGTAGTAGTAGGGAAGGAAAAAGAAGACGTCGCTGAAATCACCAATGAAGCGATCACCACCATCCAGAGGTGGCTGAGAGAAACGGAACTTGAACTCGCTGGACACAAGACCGAGGCGATCCTGATATCTAGCAGGAAGAAAATGGAGACAATCGCCCTAATGATAGACGGCCATGAGATAACCTCTAAATCGACTATCAAGTATTTGGGCGTTACTATAGACGAAAAGTTGACGTTTAAACAGCACCTTGATTTAGCAGGTAAAAAAGCGTCAAGAACGACTGCTGCTCTTTCTCGGCTCATGCCGAATGTCGGTGGAGCTACTCAGAAGAAAAAGAAGCTGTTAGCAAGTGTCAGTACATCGATTATGCTGTACGGGGCACCAATTTGGGCAGATGCCATGGCAATAAAAGCCTATGCGCGGAACCTGTCATCCGTGTATAGACGGAGTGCGCTAAGAGTAGCGTCTGCTTACCGCACGGTATCGGACGATGCAATAAGCGTCGTGGCAAGCATGCCACCCATCGACCTCTTAGCACTAGAGAGGAAGGCCATATACATGGCAAAACAGGAGAACAGCGATAGAACGAAGGCAGAAATCTGGAACGCTGCCAGAGAACAAACAGTAGCTGAGTGGCAGAGAAGATGGGACAGTAGCCTGAAAGGGCGCTGGACGCACCGACTTATACCAAAGTTTGAAGACTGGATCACAAGAAGATACGGGGAAGTAAACTACTACCTCACGCAATTTTTGACGGGACATGGATGCTATCGAGCATACCTGTGTAGATTTAATTTAGAAGACTGTCCAGACTGCCCAGCATGTTTGGACATGTGCGAGGACGCTGAGCACGTTTTTTGCTACTGCTCGCGTTACCAGCAGGAGCGTGAAGAGTTTGAACGCTACCTCCAGACCAGAGCAACTCCTGAGTCTATTATGGTAGCTATGTTCGCCACCGCTGAGGGCTGGCACGTGGTTAGTAACTACGCCGCGGTCATCCTCAAGAAAGTGAGGGGCGACGAAGAGAGAAGAAGACGAGAGATGCTGCAAGAAGCTGACGACCGGACGATGCGGTAAGAAGTAGACGGCAGCCTATAATGAAGAAGGTACGATAGTAGATTTACTAGATATGGACGCATAAGGAATGACAATCACATCAAGGAGACAAGGGCAATGTCCCTATGCCCCCCCGCGAAGTAATACTTGACCGTGGTACCGCGGGGGAAAAAGGCACTGAAGACGGAGCTTGGCCCTCCTCACCGACAAATCGGTAAGGAGAGCGAAGAGGATTCGGGTTGCAATTGGATTCTATATTCGGTCGCAAAACGAAGGGTTTTAGTTGGTGAGAATCCAACACACGGTGGCTCAGGCCATGTCATGGTCTATTAAGATTTTTTCCTCTAACATCTTTCTCCAATAAAAAAAAAAAAAAAAAAAAAAAAAATACCCATACACACACTCATACACACCCAACATCCACACGGATATTTTCTAAAAACACTTGATACAAACACACTAAAACGTATTTTCTAGAAGTATTGATGAAACTAAAAATTATCCTATTACAAAGCTTCCTCTAGGAGAAAGCAATATATATATTGAAACCTGTAGAATTGCCGAGTCGAGGAAACTCCAATACATACGTGATGGCGGGCCGCCGCGGCCCAGGGCGCCAGGCATACGAGATGCCAGGGATCTGAGATCCCTTTGCTTGGTGATGCCATCACGTGTTGGTACTCATCGACGCAAATCGAAACAAATCGATAGCTTGTTCAAAGAGACCATAGCTGAGGAAACGATAGCTTATTTACGGAAAACGATAGCTTGTCAGGAGGCGATAACTTGGAAGAGGAGGCGATAGCTTATGAGGCGACCATAGCTTACGGGTTGTAACGGTAGCTGGAAGAAACGATAGCTTGTTCAAGGAGACGATAGCTTATTTCAGGGGACGATAGCTTAACACTGGACGAGAGCGAACATAGGCGAGAGCAAACATAGACGAGAGTGAACATAAACGAGAACAAAGGAGTGAAAACTACGACACGGTTGCGAACAGTAGCTGGCGGGAAAGACACGGCAGTTGGCACGTGGCCGTGAAATATCGCGCACTTGAACGCTCGCGCACTGTATTACCCGCAACCCGGCACATTTCACTGAGTTGGCTGTACTTACGCGTAGTTGGCGACTCAGGTGCCGTCCTCGGCGTAATCCCGGTTTTCCGCCGATGTTCCATGCACTGGAGGCCCGCAAGTAATATTACGGGATGAGAAGGTGGAAGTGGTTGACGGTTTAGTTAAGCCTAAATAAATTAACTTCCGATTTATTAACATTTCCTTAATCAACTTAGATTTATTAACATTTCCTTAACATAACAACAGTTCAAGGTGTGAATGTGAACGAGAGCTGGGTGTGATTGGTGAGCGAAAGTGGGGTGTGTAATAAGTGCGTGTGTAAACGGGTGATGTTGGTGTGGTGTAACGAGATCAGAGTGTAGTCTGTGGTAGTGGAGTTGTGGACGGTATCGGGGATTTTTTGTTAGAGTCGTCAGTCTACGTCATGTCTGTGGTGGTCTCCTGTCGCACTGGCTTCGTGACTTAGGGGTCAGCGGTTGCCGAGCGAAATTGCCTCCTCGAGAAGACACGAAGGGGCCCCTAGACCTCCACTCCTCTCCGTGGATGGGGCACTCTTTTACCGACACATTGCTGAGCCCGCACCGGTAACAATACCGGTAATTGTGCCGATGCCTGTCCGGACAGTATGAAGCCCGATGGTTGAGACTCCCACAGGTCCAGTATCTCGGGCAGGAGGCTGTCATGTAGACCTGTTGCCCGTCAACTGTCCTCCAGCCCACGACGTCCACCGGGCGTAGGTGTGTTGTCCCTGATGGAGTTGTCGCAGGTGTCGTTGGCGTAGCAGTCGTAGTGGCGTTACTGGCTGGTGTTCGGGCTGGTCGTAATGCTGCTGGTGGCGTTGGTGCTAGTGCTCCTGACCCCGTCGGCGTGGTGGTGGTGTTGGGCGGTGCTTCCTCGGGTCGTGGTGTAGCTGGTGTGGCGGCAGTCTCCGTTTGCGTCCCGGTATTATTTGTCGGAGTCTGGTCAGTCTGCGCCTTATCTATGAAAGGCAAGGTGGACCTGGGTGCCTTGCACGGTCAGCTGCGCACTGATTCGACGATCCGTACGTCTTCTGGATCGCCTCGAGGATCTCCGGCTCGTCCCGCAGGAAATGCTGGAGTCGGTCCATGTGTAGATCCAGGAGCGCGTAAGCCCACAGGACGTTGCGGTATGGAGTCGTGTCCCTTTGTCCGAGGGCATGTGACTGTGTGTGAGCAAGAGCGTGTGACTGAGTGTGATCGAGAGCGTGTATGTGCGTATGACTGTGTGTACATGCAGGAAGCGGCGGTAGTGACGATAGCTGGAGCGGTAGCGTGAGTGGGTGCGTAGCGGTAATGGCGATAGCGCGTAATGTATGAAACCTGAAAAGATAATGCAACGTTAGTTGATGTTGTTACAATTAAGCCTGTTGTTATGCGTCTCGTCCAGAAGATTGGTCCGTTCGTCTCGTAGGGTTGTACTTTTTTAAGCCAGAGATATATACGCGATCAATACTTTACCGTCGTTGCCGATTAACTCGTAAATGAGTGGTGATATTATTTTCGTAATTGTAAATGGACCATTGAATTTGTTTACTAATTTTGCTGCGATATTTTTGGATATATTAGATAAAACCCTGTTCTTTGCCCATATCTTCTTCCCCGCAACAAACGTGATTGCTCGGTGTTTTTTATTGTAGTATTGCGCCTGTTGGTTGTGTGAGACCTCCATGTTGTGGGCGATCCAATCGTGAATTGCTGTTAGTCGTCGCAGACGTTCGACCCAGGTCGATTTGTCTCTTTTGTCAACGTCGGTCGTTGCTTCAAATTCTTTACGCAAGTTTTGCAAAGGTAGCGGTTCGCGGCCGAAATTAAGAAAGGCTGTAATTACCCCTGTTGAGGCATGTTTGGCGGTGTTAAAGGCCAAACGAAAATCGAGCAAGTGTTTATCCCGATATTTATGATATTGGTCGATAAATGCGCATATCATAGTTTAAAGCACTCTATACACTCTTTTGATTGGATTTGCTTGTGGTCTGTAGGGGGGTGTAATCGAATGGTGGATTTTAAGTTCGCCTGCTAGCGCTGACATGGTGTTATTAACAAATTCGGTGCCGTTAACGGTTAGTAGTTCGCGAGGTGTTCCCAGTCTATTAATGACGAGGTCTAAGATCGCATCCTTTATGGCTTTTCCCGTCGCTTTCCGCCGTGCCTTGACCTCTATCCTCTTTGTAAAGAGATCTTAAATGACGAGTACATAGGGCATGCTGGACTTGCTGGTCGAGAAAGGACCCATTATATCTGCCGCGACCACCACCCACGGGTACTCGATTACTCTATGACCCAGGTGCCTTGGGGCTAACCTTTGCTCGACCTTTATGCGGTGGCAGACGTCGCACCCCTTTACATAATATGTTACGCCTGTGAACATTCCTGACCAAAAATAATCGTGAGATAAACGAGCGTACGTATTTTCGATTCCCAAGTGCCCTGCTTGGGTTGTTTCGTGGGCTTCGAATAGCGCTTTTTCCTTTTCCCCTGGTTTTAAAACTAATTTCCATTTCAACCCTTCATTAGTGATTGCGTCTATTACCGGGTTCTCGACTTTGTGATATAACCGTTCATTGATTATTTTCCAATCGGCAAATTTTCTCGGTGTATTTTCTACGTCTTTCATCTGCTTCTCGTACCAATCAAGGGACGCGTCCGCGATGGAAGCTAACTTCTCCGTTGGTTCTTCAAACATTCGCGAGAGCGCGTTAGGGACTTGAAGTAGGGTCCCCTTTCTATGTATTACCTCGACCTCCAGCATTAATAGCCACATTGCCCATCTTGCTAGTCTCCCCTGGAGTTTTTTTAAGTTTTGTAGCCACAGTAAGCTGCTGTGGTCCATAATGATCGTGAATTTAGACCCATCTATGTGCCGCATTCCGTATTCTACCTCCTCTATTGTCTGAGTCAGTACCGCTCCCAACACTATCATACTTGCGTCGGTGTGGATCGAGAAGGGTTTGTCTAGGTCTGGTCTGATCAAAATGGGATCCGAGGTTAGTAGTTCTTTTAGCGTCTCAAACGCTGTAATTTGCACCGGCTCCCATTCCCAGGACTGTTTCTTATGAAGTAATCGGGAGATTGGCTCAATAATCGTCGCGAAGTTTTTAATGAGCCGTCGATACCACGAGGCCATTCCAATAAAACGTCGGACTTGTCTGAGAGTTTTCGGTGAGGTATAGTTTTTAATGGGTTCAACTTTTTTCTTATCAATTTTTAAACCTTCCTCGTTAATTACAAACCCCAAATATCTCACCAATGCCAGCAGAATTCGCATTTATCCCTATTGAGCGTCAGGTTCGCGCCTTTAAGTTTGTCAAGTAAGATTTTCAGATAGCGTAAGTGGTCGTCAAAGTTTTCTGTTACTATTAGTATGTCGTCGAGATAGTAGAACATGTGGGGTTGTAGTGCAGGGCCTAATATTTTATCTTGGAATCTTTGAAACGTGCTTGGTGCGCCTGAGAGGCCGAAACAGAGTCTTTTAAAGTGAAACAATCCGCGATCGGGTACTATAAACGCCGCGATTTCTCTGTTACTTTCTTCTAATAAAATTTGAATGTAAGCTTGTTTTAAGTCTATTGTAGCAATGTAACGCGCCTTAAGTTATCTAAAATTACCCGCCTTAAGTTATCTAAAATTGCGTCGATAACTGGGAGTGGGTACGCGTCTTTTTTCAATATTTTGTTTACTTTGCGTAAGTCAAAACCGGTTGACGCCCATTACAACCGGTGATGCCCATTCGCAGTGCGAGGGTTCGATTATGTCTTGATCGAGCATGTCGACTAATTCCGCGTAAAGTGATTGCACCTAACTTTTGACGTTGGGTAGCACAGTTGTTTTATCGGGGTGGGGGGGGGGGGTGGCCGTTTACGTCGATTTTATATTATAATATCGTTGTTAATCCCAGATTTCCCGTGGCGGCTGGCAATTCTTTCTTGCTCCGATCTCAGATCCCTCAGCCCGTAAATTACCGTTTCCGCGTCCTCTATCGCCGCTGTTGGGGAGAGATCAAACGTAAAGTTTTCCTGTTTATTACCTTTAAAGTTCCAAGTCCCCGTAGAGAAGTCAACCTTTATTTCGAAAGTTGCGAGAGCGTCTATTCCTAGGATCAAGTCGTAGTCAAGTCCGTCTAGTACTAGCACCATTAATTGTCTTGTTACTTTTTGTATTTTAATTGATAGTGTTAATCTGCCTTTGATCCGTTCTACTGCTCCGACTGCTGTCGTGACGCTTCCGCGTATTGCGGGGTTTAATTTTATACTGCGTCACATTGCCAGTCGAAAGTGTTTAGTTCCTATAAATGTGCCCCAGCCTACGAGATCTAGTATTTCCATTTCCATGCCTAACGTGTAGACTTTTAAGTAAAGTGAGTTATGTTTCTTTTTTAGTGGCAGTACGTAGAGTGTCTCTAGTTCGGTGTCGATATCGTCGTTTTCCTAAGTGTTTCTAAGTCTGATAAATAGTCGCGAAATGTCACATTTTCTAACACGGAAATTGAGTCTGTTAGTCCCGGTTGGGGCGTCAGTACGATAGCTTCTTCCGGTTCGTCTTGTATGTGTACTGATTTATTTGTCAAAATTTTTGAGACCGATAAGTTGATGAGATCGGTCGCTCCGATCCCTAAAAGTGGCCTCACTTCCCGTTTCCCGAGCAGTCTGGGCAGTCCCTTTGTATAAAGCCCAATCTGCCGTAACGATAGCAAAACACGTTTTTGGGGTTACATTTCGGACATAATTTCTCTAATGTGCCACGCTCACCACATTTTCGGCAAAATACTCTTCGCGACCCTTTACAGTCGCGTGCGAAATGCCCTGATTCTCCGCAGTTATGACACATGTCCGAGCGTCACGAGTTCTGTTCTGAATTATTGCACGGGTTACGAAATTGTTGTCGGTTTGCTCGCGGCCCGTCGTTCTTTTGTTGACGATAGCTAGTGTTGTCGTCATTTGAAAATTCGTCGTCAGCTACCACGAGATTAGCAATAATGGTTCTGTTCGGGTGTTGCGTTTTTGGGTAACTATTTTCTCTATAGGCAAGGAGCGGTAGCAATGAGTCGTTAGCGCATGGTGAAGGTCTGTAATATTTGGCTATCCGCAAGCCCTTCTCCTTTAATACCACTGTTGTTTCGAGGTCGTCGAGATCCAGTACGTCGTTTATATCTATTTTCAGTTAGATTCGTGGTGCCATATTACACCATGCTATGTCTAATTCTCTATCGAGTGTTAATCTCGGTGACAGTCGGTAGAACATTGTTCTAAGGCATGTTAGGTAATCGGCGACCGGCTCATTAGGCCCTTGCGTACGTCTGTGCGCTACATTTAATAACGCGTGTTGGAAATTCGAGTCTAGGAAACGTTTGCGCCAGTTGGGGACGAACTCGATAAAAGTTTACTACTTATGCGAGTTGTTTCTGTACCAGTGTAGCGCTATTCCATCTAAGAAGAATGGTATTATCGCGACATTGCATACATTGTATACAGTTTTTGAAATGTTTGAAAATATCCTGTGTTAATGCACAGTTATATAAACTCTTGCATTCGCAGTTACCATCAGTTCGATTTCAGAACTCCGTATACTCCGGTTCGACAATTGGTGAAAATTATTGTGAAAGCCGCTACGTAGCGAAGCATATTTTAATTATATTCAAATTGATTCTGGATTCGTTATCGTTTATTAAATACGTAACGAATTACTCGTGTAACATTCACACTAAATAAAATCATTCACTTGTTATTTTACGCGAAATTCCGTGTTCTCAAAGTTATTTACAAAAACTCCTCTCTGAACGAGCGCATTCCTAAGCGGTACGTGTGAGCAGTTGGTGAGAGTCAACGAAAGGTAAGTCTAACTTATTCCTAATAATCAATTTTTGATAAAGACGTGAATTCATTAAACACATAGAGCCTACCCACTAGGCTATATTGGTACACTCTGGATATTGAATATAATCACTACAATCGCGTAATGAAATCGCTGTTGCATATGTAGGTAATGATGGCGAACCACCTGTAGATACCACCCAGGATAACAGCATACCAAAATTTCTACATTACAATATTATTCATATAAATTGAGTATTCATTGTGATTTTAACCCATGTTTAAATTTAAAGAATTTAACACAACAATTTATTGTCGATATTTGTACAAGAATTGAAGCTTGTCGATTATATTATTTACACAGTCAGCAAGCACAATTATGAATTGAAATATATAAAGATTTGATGAATTATGTATCTAATCGTGCAAATATTGATAATACTAAAATCGGAAAAATGATAATATTATCATCTTACATAGGAAGTCCTAGAGCCATACAACAAAATTATTTAGATGCGATGATACAATTGCAAGTCAATGGTATACTAGACATTTTTTTAACAAGGATTGGCAATCCTGAGTGTCGTGAGATTGAGGAGGATTTATTGCCTCATGAAACTACTTTAGACCGTCCAGATTTAATAGCCCGAGTTTTCCATGAAAAAATTAACTTACGAAAAAGAATATATTTAGTAAAGTTAGATGATATGTGTATGTCATTGAATTTCAAAAACATGGATTACCACATGTTCATATGTTAATATGGTTATATCAAGATTATAAGTTTCGAAATACCGATCAAATTGATGAAATTATAAGTGCTGAAATATCTCACCAGAATAAATATTCTAGATTATATAATATAGTAAAGAATGATATGATTCATGGTCCGTCTAGTTCACAAAACAAAAATAGTGTATGCATGAGTGAAAATAAACAATATTGTACTAAAAAGTTTCCCAAACCATTTATTGAAAAAACACAATACAATCCAGATGGGTATCCTTCTTATCGGCGAAGGAACGATGATAAAAATATGAGATATTTAAAGCATAGAGTGACACTTAATATATTTTGTGTGTGATTTGTTGTACCATATAATCCTTATTTATTATTATTACAATGTCATATTAACATAGAAATATGTAGTACAATAAAGGCTATAAAATATTTATTTAAGTATTATCACACCGGACTTGATACCGCTTTAGTGAAATTCACAACTGAACATAACAATAATGATCAAAATATCATCAACGCCAATAAAGATACGTATAATTATGACGAAATAACACAACATGTTTCGACAATATACGTATGTGCACCCTAAGCTATATATCGTATTTTTTTATTTATTCTGAATGAACAAAACTATGTACTTTATAGATTGGCTGTCCATGGCCAAGATGAACAATATATATATTATATAGAAGGTCAGAAAAATAAAACAATTAATAAGAATATAGATACAACATTAACATCTTGGTACAAATTGAATGAGGACGATGATAATGCAATACAATATTTGTATCATGAAATTCGACATCATTACGTATATGGTGAACGACAAAAAAATTGAATATGAGAACAAAATTGTATAGACCTATAATAAGTAGAAAAGTTATTTTGTAAATCCGAAAAAACGTGAAACATTTTTTTACATCTTTTATTATTATATGTACGTGGTGCAAAATCGTTTACAGATATGCGTACTGTAGATCGTATAGTTTACATTACATATGAAGAAGCATGTTTAACAAGAGGTCTTATTAGTAATGACAAAGAATGGGATAATTGTTTAGAAGAAGCTGCGTTATCTAAATTTCCAAAATCAATGTATGAATTTTTTGCATCTATACTTGTTTTTCAAAGACCATACTATTCACTAGAGCTATATAATAAATACAAAATTTATTTTATAAATCCAAAATTAGAAAAAGTTAAAGCTTTAAAAAATATTGAAAATATATTATTATTACATGGTATGAGTATTATTATATTATTTAATGTAAACAAGTTACATGTTACAGATAAGCAACGGCCGAGCAGCGAGAGAGAGCACACTGTGACGGCGAGTGGGGGGAGAGAGAGAGGGCTTCGTGCGCGACACTTCGAACGCGTGCGACAGATTCGTTCAAGCTATTCGACTATCTTAATCTTTTCTTTTCGCTACGTCGCGCAACTCCTGACTGGGAATTACCGTTGTCGGCCCGATAGTGTGTAACTAGTGTGTTCAACATGGGCAAAGGCTATTTGCGAGGCCTCCTGGTGCGACACCGCCTGAACGCCACCCGACCAGCAACTACGCCGACTCGCCTGCGAAGGAGACGTCCTGGGCTCGCGCCTTTCGAAGGACGAGCGAGAACTATTCACTGTAAGTGCCAGCTCTCTTTCTCTCTCACTAGCTCTCTCCCGATCTCGGGTTGCGTTGTCCCCTGTGTGCTCGTGTATCACATCTTGAGTACCGACAATATATTCGTTTCTTTTCTAAGTGTAACCTTTGAGTTCGAAGTCATTTCTGCAGATCTTTTGGATGCGGAAGAGTTTTTCTTATTATTTTCGTGCATTTTACGATTCGAATTGGTTTTTTTTTGCTTTCTCCGACACTTAAATCACTAATTTACTTTGTACAAGTCAAGTACAGACTTGGTGGTGATTATAGGCTGAAAGACCACTTATAAAATAAATAGAAACAATTGAATATCATTCCTTTTCTTTCGACAAACAAAAGGAGTAACAATTTTTCTTCGTCGAACAAACGATTAGATTGTTTTTTTATCTCGCCCACGAGCAAAAAGTATATATATAGATTTATTCGGATTTCGGTTAGCGTTGTAGAGTTTATTACAGCGCATAAGCGAACATTAAAGAAGAAAATGGAGGACTCCAACATGGCACAGCAAATAGCAACATGGGCATACGAAATGCCAGAAGAAAGCATAGTAGATGTCCTTGCGAATTTAGAATTAAGAATAGAAAGCGATCAATCTCGGAACATAGATAGGTTAATCAGGCGATTATGCGGCGACTACACTGCAGCATATTTTGTAGAATCTATTGTACCAGAAGATATTGCAACCTCAAGAAGTGCAGCAAAATTGCAGAAAGCGCTGCTGACAAATAAGGCGTTCTCGCGATTGTCCACCGTGACGAGAAGACAAATTCTTGAGCACCAACGCCCATATCACGAGCCCAATTCAGACATGGAACTTACGAATATGGCAACAGAAGCACCGTTATACCATAGCTCACCCAGACAGTGGCTAGAGAGTAATAATCCTCCTGACAACAGGGCTCAAAATGGCAACACGATAACGCCTATATCAACAATGAGTACGATAGCAGTAACAGCAGCAGCGATGAATATACATCGGTGATAACAATAGCGGAAGCGCAAAGAACAGACCAGGCGACAATTATCAGTACCCAACAACAGCAGGCAGAAGTTGCAGCGGAAAATGGGAGGCTCAAGAACAGAATCAAGAAGTTTGAATACCATATACAAGAATGAGTTGAAACCAGTCAAGAGACCACCGCCTCACTACTGCAAGCGAATATGCAACCGGGCAAACAGGTGCACTTTCAGGACACATTCGATATCAGGCATATTGCGCCGAATGCGCACAGCACCCGTAATTCAGGAATCAATCCAGCAGCAAGTGCCTTTCTACCCGCAGCAGAGGCAAGAGTCGATTATATGCAAACAGCGGCTCGCCAACAGCAACAACATCTGCAGGGGGGTTCTAGGAAGGGGGGAGAATTATCCTGGGGTAATGAAAACCCATTTCTCGAAGCAGGACAGATCCCAGCCTACTCTAGCAACCCATTTATGATCGGATACTCTTATCCGTTTCTAGGGAATAACAACTCGCGTCGAGATATCGGAAAGATAGCTAGGGAGTGGAACATCAAGTTCGACGGGCACAAGAGCAGCTGCATTGAAGAATTCATTCAACGTGCCAATGAATGCAGAATGTCATCGCAACTCAACGAAGAAGATTCCCTGAATGCCCTATTGCACATACTGACGGGGCCCGCATTAGTCTGGTGTAGACAACTGCGTCGGACATGGGTGCGACGTGCTGCCTCCCAGCAGCGCGCACGCAACTCTTGCGCCTCTTATGCCCTCGATTTATTTATTTTGTCGAGGGACTCGACGCGATCACCTTAGCTTGGGAGAGCTGGGAAAGAGGAGGGAAAATAATAATACAAATTTTATTAAACGATTCTATATTTCGCCCAACCTCTCCCTACAACGTGGTGCTCGATGCTCTCCCGGTGCGTAAGCACCTGGTAAGCAGCCATCCAACCTCTTTCGACACACGCGCTCTGCCTGCCTCGCACGACACCCGCCGGTCTAGCGCAGAGCCAGACCATGCAGCTCGCTGTCGCCGGCAGCACTCACTCGCTCTCTCTCTCTCTCTCTCTCTCTCGCACACACGACCGCGCGCCCGACTCGCGTTTGCTTTTTCCTCAGCGCAACGATGCGCTGGGTCAAAGCCCGACCTACCGTACCGCGTACACTCACTCGCCGTTTCTCTCTCTCTCTCACGAGTCTCCGACGGCACGCTTGCTCGCGCCGGAGATTTAGCGTAAACAAAGACAAATCTTACCTCTCGAGGGGGGGGGGGGACGAGCCCCAGGTTCCCTCCTCTCCCACGAAGCTCAGGAAGCCCCGCTGCCGTCAGGCTCGCTGGCTTCCCGGATGCCCTGCGTCTCTCTCTCTCTTCTCTCACTCTCGGCGCTTGGCTGGCGAGGAGGCTGAAGCTCCCACGAGCTCCTTGCTCCTGGCTGGTCCCGGGCGTCCTCTCGTGCTCTCCTCTGGTGATGCCTGCAAGCCGCTGGCGACACTCTCGCCAGCGGGAACAGGGGAATAGTCCTGGGGGACGGCGTCGCGTCGACACCAAGTTTATTCGTCGTGGCACTGTCACTTGTCTCTCACTCTCTCTCTCACCACATACACCACTTCGCGTTATGCGGCACTTTTCGAATCGTCGACTTGCGTCGAAGATGTCAGCACGAGAACTGACTCGATTCGCGCGCGCTCTCGCGAACTGCCGCGCCACATGCTTAACGCATCTCGCGGGCCCGCTCACGTAAGAGCCGCGCTGATTGGCTCACGGTCCGCGCGAGCCATTGAGCCTCGCGTTGCACTCAGTCGATAGGCTGAAAACCGCGAAACGCTAGCTCTGGCTTCGCGCGCTATCCCGCGCTCGTGTCTCTGCCTGCTGCGCCGATTTCGCAGAAATCGCGCGGGAGGCTCGACAATAAGCTAGCCCGGCGCCGCTTCACAGAAAAACAGTCTGGCTCTCGCACTGTTTACGTGCGGGCTTAGACTCGCCGAATCGGTCGTAAATTTCCCGACTCGACTCGGCTGTGACGTACAACGTCGCATGGGTCACTTGGAGTGATTTCCGTCAAGCAGCTAGAAGAAGTTACGGCGTGGACCAAGAATACAGATGCAACTACTGGCGGAAGCGCAAGCTCGCACTCAAGGAAAATGGAAGAGGTCAGGCACTACATCTTTGCTGTACTAACTATTTTAAGTCGTCCAGACGTGCAACCGAGAGAGGAAGTCCAGCTCAGCATGATTTACGATAATATACTGGCTGAGATCAAAATGCTCGTGCCAAAATCGAAGGTGATTAATTTAGATACACTGATCACGCACAGCAGAGCAGCGGAGAAACTGATCCACGATAGAGATCACTATAAAGCGCCACCGCCACCAGAAGTGGCAGAAGGCTCCGCCAAAGGGTGCTCCAGCAGTCGCCGAAGTGGCAGAAATACCCGCAGTGGCCACGTACATTGCTACGGCTTTCAAAGAAGCACTAGCGCAACTTAGCGTTCCTGGTAATGCGAGTTCGCACGGCCCGCAACCCCAACTGGCGGTAAAAGCCGGGGGTAGCAAACGGTATGACAAGAAAGGTCGGCCGAAAAGTACCTCTTCGATTACTGTGGAGGAAGTACCAGGCGAAAGAAAGCCTCGAAGGGAGCCCACGAGTAACCACAACGCGGTTCAAGTAAGCCTTGGTCCAGCCAAGTCCTCGATCAAGTGTTATGGCTGTGGTTGACCCAGCTATTATAGAAAGTCCTGCCCAGAATATTCGTACAAGACGGGATAATGTCGGGGAAAACAATAGGCGGGGTCTCTACGTTTTCCGAGGACACCCGAAGGATCTCAAACCCATCTCTAGGACAGAGAGGAGGCAACGAAGTCATGCCATTGAAAGGAGAGCCAGGGCCGCCCGCACCGCCATTGGCCCTATTGGTATACAAGTCGCTTCTGCTTGTGGCCAATCGATAACTCCGTATAAAGGACCAGGTGCGAAACTCGCGAATGGACAGCTAGTACCAATTTACGGTCACGTAGAGTTATCATTCGATCTCCTTGGGCAACGCCGCCATTTAAAAGTCATGATTATGAGTCAGTTGGACTCAGAATGTATCCTAGGCACTGACTTTATGCGGGCGATCAACGCAATACTCCTGCCTAGAGAGAACCGATTAAGGATTGAGGGAATCGACGACTCGGTCTCTCTAGAACTGTCCACTCTAACGGATGGAGTGGCCAATGCCCTCGCGGCTATAGGTTTGGCCGATGTCACCGCTTCACAACGTACTCGCTTAGAAGAAGTTCTGAACAATTGGCTTCTCGAAGGGAAGAGTATATTGGGTTGCACAACTCTAATACAGCATGCTATTGATGTAGGGTCCGCAAAGCCCATCAAGCAGCGATACTACCCAGTGTCACGGAAATTAGAGGAGGAAATACAATTGCTCACAATGTTAGATGCCGAGATAATACGGCGATCAAATAGTGACTTGTCAAGTCCAGTAGTCATGGTACGGAGATCCGATAGTACCTATAGATTCTGTATCGACTACCGGAAACTCCATGCGGTCTCTAAAGCAAGTGCGTACCCACTTCCATACATGGATGCCGTCCTTAGTAAGCTACAGCATGCTCGCTATATTTCGACCATGGACCTCAGCTCAGCATACCATCAGATTCCGATGAAGGAAGAAGACATGCACCTAACTGCTTTCGCAGTACCTGGTTTAGGTCTGTTTGAATTTACTAGGATGCCGTATGGGGTAGTCTGTGGACCAGCGACCTTCCAACAACTAGCCGATAAAGTCATAGGGCCGGAGTTAGAGCCGCATTCTTTCTACTTGGACGACATAATACTCACGACAGACAGCTTCGAAGAGCAGCTGCATTGGCTTGATGTGATACTTAAGAGAATTCGAGAGGCTGGTCTTACAATGAACAGAAAGAAGAGTAAATTCTGTTGCAGTGAATTCAAATATCTGGGCGTCGTCATTAATCGCGATGGTTTTCGCTCCGACTCCAGTAAAATTGAACCTATCATGGCGTACCCGGCACCCAAGAATCTCAAGCAGCTACGCCGATTCCTCGGGATGGCTTCGTGGTACTGGAAATTTTTGGATAATTTTGCGACTATCGCCGACCCGCTGGCCTCACTGAAGAAGAGAGGCGTCAAGTATCATTGGGGCGACTCGCAAAAAGTAGCGTTCGAGCAGATAAAAGCGTCTTTTGATGACTTGTTTTTCATCTAAACTGATGCGAGTGACACAGGCATTGGGGCTGTGCTGACTCAGATCATTGGTGGGGACGAGAGGGTCGTGAGTTTTGCAAGCCGCACGCTATCGAAAGCAGAGCGCAATTACTCTGTTACTGAGCGGAATGCCTAGCTGTCATATGGGCAATCCGGAAATTTCGTCCTTATGTAGAAGGTTATCACTTCCAAGTCATCACAGACCTCAGTAGTCTGAAATCGCTGTGCAACATGCGCAACCCGAATGGACGTCTTACGAGATGGGCTCTCGAGCTCCAACCGTACGACTATGACATAGTTCATAGAACGGGCTCGCTCAACTGCGTTACGGACGCATTATCAAGGATGTATGAGGATGAAGGAAGCGGCGAAACGCCCTTATCCTCAATTCAGCCCAATAGTTTGAATGGCAAAGACAACTGGTACGATACGCTGATGGCTCAAGTCTTAGAAAAACCGACTGAGCAGTCGTATTATAAAGTTGTAGCAGGCCAGCTATACCATTATCGCATTGACCCAACGCTCGAAGACATTATAGACGACCAAGATGCTTGGAAAATGGTCCTACGAGCGTGTAAGGTTTCACTGGTTTTGCGAGAATCGCATTGTGAGCCCACGGCGGGACACTTAGGGTGACGCAAAACTTATGAGCGGATCACGAGGTATTATTACTGGAAGAACATGTATAGAGATATCAGTAATTTTGTTCGCGCCTGTGCAGATTGCCAACAATGTAAGGTAGAACAGATGTTGCCGGCTGGATTCATGGGCAAACGGAAGATCCATGGGCCATGGGATGTTGTAGCTAGCGATATTATGGGGCCACTCCCACGTTCTACCAAAGGATATTGCTATATTCTTATTTTTATGGACACGTTCACACGGTGGATTGAAGTAGCCCCTATACGCAAAGCTGATGGTAATACCATTAAGAAAGAACTCAACGAACGAGTCTTTTTACGCTTTGGTGTACCCGACATATTTCTGTCCGATAATGGTGCTGAATTCCGTAATAAACTGATCGATCAGTGTCTCAAAGAGCACGGCACGAAATATCACACTATACTTCCGTACCACGCTCAGGCGAACCCAGTAGAGCGTGTTAATCGCACTTTCTAGACGATGGTGACGTCTTTCATCCGGAATGGGGATAAATTTATACCCGAGTTAACCTTTGCATATAACACGGCGACTCAAGAGTCTAGGGGCGTCAGTCCTACTTTCCTTAATATGGGACGACACCCGACTCCGTCATACAATACTAAACGAGCAGAAGAGCAAGTCGTTCGAGAAGCAGCCAAACAGCTTGCATTGAACAAGTGGGAAGAGCGAATGCGCCAACTTTTCGACTTACGAGTCGTCACCGCAAAAAGAGCTGAGCGTGCAACAGAACGGCAATCAAAGTACTATAACGCGAGACGCAGACAAGTCGAATTCAAGATCAACGACTTGGTCTGGAAGCGCATTTTGTCATCAGCTTTTCAAAGTATCGACGCCAAGTTAGCTCCGAAGTATGCAGGGCCATTTAAAATCACTGTTCGTCTAGGTAAGTATGTCTACAGACTCGAAAATAGGGCTGGAGAAGTGTTCGAGAAGGTTCATATCGTCGACTTGAAACGCTACTTAGAAGGAGAAGAATCACCCACCGATGAAGACCCTCAAGAGGAGGCTACTGTCGAAAATGTGCAATCGAATGACCATGTTGTAAACGTGGATGCGCCGCGTAAGCGCGGTAGACCTAGGAAAACACGCGTATTTGTCGCTCGCCATTCCGCTAGAGTCACGCGCGCGAAGTATTTTTGTAATTTACAGACTTTGTTTCTTCTGAATTCTGGATCACACTCTATCCCTTCAGGAATTTCCATATAGATATCTTCTTCTAGAATTCCGTCAAGAAAAACTGTCTTAACATCCGTCTGGTATGCTATAAAATTGTATTTGTTTATTATAGCTAAAGTTGCTCTGACCACTGATAGTCTTGAGACGGGTGCGTACGTTTCTTTTAGCTCGTACTCGTTTCTGTCCTTGAATCCTCTGATGACTAGTCTACCTTTGTATATAGTTAAACATTGTTATCTTTCATTGACTTTAGTTCTTGTTTTATAGCTTCAGTCCATCTTAGTTTATCTGCTGATTCTATGGCTTCTTTAAAGCATGTAGGATCTCTGAATATTCTTGCGATAGACGCATATATTAGCTCATCACTATCTGTGTAATTTTCTCTGATTTCTTTGGGTTTCTTTTGTGTATTTATCTTCTGATTGGTGTTTTCCGATACAGTGTCTACTGTAGCTTCTCTGAGGTGTGTCCATGTTCTTCTGTTGGTTTTGACTTTTCTTCCCAGACGTGGTCGATTTTCAGGTTCTGGTTTGTTCATGGTTATTTTATCTAAAGTTTTATTCTTTGATTCATTATCATCTGATTTACTTTTGTCAACTCTTCTCGGGCTCTGAGGTTTGTCTTTTTCCAAGATATTGTCTTTGTTAGTCACTCGTTCATCTGATTTGTCATTTATTTCTAAGATTTCACTGATTTCTAAGTTTTATTGTAAGTCAAGCTTATGTACATCTTTGTATACCAGTTTTTCGTTAAATCTGACATGTCTAGACGTCAGAAATCGTTTTGACTTCGGGTGCCATAAAACATACCCTGTTTGCGAATATGCTACCATAATTGCTGTAATTGCATTCTCTGACAATTTACTCTCTGAAATAGATATCTTGACATAAGCTAAGCAACCAAAGCGTCTGATTTTATCAATATGAGTATTTCCTTTAGGTGACATTCTTTTTAGGGGTATTTCTGAATTAATCCCTTTGTGTCGACTTCTGTTGTAGCCATGTATTGCAACGTCAAGTGCAAGAATCCACATACTTTTTGGTAAACCGGAGTCTAACATGAGATCTCTGATTTTCCATTGTAATGTCTTATTGAATCTCTCTGAAGTACCATTATGTTGTGGAGTATACGGACGTGCAAATTCAGCTTCGATTTTATCACGTTTCATGACTTCTGAAAATTTGCCGCCTGTAAATTCGGTTCCATTGTCCGTTCTGATATAGCATACTTTTTCGTCTTTACCTAGAATGTTTTTGGCAGTGACTAAAAACTTTTCTAGACAGTCTCCAGCTTCATTCTTACGTTATACTAAGTACGCCTTTGCGAACCTAGTGTATTCGTCTATGAATACTACAATGAATTTATTATCACCTGGATATGAAACTGGTTTTATTGGTCCCATCGTATCCGTGTGAATTCTCTATAGTGATCTGGAAGCTTTAGTCCTTACTTCCGAGAAAGGAAGATTTTCCATTTTTGCTAGTATGCACACTTGACAATCAAGAATTGTTTTATCGAATTTTATCTTTCTGAGTTTCTCTTCTGATTTTTGTAGTACTATTAGGTACTGTAATGAAGCATGGCCAAGTTTAATATACCAGAGCATCCCTTCACTCAATTTCTTTTCAAGTCTCTCTGATTTATTTGTTGTGCGTTCTTTAGGGATTCTATAATTTCATCTGAGATTTCATCTGATATATTTTCTAAGTTTAGAATCTTCCTGTTTAGAACACTTTCATCCATGTTCGTGTCTTGTATTTCATTTGAATTCAATGTTTGTACATTAGTTGTTTCTTGCTCTTTCTCCCTCCCAATCTCAGCAGGACTCGTGTGAATATTTTCTGATTCGACATTTTCTTCTGAATTAACATCATTTTCAAGATTCATGATGTCTGCCTGAGATTGTTGTAAGAATTCATCAACGGATACTATATTTGCCATACAGAAGTATGTATCGTATTTAATGTTGTGGTGGTCTGATACTCTCTGATTCCCAACTTCAAATGAAATAATCCAGTTTGGTTTTTCGTAGATTCCGGTCAGGTACTCTGATCCTGACTTTTTATCAAAGATTTTAAGTATCTTCTCATCTAAATATATGCTTAAGCCTGTGTCTGCAAAGCGTCTGAGAGATATTAAATTATCTGATATATCTTGTGCAGCTATTACGTTTGTTAATAAAATTTTGTTATTTTCGTCTGATGTAGATTTTAAATATAGGTCGCCTTATCCATCTATGATAATATTGGCTGATTTACTCTTGTTCGCACTTCTGATTATCTGTCCTGAACTCTTTTTGAAATTTCTTCGAAATAGGCTTTTGTTTATAATGTGTTCCGTCGCCCCAGAATCCGCAAAAAAATGAATTTTGTTCAATCATCTCTGATATTAGAATTATTGTATTTACCTGCTAGCCTTGCTTTGTTGATTTCTGTTTGTTTCTGTGTTCGGCCTGGAGTTTTGATCGTTACTTGCTTTTTGAAATTTCCCCGTTTGTTATTACCTCTGAATTTATTAAATCCACCTCTACCCCTATTACCTCTGAAGTTATTGTGTGTATATGTGTTTTGTGTATTGTTAGAGCAATCTGATGATTTTGCATACCCGTCTTTTGGATTATTCTTGTTTGGACAAGTGTCTCCCTTGTGGTTTGCTATGGCCTGACAATAAAAGCAGTACCATAGTCTGTACACAGCTAGGGGGCAATGTGCTGCCTTGTGTCCTACTTTATTTCATCTGAAGCAGTTAGTCGTCTGACTGAAGGTTTGAGTCACTAAGTTTGCTTTGGCATCTGAAGGTTTCCCGTCTTGAAGTCTTATTTTGTACTTCTATTTGCAACAAATATGTTATCATATTATCTAAACTCATTTCGGTTCCAGTGGACTGAAGCCTCGTTATGTTAGCTGAGCCAAGCTCAGGATATGCGTTACAAGCGGCTTGAAAAAAAGCAGATCTTTTCTCTGTTTCTAATACAGGGACATCAGTATTACAAAATTCAAATTCACTAACAACGGTTTCGAAGCGTTCACAAAAATCATTAACCGGTTCTTTCTTTGACATTTTCAAATTATATAATGTACTTCTCATGGCAGAATCCGTTACGTTTGTTTCTGCCCTTCTTAGTTTCCTGCTTTTATTTAGAATCTATTTCGGGTCATCAATATCTAGTATTCTTTTGTGATAGTATCTATCTACATGATTTATTATAATGTCCCTGACTGTGGAGGTTTGATTTTCTAACTCTGATTTGTTGTATAGACTGATTAAGGTTTCGTTATCTTTTAAAATAAATAATAAGTGATTTGTTTTTTAATCTGTTTTTATATAATCCAACCACTCGTTCAGAGGCATTTTTCGTGTAAGCATGTAGTTACGTTTGATATTAACTGAGTGTTTGTGTTGAGATGTGTTTGTATTTCTTAAGGAAGTGTTGTTAGTACTCTGATTTGTATCTCTGATGGTAGAGTTTGCGAGGGGATTTGTTACTTTCTGATTTTGTAATTCTTTGACGAGGTTCGTCATCTCCGTGGCTACTTTATTGCTTTCCACCATGGAGTTCTGAAGATTTATGATGGCGTTGGCTTGCTTTTCTAGTACTTCTGCCTGGTTGTTCATAGCTGCCTTCATGGCCTTGATGCTACTTTCTACCATCTCCAATCTTCTGCCATACGGAGCAGGATGTCTTAGAGTAATATACTCTACTCCCTCTCCCACTGAATTTATAAACAAATATTCTGATTAAACATTCAACCTCTGATTTCTTACTTCTGAAATTACTTATTAATTTATATACAAAAATAAGTGATTTTATAGGCCTATCGTCTGTCTCTGATTTATTTGTTTATATTCTAATAGAAATTTCCTCGTCTGAATTGTCGGACATCCTGACACTTCTGATATTTCCGAGTTTTATTTTACCCTCTGTAATGTTGAATGTTTCTTTTAGTTTTATTTCTTGCTTAGTCTGGCCGCACTGCAAGTTAGACTAGCTTCAATGAAATGTTTTGTTCCGCCGAACAACGTACACGTGCTTTTATGAATTTTATGAATTTGATATTCGTTTTTCCGTTTCCTGTTTTTTGCCTCCATGTATTTATTATTTCATTTGTTATGTTCCCTAGCCTCTTTATAATTTTCGGATATGAGTTGATCATTTTATTGTGGTTGTAATTGGAGATACGTCGATGTTGTCGATTATTGTATAATTTACAATTACCCTTGGTGCAAATATAAGTTCTAATATCTAATGTTATGTTATTATTCAATGCTGAGTTTTTCCTGGTTCCATCCTCGCTATTGATAGTTTCTTTTTTGATTAATTTTGTATTTTTATGTTCAAGTAAATTTTGCATTTGAGAGTATATCACACAGTGACGTGCACCTTTATCTTGATAGTATATCGATTTTAGCCACAAATTAATTGTTAATTATTATTTTAATAACAATTAATTTTAATCTGTTTATACTTGTTCATATTTTTATTCCTAGAGTTTTCAGATCATTTGGTAATTTATTGAAGATACTGATAGCTTTGATATAGCTATTTTTAGTACTTATAGTTTTGTCATACTTTGGTGGTATTATCAGTTTGTGTCTAGTTTTACTCGCAGAATTGATGTATTGGTATTTAAGATCTTCATAGTAAAATCGAAGACTTTCATATGCGAAAGATTGCTTCAGATTTAGAGGCATTATTTTTTGAAAGGTGTTTTTATTTATGATTTTTAATATTCTTGTTTGAACTTTTTGCAGTAGTTGTAATTTGTTTTGATATGCACCACCCCATGCAATTATGCCATAATTAGTTAGGCTGTGGAAGAAAGCATAGTATACAATTTTTAATGTATTAATGTCCATAAATTTGGAAATTATACCAAAAATGAAAATCAGATATCTAGTCTTTTGTATACGATTATCAATATGTTTTTCCCATTTCATATTCGTATCAAAAGTTATGCCAATATATTTTGTTTCATTCACTCTCTTTAATGTGTCATTATTAATTTCGAATTTTTTAGGTACACTATCACTGTAGTTTCCAAAAGTTAAATAGACTGTTTTTTATATATTTAATGTTAATTTATTTAGCGCTAGCCATATTGAGACATCATCTAAGTATTTAATCATTTTGCTTTCAACTTCTTGCCAGGTTTTCCCCGTTGCTATAACTGCTGTATCATCAGCATATGACAGGATAGAGTCTTTAGGCATGTTTGTTAGCAAGTCGTTTACATAGAGTATAAAGAGCAAAGGACCAAGTATAGTACCTTGAGATACACCAGTGTTTACATTTCCAAAATCACTTACGTGTAAATCTATTGTTACTTTTTGTTTTCTGTTGCTTAAGTAGCTTGTAATCAATGTATGTCCCTTTCCTCTTATACGATACGCATAAAGTTTGTTTAGTAGTATTTTATGGTTAACTGTATCAAAAGCCTTTGCTAGATCCAGAAAAGTGATAGCTATGGATTCACTTTTTTCTAAGTTTTCATATATTGTTTTGGATAATAAATTTAATGCATCTTTAGTTCCAATATTCTTGATAAAATCAAATTGTTTTTCACTTAATATTTTACTCTGATTTATAAAGTTTGTAATTCTGCTGTGGATAATTTTTTCAAAAATGTTTGCTATATTTGATATTAGCGATATTGGTCTATAGTTTCCCATATCATTTTTTTTCGCTGCTTTGTAAATTGGTATAACTTCAGTCGCCTTCAGCAAATCGGGCCATATCGACGTTTCAATACAGTGATTAATCACAAATGACAAAGTGTCTACTATAATTGGGGATATAGTTCATATCTTTGAATTAATATCATCTATACCACCTTTTTTCAATTTTAAGTTGTTTATTATTTTTATAATTTCCGTTTCATTTGTGGGATTTATGAATATTGTTCTTGTATTGCTTTCAGGTAGCTTTAAATTTCTGTTAATTCGTATAGTTATTTTATTACTCAGTGTTTCTCCAAGTTTGCAATAATACTCATTCATTTTGTTTGCAATTACTTTCTTGTCTTTTATCGTATTATCATCAATTTTCAATTGAGAAATATTGGTATCTGTTTTATTTTTAATTTTACCAATTTTTTTGTTCATGCATGACCAAAGTTTTCTAGGATCATCACTTTTTTTTTCTATAGTTTTGTTGTCATGCTTAATTTTTGCTTCCTTTATGACTTTATCTAAGGTTTTCACAAATTGTTTATAGCGGTCTTTTAGTTCTTTATTATCAGGATTTTGTTTTAGTTCATTATATAGTTTCTCGTTTATATTACACGAGTTCAATATTGTTGTGATTATCCAGTCTTTTCTGGGATTTTTCTTGGAATTGCGAATATTCTGTTTTTTGCATCTTGATTTCTTAATGCAGGATTGTATATCTTTTATTATATCATTTATATTTTCTTTCGGATCTTTTGAATGTTTATATTTTGTCTAGTTCATTTGTTTGGCAGCATTGAATAGTTTTTTGTAGTTATAGTAGTACGTGTCTGTTTTTGTCTCTTTGATGTTTGAGTTGAATTTACCACTCTTATTTCTAAAAATAGTGGATAATGATCAGTTATCGGCACCATGAGCGTTAGAACTTTTGTGTTGAGAAAGTCTGTTTTGATAATAATGTTATCAATACATGATCCTTCCTCTGTAGTGGTATTAGACGGTCTGGTAGTATTAGTGAATCACGGAAGGAAACCTTTTTCTAATAAATTGTTTAAAAAATTAGTGCTAATAATGTTACAGTCTAGAATATTTATATTAAAATCGCCGATTATAATATGATTTTTAGTTTTACTTTTATGATCTAAGTAAGTTTTTAAATTCAAATTAAATTCAGTACAACTCAGACCGTGTGATCTATACAGAGATGATATTTCAAGTTGCTTGTTATTATTCAGTGTTATAGTAGTTTTCAATATTTTAAGTTCGTTTATAACTATTGTTTCGTCAGTGTGTATTACATTCTAATTTACATCATTTATAACTATTGTTTCGTCAGTGTGTATTACATTCTAATTTACATCATTTATAACTATTATTTCGTCAGTGTGTATTACATTGTAATTTACATCATTTATAACTATTGTTTCGTCAGCGTGTATTACATTCTCATTTACATCAACTACTACACCGTCATTTTTATTAATTTCTCAGTGGTTATAGTATAATTTATAATCCTTGATTCTATAATACTAATAATGCGTTAATTTCCATACCTCTGTACATACAATAACATAAGGTTTCATTTTGAGACTTTTAATAAAGATTTGAACTTTTTCAAAATTGGCATGTAGGCTTCTAATATTCAAGTCTAAAATTATACTATTATTACTATTTCTGTCTCTGTTAAAAGTCTCCATATCTCTATAACAACGCTCTTGTTAATGTATGCTATCTTGTATTTCTTCAATTAGCTCCACTTGTACTGCCATTATTGCTCTGTTGTTGGAGTGTTTGTTGGTTGTGGCTTCTTAGTTGAAGGGTAGTTTTCGTAATTAGTTTATTTCCTGCGTTTTTGCCAGTATTTATCTGCCTTTTGTAAAGTTGTTTATTAGTTTGTAGATTACATAATTGTCTCATAGCGCTTGATTCATCCCAAATCGGTAAAATAGGCACTACCGGGTAATCAATAGAATTAATTTATTGTTTTTTTTTTTAAGAATTCTACATTTGAGCCTATCTGTTGGTAAGTGGTCCGTTGGTAAACTTGTTCTATGTGTCGTATTGTTGAAACTGCAGTTTACGCATTCGATTTTTGTATTATTACACTCACTCACGTTATGATTATCGGAGCACTTAATACAGGCGGGATCATTTCTACATTTGTTTGCACTATGGCCAAATTTTCCACAGTTGTAGCATGGTGTAACATTTATGAGGTCATATGCTTTGCAGCACTGATGCCCTACGAAAATCTTATTATTACTTTTACGAATGAACTTATATATTTCAGGCGGTACTTCCATTAGGACTATGTTGGTCTCGTTCCTTGAATTGGTGTACATGTGCAATACCCTTCCCTTGATATTAAATTGCTTAAAATTTCTTGCATTAATATCTTTTTCTATTTCATCTTTATCCATATTGGTAGCATTGCTTATACCTGTTATTTTGATTTTCGGACTACCTTGTTGTTCTAACTTGATTTCACAGTTTTTAAATTTATCTGTTAATGTAGCCTCCACAGTTTCAATACTTTGAGAATTCATACAACTAATTTCGATTTCACTTTCATTCTTTTTGTGAATGTACTTAGTTTGTATATTTTTCTCTGCGACAAGACAGCTTGTCAGCAATTCCATAGTGTTTCGCTGGCTGGGATCGTTGGCCTTCACTCTTATTCTTGGAATCCGCTTCGGTTTGGGTTTAATTTCACTCATCGCTTCAGCATATGTTTTCTTGTTTGTATGTGTAACTGTATTTTCTAGTTTTTGTAATTCTATAAAGTCTTTCTGTAATTGATTATTATCTTGTAATTCAGTAACTAGTTGTTTTAGTAGGTTGTTTTCGGTTATTAGGTTTTCAATGTCACTTTCTTCACTATATATTGAGGCATTATGTTTCTCTATTGTTTTATTTTGTAGTTCTTGAAGCAGTTCTCGTCTAATTTCTTCAGTTTGTTTCAGTTTTATCAGTGCAATAACTTTTTTTGCCATATTGTGTTTGTGTCTATATCCTTCAGAACATGTTCAGGGCAGATTATTAGGTGTTCACCAACATATTTAGGCACTTTCTTTTTGTCGAAATCACTCTTGTAGTATGCATTTTCACATATGATACAGATCACTGTGTTCACTTGTTTATTAGGATGACACTTGTAGTAATGTAAATTGGAATTATCCGAGCCCTCAACATCCTCAGCCATCTTGGCTCATAGCCTATCATATGTTATTAATCAAGCAAAAATAATCATGTTTTAGATTTAAACACAAGCTAATTTGTAATACGTTTAATATATCCGTGCAAACTGACGCGCGCGCAAAAACACGTCCGCTCTCTTCGAGCGATGCTGACAGAATTTATCTGTTTATTAAATTTTATTAATTTTAATTTATTCAAAATTTAACATAGTATATATAAAAGATAAATGCATACTATTGTATAACTGTAATATGGGCATTTTTATTAGCATATTATGTCTAATAATAATGACAGCCTCAACCCTCTTAAACGCAGAGAGCAATTTTATTATATAACCCGTGTCTCCTTGTAGAAGATGTCCAGGTGTCAGGATGACACCCAGGTCGACGTGATATTTTCTACAAGGAACAGCATCAGGTGTTCGTCGAATATACCGAAAAAACCCGTGTCACCCTGTAGACAATATCCAGTTGTCAGGATGACCCCCAGGTTGACGTGACATCGTCTATAAGCAAGAGCACCAGATATTCGTCAAATATACAGGAAAACACCCGTGTTCCCCTGTAGACGATGCCCAGAGGTCAGGATGACCCCCAGGTCGAAGTGATACCATCAATAAGGAACAGCACCATGTGTTCGTCGAATATATTGAAAAAAACCCGTGTCTCCCTGTAGATGATGTCCAGGTGTTCGGATGAACCTCAGGTCGACGTGATATCGTCCACCCGTGTCTTTCTCTCTATTTCTTTGACTTTCAAACATTACATATAACTACGTCCTAATGCCACTTCATATACCATTCACACGCCAGCCTTATAACCACTCACTTGCCGACAACCTTGCCGCGACCGTGACGCGCGCACACACATACACAACAAAAAATTATAAATAAAATTTTGGAAATTTGAAAATTCATCATAAAATAAGAACACGTTAATCTATCCAAATTTTATTTTTCCCGAATTTAGAATCAAAAAAACAAAACTTCATTCCAAATTTCAATAATATCGCCTGTATAGTTCCGAAGGTATCACGGTATACGTACACACACCCATACACACACAACATCCACACGGACATTTTCTAAAAACACTTGATACAAACACACTAAAACGTATTTTCTAGAAGTATTGATGAAACTAAAAATTATCCTATTACAAAGCTGTTTCTAGGAGAAAGCAATATATGTATTGAAACCTGTAGATTGCTAGGCTTCATAATTCGACCGCGCACTAAGGAAACTCCAATACATACGTGATGGCAGGCCGCCGCGGCCCAGGGCGCCAGGCATACGAGATGCCACGGATCTGAGACCCCTTTGCTTGGTGATGCCATCACGTGTTGGTGCTCATCGACGCGGTAGTTGATCGAGCTCGGCTAGCTCTGTTGGGATAAGGTGGTCGATTCAAGGTCGTGGGTAAATAACAATACTTGATTCGGTGGTTGGTGATTTTAAAACATATTTCTCTTTCTCTCTATTTCTTTGACTTTGAAACATCAGATAAATAACCTCGGCACCCTGCCGATTATCACTCTATCTCTGACATGACCCGATGGTCGAGACTTCAATCCTCGCGATACAGACCGCGTCTCACACACCGCACGCCCGCCCACGGTTGCCACACAAGGTCGTCGCGAGCGGCACCGCAAATCTAACGTATGAAAAACTCTTTCGCCGGTAGAGTCGCCCGTGCCCATCGGACGATCGCTGCCGCATCCATACTCGTCAGCGTGAACGCCCGTCGACTCGGCAATGCGGTCGAGCACCTACCTCACCTTTCTGAAAACGCCCGCCGGCCAGGACGATCCGCACGTCCGTCACGGTGTGGTCTCACGGGCTCGCGAACCTCCGGAACTACGTCCTAATGCCACTCCATATACCCCTCGCGCGCCAACCTTATAGCCACCCACTTGCCGACAACCTTGTCGCGACCGTGACGCGCGCGCACACACACTGGGACTCGCTGTTCCTACACACTACACTATATTAATCATACACAATGCTTCCGCGCATTAATCTTTTAACAGTTTAATTATGCCCTATGACTAAGTAGCCTAAATATACTAATCTACCCGATAGCAAATCAAACGGCGAGAACGAATTTACTGTGATGGTCTAATGTTAACGATAGCGTAAACGAGAGCTGGGATTTATTAACGAGAGATAGGGATATTCGTTAACTAGGAGACGATAGCTTGTGAGGAGGAACGGTAGCTTGTGAGAGGAGACGATAGCTGAGTAAACGATTATCTTATTTATGGAAAACGATAGCTTGTGAGGAGGTAATACCTTGGAAGAGGAGGCGGTAGCTTAATTATGGTAAACGATAGCTTGTGAGGAGGTAATACCTTGGAAGAGGAGGCGGTGGCTTAATTATGGTAAACGATAGCTTGTGAGGAGGTAATAGCTTGGGAGAGGAGGCGATAGCTTATGAGGCGACCATAGCTTACGGGGTGCCGCGAGAGCTGGGAGAAATCGATAGCTTGTTCAAGGAGACGACAGCTTATGCGGAGGAACAGTAGCTTGTGAAAGGAGACGATAGCTGAGGGAAATGATAGCTTATTTACGGAAACGATAGCTTGGGAGAGGAGGTGATAGCTTATGAGACGACCATAGCTTACGGGTTGTCACGAGAGCTGGGTAAACGATAGCTTGTTCAAGGAAACGATAGCTTATTTCAGGAAACGATAGCTTATTTCAGGGGACGATAGCTTAACACTGGATGAGAGCGAACATAGGCGAGAGCGAACAAAAACGAGAACAAAGAAGTGAAAACTTCGACATGGTCGCGAACGGTAGCTGGCAATAAAGGCTCGGCAGTTCGCACATTGTCGTGAAATATCGCGCACTTGAACACTCGCCGGTACCGTCCTCGTGGTAATCCCGGTTTTCCGTCGTGCGGACACGTCTTGGTGAAAAACCACCATTCACACTGCACCGTAAGCCTAGTAGTCTCTTTCTCACTGTGCCCACACAGGACAAAGGGAATACCTCACCAGAAACATGGGGTGTGTAGTCGTGAACACACGTCTCCACACCAAGCGACAAACACACAATGGCCGCCTAACGTACCAGCCACCACTGTGCGCACACAGGGTGGTCGGGACCCATAGGAGTCGAGGCATCTAGAAGCTACGTAGCCGTGCGCATACGCCTACGCCGCTGACAGATGACACACTAATAACATCACACTCGCACCGCACCGTACCGTACCGTACCGACAGTATTGTAACAATAATCCGTGCTGAGACTCTGTAACCATATTGTAAACAAAATCTTTCTAAACCACTCGCGTTGATTTATCTATTTCAGATCGCAGAGAACATCTAAATTCCATATGTACAATAAGTGCTTTAAATATACAATCATTTGCTATAGATAAGCTTTATTATTTTCCATTTCCTCATTCCGAATCCTGTTTCCGACTGAGACTTTCGGTACAGGGGAAACGCAACCGTTACAAAATACTGCATAAAAAAAGATGTATTCTTATATGCAAAAGTACGAATATGCCAGCCAGTACCAGCGCGGCACTAGTACAGTTCGTATTGTAGAAGTGACCCAGCTTTACGCATCTTAGGGCTGTAACTGTACTAAGTGCGGAGCCTAGGGAGTACCACGCTTAAGCGAAATGAAGACCTATGTGGCGTGGATCAGTGCCGTCAACACTGCTCAGTAGGTCCGTCAAAGGAGATCGACAGCCAACACTGCCACAACACTTACGACCTCTATTGCGACGGCGACTCTTACCAGGCCTTAAAATCATTTGTATTGGCCGCGCCACCACTTGCTGCAGAGGTCTCAAAATTTTTAAGCGAGACAATAACTTGCGACGCATTGGCATTATAATAATAATAATTACATATATTGTTATTCTTATCTTTGTCATTAGCATTACTGAGACTGGACTTTGAACTACCATCATTATGAGCTAAAATTCAGAAAAACAATATTCTGAGATATGACACCAAAGTTCCAAGATGGTCGCGGCGAGCGGAGGCTTGGTGAGTGGTAAAGCCATAAAAACTTACAAAAATCATCCAAATAAAAAAGTTAAAGTAGTAGTGTGTATTATTTATATGGATTTTGTGAGACAAGAGAAGGCAGTACTATTGAGCGACGTTCTAGGGTTCTGTCAAGATCACGAAGAACTAGACTTAACCTCAAAATTGGACTGTAGAGTGCTAAGTAATGATGCGAAGATTGTCATAGACCGGCGAAGGTGCCAAATAACAAACTCCTCATCTGCAAAAATAAACAAAATAAAATTTATTTTTATAATCGGGCGTCCTGGGCTCCGCCTGAATGAGAGTAGTTGGGGCATCGTGAGGCTCTGTTGACCCTCTCGTGGCCACAGACGAAGCAGCTTCGTTTTGTTATCACACTTTACTCAGTTAATAATACTTATCTTATTTTGTCACACAGACAAAGCATTGTAGTCATTCTTTCAGTCAGCTACACATCCATAACCTCACCTGTCACTGTTGACAGGTGAGGTTCTGGATTAGACGGTTCATGCCAGCTCTGCAAAGAATAAAATAAAACATTTGCGTTTTAGAGGGAACTAAATTATATTTATTTATTTATTTTATTAGATAAATTAAATAATAAATACAAGTTAGTGGCAATAAAAATATAATCCTTGATTAAAATTAACGTTTATAATAAATACCTTAGTGGGCTTCTGCTGCATATGATTCCTCTGGGATTCCTTCTTGTGTTCTTCTTCTGATAGTCCGGGCCTCTATAGTACTGCTTAATGATGTGCACTGCTGCACATCATGGACTGATGTTAAACTTCCTCAAAAAATTCAGAAATCCTGTGCATCCATCATTGAAACTGGCCACAGCTATATATACACCAATCTTGAGAACCAGCAAGCCACTCTTGGTCCAACTTGTTCACTTGAATTGATTGAAGCAATCTGTTTACACTTTACACACACAATATCCACTTTGAACCTGAAGCCTTGTACACCAGACTCATTAAACGTCACTTTGCCGTTGCACTGATTGCATACTAAAATGTTCTGAAGTGCAGGGAATAGAATACTGATGTCAATAATTCTTCTTCTTGTGTCACCAATAGAGTCTTTAGTCACTGTTGCACTTTTAAGTTTTTTTGCACTGGTAGAGGGTCTTGGTCTTTTTGATTGATATTCCTTCTTCGTCAAAAATTCTCTTGTCCTCTTCTTAGGTCTCCCTGGAAAATACTTATTATCAGGATGAGTGCTTTGAAGTCTTCCTTTCGTATCCCTTGAAGACATTTTGTACAGATTTGGCTGCACTACATACACATACACACACAATTTGTCACAAAAAAAAGAAAACACACAAATTAATTTGAAAAATGAATTTGTTTGAAAGGTTCTTTGTTTTTTTATATGTATGAAACAGAATAATATGACGCAAGGTATGTAGGGTAAGGTGAAATTACAACAATTTATTTATTTTATGCAGATCAATGGTGGACAAAGCCTTTATTGCTTTATTTATTTTATTCTCGTACCAAACAATATTAAATGACTAAGTTCGATAGAGGTGTAATTGAGGCAAATACACAGTCCCTATCTATATATATATATATATACATATATATATATATATATATATATAAAGAGTTGAACTAATCTATGGATTATGCTGCGTCGAACGCCCATTAAGAATGAGCGAGTTTATACTCCCGCTACCTTCATGCTAAAAGATAAGAGGTTATTATACATAAAATGTCGCGGAAAGGAATTTTTGTAATGAGCTAGGTTGTGACAGTGTAGATGTGGCGGATGCCACCAACAGTTTCGCCAAAGCGGTTAATCCTGTTGCACATTTATCAGTCACTTTGTAAATTACAGAGTGTTCTGCAAAAGCACGATAGGGAATGCGATTTTATCGTCAATAGTTTCGCTCGCAGCTAATCCTATCGCCCCCGTGAATTGCAGACAGAGGTAACACAAACCGACTACAGCGTGTGGGCAAGGTGCGTAACTGCAACCCGCAGCTTCGCCTTTTCAAGCTAGTGCTACTAGCCCTTCAACACTGCGTGCGGTATTAAAAGTTAATAAGGAAAAGCTTTTACGGTGAAGCAGTCGAGTGACTGCACACAGTTTTGCCTGAGGGCTATTCCTGTATCCGTATTAGCCGGAATACATTAAAAGTTAGCATGATATACCCACAAAATGTCTCGAATTCCGTAGGTGGAATTCGCGACCGAGACGCACCTCTCCTATAGCGCAGCAAAGGTCTGGAATGAGATATGCTGCGTGTGTCTGGAAGGTAGAAATTGAACTGCTTGAGAAGTCGATCACCGCTCAATACGGAGCTCGAGTTAGGCGCGAGGTCCCGCCTACATACGCGCAGTGTCGTACTGCGCATAACCACGCTCGAAAAGTTGGGTATATGAGTAAAGGCAGCGGTAGACACATGTGAGCCGTACACATACATACGTACAGACACATACACACATGTTTTGACCGTTGCATGTTTAAAATTGTCTCTATTGAAACAAACAAATATCGTGCAATTTCTAACTTTTTCAGCAATATCAGCGTGTAAATATCTGCTGTGTTTATCAACACGTACCAATAAGCTGTGTGAACATAGTCGAATTTAAGCTACGTGAAGGTAGTTCGAAAATTCGTTCGATCTCAGCTGCATGCGAGTTCCAATACTATACTAACTGATATTCTTTTGCGAGAACATCATGTGTGGGGCTCTGCGGCGGCGGTCACCCCTACCCTCTAAACATATATCTCCCTTTACGCACGACACTAGCCCGGTACCGTTTATCACATTACTTGGAATTGGACCGCTGCCGTTTGCGCTTCCTATGTAAAATTAACTCAATTTTCGATCTAAATGACTAAAAAAATATTAAAAATATACTTTTCCGAGATATA
Source organism: Muscidifurax raptorellus (assembly GCA_020010945.3). NCBI lineage: Eukaryota > Metazoa > Arthropoda > Insecta > Hymenoptera > Pteromalidae > Muscidifurax > Muscidifurax raptorellus. The sequence goes on from JAHUUD020000067.1 coordinate 534,007, forward strand.
AGATATTTGATAGTTTTTCAAAGTGAAAATGAAAAGTGTTCGTAAAACTACCTACACCATTGAAAAGCTGGGGAAAAAAAATCGAAAACGATTATTAAAGAATGTTTTTAATTATATTATAGTAGCGCAAACACTACATAGAATGATTTGGAGCTCGCGCACCGGGAGAGTTGACGCGAAATGCTTCATCTGAACATACATACAAATATTCTAATTTTATACTCTCGTTACTTTAAGATTATCGGATTTCAAGCCAGAAATCAAATAGATTTTTGCCTGTATTCTAGCTTGTAAAGCATACAAATTAGATGGGTTCTTTACTCGAATTACGGTGTGGTAAAACCATATAGTAATTACTATGTAGTAACTTTGAGTGGTGAACAATGAGTAAGAAATTTACATTTCCTTTCTGAACATACAAATTTACTTTCTGAAAATTAAACACATTTATTAAACTTTTGTCATTTTTCCCCAATTAAAATTACTACATAGTAATTACCATATGGTAACACCAGCTGATTTTTTACTAGGGAAAACATATCGGAAAAATCGGGAGATTTGGATTTTGTCAAGATTTTATCAAAAACACTCACAACACTTTGGACACTTTTGTCATGTAAGGTTCCACCCAAGCATATTTGCTGAGAATATCTATTAAGACAAATAGATATGTATAATTATTCTTTTAAGTTTTGAGAGACTATATGTCACAGAAATCCATTGCATAACAGTCATCAACATTGCTAACTATGTATGGCAATTTAGGCAAACTTTATTCTAATGGGTCTGTAAAGAGTGTACACATCTTCATTGCTTAGCCAATTGTTAACATAATTTTTCTTCTTTTTATTATTAAGGAATCAGGTTAGGGGCTCCTGCGTAACCAGCCTCATGTCTAGCATCAAAATATTGCTTTTCATAAGCCATGTATAAATATTATATTTTAACTACTTATCTTCTGACCTTTTTAGTATGAATTTTTTGTTTAAACGTTCGCTATAACGGTTTGCATGTTGACAATTTTCACTCATCGACAATACGATAGGATTAATAATATATTTAGACGTTGTGTCAGTCAAAGTTATAAAATTAGCAAGTTTAAATCTCCTGACTGGTTCCTCCTCAGTTGTTTTGCTCTGAACAATATCTTCTATCAAATCTATGATATCAAGTGGCGCGGTAGCGCCACGAAGGCGAGTTTGAGAAGCGGACGAAGCCGCGGCGCCCGTGACACTATTTACTTCTATATTGGGGTTCGGATTTTTTCACAATACAGAAAAAAATGCTTATCGTTACTGATCGTGAGTTTTTTGGTTTATTAGCGTCTTTTCTGAGTTGAACTATGATTTCCTACGAAAATATTTGTAAATAAGTCGTTTTGTTAAATAATAAACGAGTGTATATATCACGAATGCTCGGAACAGTTTCTTTAACTTTTTCTCCAGTGTGGTAGGACCGTGAAGATGGCTTTTTATTCGAAAAGTGGTAGGACCGTGAAATTGGCCGCACAAGCTATATTATGTGTAATACAGTTGGGTATCGCTTTCCCACAGATTTTATACATCGCATCAGTGCATGCAGGCCGTCGTGTCAGATCAGAAATCTTTGCTCAACATACTTATAACATCGTGACGTCCAACAAGAAGATTCCTCTACTAAAATAAATAAACAAAAGTGATGAAATTAAATTAAATCATATTAGTGATAACAATATATGTTACTAAGAAACAATGGCCTAGGGGGCTAAAAATGTTTATATTTTTTTTTTAAAACAAATTAAAGATGCTCAATAAGTTTGCTCAAAAAGAAATGAAATCTCTAAAAAAAGACTTTTAACAAAAGTAAAAGTTTAGGCGAGTTTCATCTATTCCGCACATTATTATGCATCTCAATAATATGGTTGGCTGACCCATTTATATGTTATAAGCATCACAAAATCATTGTTACCAAATAAAAATGTAATAACCGTAGATATAATTTCATTACAAATAATTATGTTAACAATAAATAAAAATTTGACAACGAAATTACGGATAAAAAAGAAATGAGATCAATAAAAAAGTCAAGTTTATTACCAAATTATTATTTCAACAATAATATTGCAAACAAAAAGTGTTGTATTCAATTCTGGGCTGAGTCGAATAGTTGATTACAAAACTAAAGATTGATCTAAGATTAGTAAATAAAAACTTAAGTAATATATTGTTCAATCACAAACAACTGTTATGATAAACTTACTAGGTAACTTGCCAAGCCCGTTTCATATTATTCATGGTGTTATGTAGCAGTAACTTTCAGTATATATAAAAAGTAGGTGCATATAATCACAACTTTACTCTGAAAGTTGTTATTTGAATATATTCGAACTGCATTTAAAAATAAATTGTTGTTTATAAAAATGATATAATACATAATTAAAATTCAACATTTTTCGTATCAAACCTCAAATATAAACAATTACTTATTATGTATATTATATACTGGATACTCAAAAACTTTTTTACGAATACCAGTAATGCAAGAAGTTAAAATGTTGATATCCAATTATAATAAAAAGTATGAAAAAAATATTTTATTTGTTTACCTGTAAACAAAATGAAACGGGCCTGGCAAGTTACCTAGTAAGTTTATCATAACAGTTGTTTGTGATTGATCAATTTATTACTTAAGTTTTTATTTACTAATCTTAGATCAATCTTTAGTTTTGTAATCAACTATTCGACTAAGCCCAGAATTGAATACAACATTTTTTGTTTGCAATATTATTGTTGAAATAATAATTTGGTAATAAACTTGACTTTTTTATTGATCTCATTTCTTTTTTATCCGTAATTTCGTTGTCAAATTTTTATTTATTGTTAACATAATTATTTGTAATGAAATTATATCTACGGTTATTACATTTTTATTTGGTAACAATGATTTTGTGATGCTTATAACATATAAATGGGTCAGCCAACCATATTATTGAGATGCATAATAATGTGCGGAATAGATGAAACTCGCCTAAACTTTTACTTTTGTTAAAAGTTTTTTCTTAGAGATTCGACTGTAGTATAACTTTATGTCTATACTGACTGCACCTGAATTATCCCATTGTATACGGTGAAACACACTCAATTTCCAATCACGAATTAATAATAGAACTTTTCTTACTGAACCCTTGGGATTACTTAATTACCTCACTAGACAAGGGAGTTAAGGGAACAAACCACCTTTCTGAAACAAAATTCTGAAACAAAAAATTCAACATTATATTTTAATTTTAAAATTAATTGAAAAAGAGTCTTTTTATATTAAAATACATACAATAAACATTAAATACCTGAATTTTTAAGATATTTCAACCTGATATGCCTCCCTGGCCAAGCAGACTAGTTTCGATGACTTTTTCCACTGTTCGTAAGATTCGAAGTGTACGCATGGTTGGATTGGGCTCAAATTTTGTGGAGATACTCTTTATACGTGTACTTTCAGTATGAACGGAGGGATTTTTATTTAAGCTAGTAGAAGTATATTTTTGTTTCAGATCCAAAAGATTTGGAACCTAATAATTTGATTAATTTCATACTAGCTAAAAACGCTCGCTTCGCTCGCGTATTACATATTTGGTTTACTATAATTTATTGCAGAATATGTTACAAAACAATAAAATCTTAAAATCTAAATTTTTTTAGAAAACAATACGTTAATATAATAATATAGTATTTTTATTAGCATTTTATGACTAATAGTAACGACAGTCTCAACCCTGTAAATGCAGAGAGCAATTTTTATTACATTACAATGATTTATATAATATAATATATATATATATATATATATATATATATATATATATATATATATATAAACACGAATTAAATAGCAATTTACTTCATCATGACCAAACTAAATTACTAATTATATAATAAACAGGCAATTATGTATATTTACTAAACATGATGTTAAAAAAAAACAGGTATACATTAATTAAACTGAAAATAACTTGTGACTCCTGTAGACGATGTCCAGGTGTCAAAATAACCCTCAAAACGACAAGGAATCGTCTACGAAGAGGCGTACCTATATGATGGGCGTCAAGATAACCCAACCGAACCCCTATGTCGCACGACATCGCCTATGAGAATGAGCACCATATATATCCATTAGTGTATTGATAACAAATTACGACTTCCTATATACGATGTCCAAATGTCTAGATTGCTTCGAAACGATACGGCATCGACCACTAGGAAACGCAAAATGTGTATCTTAAATGTACCGATAAAACTTACAACTTCCTATAAGCGATGTCAAGATGTTAAAATGACCTCTAGGGCGACGCAATATCGTCCACGAGAAAACATAATTTTTCACATATTGTACTTATTTTGTAAAATATTATAGTTTAAAATATATAAACTAATGTTAATACCTATAAATTATCTTGATGTTTATTTGCGTATACACCCATTATATAAAGAGTGTATTTTATTTAGACTAAATCTGCTCCAATATGTAATATAAACTAATAAAATATATGAAAATAAAAATCATTTTTTAAGTATGGTTGTTTACGTCATTCGTATCACCTAAACAAAATCTAAAAATCGCATCATATCATAAGTATAAATACATATAGCATTCATCATTTCATAATTAAATCCCAAAATCCTTTAACAAAAAATTATTTGCCAATATCATTGGTCGCAGCATCCGTCTCATCTGGACCAAATCTCGAGATCACCTCGAATGGTTACATGTATTTCTAAAACATAAATATGTATCTAAGTTGCATACATACAAAATCATTCGAAAAAATATGATATTTGCAAAAATCATTGGTTGCAGCAACCTTCTCATCTGGACTAAATCTCAAGATCACCTCGAATAATCATATGTATTTCTAAAACATTCATACATATGTCAAAATAATTCAAAATAATGTCTAATTCTCATATGTCTAAAAATTCTTAAAATTACCATCAATCATCCCCAACATCACTTCTGGACCACATGAGATGAATCAGATATATGTTTTTTATGTTTAACAGTTATTGATACCAATTTCCAAAAAAAAATTTGTCAAAGGGATTTTACAAAAAACATATATTTCTATATACAGGCATTCGTACGTACGTACGAACCTACCTCAACAAAATCTATTAAATCTTTAACAGTAATTACTTTTTGCTACGATAAATTACTATTTTTTTAAGTAGTCCACTGCTTAGTTTCGAAGATATAATGAATCAAAAAATTTTTTTTTAAATTAAATCAACCTTATCTCACAAATTGTAAGATTTTAAAAGCTGCGCAAAGAACTTAGGAAAGACACATAAAATATCTACCTTTTCCCAAAATCTCAAGTGCATTAAAGCCTTTTTTCGCAAGGTGACAATGTGTAGTTTCAGAGATATGAATTTTTTAAAAAAAATCACTTTTTTCATTTTTACTTTCAAACGGTACGGTGGATCCCGAGGACCAAACAGGGAAAAGTGGGTAATTTAATTATCTTTCAAATTCATTATAACTGAATTGTTTTTAATAATGGGGTGTAAAAAAATACAAAATAGTGTTTTTCAAAAATCAAAAAATAGCCATAAAACGAAAACTACTTGGCAACATAAAAAATTACTGCTTTTCCCGAATTCAGAATCCAAAAATAGATAGTCAAATTTTATTCATATTGACTGAGTAGTTCCAGAAATATTACTGTATACATACGCACACACACATCCATACCGACATTTTCTAAAAACACGTGATTCGAACTCCAAACATTTCAAAATATATCTCTAACCCGCTTTTCACGAAGTCGAAAATTTTACTATTACAAAGCTTCCTTAAGAGGGAGCAAAAGAGATGATTTTTTATGATGAGCAACAGAGAAAGAGTGATTTTTTCAAAAGTAAGTGGTAAATATATATTTGTAGTTACTTGTCAGATGCGGCACCTCAAAGCCAAAGACCACGCCTTGCAGTTAGACAACTCCTTGTCTGATTGGTCGCGTGTATGGTGACATAATAAGGGGCGGAGTCTAATTTCCAGCTCTCTGTCAAGATACGGAAGCTATAGAATGCAATGTAAAGTAGTCGTTGACGAGCGCTTGCTTTGTAAGTTGGACACGGAAGGAAAATTTGTTCTTTTATTTTAAGTAAAGTGAATAATATTTATAACAGCTAGAAAACTTTTAAAACTCTATTGTATTATTTACCTAGATATCATTCATATTTATAACCGAGTTACATAGTCGTATTTTTAAACTGAATCACTCTTTAAAAAATTATTTCTTTACTTTAAACATTAAATAATAAGTTGAGAAGGTATTATAAATTATATAATTGCTATATCATAATATAAATTATGTATATAGCATAATTTATAAATTTCATAATTTTAAATTATGGTTAATATATTAATTTAGGTAATGGTCCTTAAACATAAAAATTGTTTCACCGCGATAGACATTTTTATCATTTAAAGTATACTTACAAATAATTATGTTGTATTTCCATGATTTGGCGTATTGTTTTGAATTGTAATATAAATATATTGATTAAATAGCTTAAATTATTAATTTATTAGCAAGACACTATTTGATAAACATAATTTGATAAATTATTACTTGAAGTTTGAGATTTAAATTGACTTAATCAGATGCTTCTTTTGCTTACAATACGATATACAATACGTTGTTTAATTTTGGAAATACAGGCATCCTCTTAGCAACAGAATAGACTAGTCGATTCCTTAAAATATGAAATAAATATTTTGAGATAATAATTGTAGTTTTAAAAATTAAAATATTATCAATAAATAAATATTAATAAATAATACCCCCATTTGATTAACACGTTAATGATAAATCCTCGTTAAATTTCTACCAGGGATTGGATATCATAATCTACATATGAATCAATCATATGATATTTTAAATGAATTAAATTTAAGTTGAAATAATCACAGTCACTTAATTCATAGTGCGTCTAGTGAAAATTAAATGACAATTTTGATATTGGTCCTGTTTTCCAATGTTGCATAGATGTTTTTTAAAACAAAGGAAATCGTACCAAATGCGCTTTTTTATAATGGCAGAGAATATTTTTTATAATTTTTTTCATTTTATATAATATGTCCTACGGATCAGTAGAGATAACCAAGATTTGTTTTATAGTTTAAGAATGTAGTCCGGGCCTACGAATATCAAATAATATTTCTCTCTATAGGATTCGCGGCGTTTAGTGAGTTATGTTATAAGACAATTTCTGCATTTTTATAGCCTGCGAATGTTGTGTGTTCGATTTTGTATATTTTATATATTTTATATGACATATGTATGATCTTTGTAAATCTAAATAAATAAGTAAATAAATCTATTAAAAAGATAAAGTTTTTTCGTAAGTATAAGTTTAGGCGAGTTTGATTTCGTATTATTTTGCGTGCCTATAACATAATATAGCATAATAACATAATTCCGTTTGCTATATGAAATGACCAATTAAAAAAGAACTAAGATCAATAAAACATAGCCAAGTTGATTACCATATTATTTTAATTATAAAATAGCAAACAAAAAATTGTTATGTATAATGAAGGGTTAAATCAAATAACTCCTAAGTTAATCTTATATAATATATTAATCAATTACAAACTACTCTTAAAATACTACGTAACTTGCCATGCCCGACTTATTTTATTAGGTAGGTGAGCAACAGAAATTTTCTTCATATTAGAAGGTAATATTAAATTTATTAATATTCCAACTTTTAACATTATTGCTATTTATACAATTCTTTTGTTTGAAAAAGTTAAAATAAATAATTATTTAATAAGTAATTGTTTGTAATTTTTTTCGTTATCAAAATGAATAAAATTTTTATGTCTTGCTTATAATCTTTATATTTTATTTTATCATAAGAAAATAATGTTTAATGATATTAAATACAATTTTTTTAGTTATCAGCTGATAGACAACACTAGAAATAACATGAAACAGGCCTGACAAGTTACGTACCAATATATTATTTAAAATTAAGTTAGTAGTCATTTCGTTCAGCCTTTCAAAATTCATAAAAATTTTGCACTGATCTCAGTTCTTTTTCAATCGCAGTCATTTCAAAGCAAACGAAATTGTTATAATGCTATATTATGTTATAGGCACGCATGACAATACAAAATTAAACAAACTCGCCTAGCCTTTTACTTTTGAAAAAAGTTAATCTTTTTTGTAGATTTCCTTTCCTTTTTAGCGAACTTATAGAAGTGTGTATTTCGAAGTTGTTATAAAAAAAGACGTGAGCTGTCGTGGGACAGCCGGTAAGAGCGAAGCTCTTGAGTAATTAAGGGATCTGAAACCTATTTATTCGATTTTACCATTCTAATGGTCGGTAAGGCAGATTGTACTTAATATCAATATTAGGGTTATCTCGCAAAAACTGTACATATTAGAGCACAAGTTTGTATGTCCCGGGTACATGTAAATTTTTGTTTTTCGCTTTATCACATTATTGTACATATCTCGTCTATATACAATCACAATATTTTGCATATTTCGTGTATATGCAACTAAATAAAACATAAGTTTACGTATCTCGTCTAGACGCAATTATAGTATTCTAATAAAAATCCCGCAGTGTGTAGTAATAGCTGTAGAAGCAGCAACCTCTACATGAACAGCGTAGTGGACTCTGTATGTGTAACTGCAAAATATCCTCAATCCGGACCTCTTCCTCAAGCAGCAGCAGCTGTAGCAAATCATAGAAACATATTTCTGTACGTAGAGCAGCAGTAGAAATAGCAAGAACCAAAGAAAGCAAAATAATCTCTAAACGAATACTTCGCATTATCTCGCTACAGCTACATGATTTTCAGCCTAGCACTTTTTATAACACTGGCACTGGCACACTACGTTCTAATCGTTGCTTTGTTGCACAATATAATTAGACATAATATATTATATTATGCCCAACACTTGACTGAGAGACGATAATTCACATAGGCGCTGGCGTACGTATAACCTCTAAAGCGCCGACGCTAGCAGCAAGCTGGACTACCTAATAGAGCGGATCACGCGCGCGGTGATCCGCTTTTATGGATTTGTCCTATATCTGCGCATGCGCTTATATATAATGGCTTGACAGCTGATCGGCCTAACATGAGTTGACGTAATGGTAATAAAACTGTTAGGTGACAACTTCCCCATGATTATATTGAAGAAATTATTTCGAATATAAACTCGAGAAAGTTCCATACATAAAAGATGTAGCGAGACTCAAGGCCACAAAAGTGTCAGGTAGCCAAGAATCTCGCTGACCCAAACGATTTCCCCTCTGCTGTTCGAGACCGCGTGTGCAAAGCTACGCTGCAGTTTGGGCGCTTGTGCAGTTGCTAGGCCCCGTAAGACCTAATGAGTGCAACAAGTGCCGAAACAGTGACATAGTTAAGGGGAGGAAAAACTCACGAAACCCTAGGAGGTCCGGAAATACTTCCAAGCGTCCCCAAGCTACGCTACCTCACGGCACTCCGACTCGAGCCAAGCTGCCGAGCGGACATAAATTTTTAATTCAATTTTGTTAATTTGATTTTCTGCTTTTATTTCACCTGTTAATTTGTCAATTATAAATTCTTATTTAGTTTTATTATATTTAATTGAATCATCGATAAACAAGTTCTCAAGTTAGAATATTTAAGTGCATTTAAAATTGATTCAAATTTTAAGTTTAAAGTCCAAAGTCCCAAACGAGTCCAAGAGGGGATCCTGACCAGAGGACGAGAGGAGTATTTGCGAAACAACACGAGTGACCTTTATTTTTTTATCTGCCACCAAGATAAGGTAAAATCTGCCTTTTATTGTTTTTAAAAAAGAGAGAGAAAAATAAAACGCAGCGACAATCTGGAGCAATTCAGTAAGTTGAGTTTTTCCCACAGCTGTATAGTTGTGCGCGTGCGAAGAACTTACAAACTTATTTTATATAAGTGACAACACGTCACTTAACAAAATTGGAGGTTCCACCGAGATCCATGCGTGATTATGAAATTGTAGTTGTTTTTCTCTCTCTGCTGCATGCCTGTAGGGATTGTAGTTATCTAAAAAGAAAAAATATATGTTAAAAAAATTAAATAAAATCGGGGATGAGACAATAAAAAGTGCGCGAATAAATAAAGACGCGAAAAAAGTTAATAAATATTCAAAGGAACGATAAATACACAAGATTTAAAAAAAGGATCGTAATACCTAGCCGCGTGCTATCGGCAACAGCAGACGAGTGTAGAAGCATAGCGTGACTAACAAAGACGTAGGACTGAATATCTCAAAAAAATACAAAGAGAGTTTATATAGATTTAAAAAGGTTTGAAATTAGATGATTGGTCTCATATTAATTTTATAGTTATTATAATTAATTATAAATCTAAATTAAATTTTGCTACACGGCTCAGCGCAAGTATAATAAACATTGTTTTAAAAAAGGAAATGAGAATTTAAACTCTCTTGATGCACAAAAAGATTCAGATTATTCCGAATATTGTTTGATTCAAAATAACAAGTCGAACAATAGAATTTGCAAAAGTTATCTCTATAACATTTTCATATGCGTTCAACAATCATAATATAAGTAGCATTTTACCCTACCGAGTACCAATAAATTTTATAAAATTTATAGGTACTCAAAAGAATTCATCAAATCTGGTCGACAGCAGACGTAAGCTGTGTTCGCACTTTTCTGCCATAGTCGAACCAGGGCGTAGCTGACGCAGTTGCTCAATAGAGGTCATAGACCCCGGGAAGCGTATTTGACCCTCTGCGCCTATACATAAATATACCAATAAGCATTTTTAAAAATATATGATACAATTTTATTGAATGGCCGACAACAAACAGGTAAGGCCATTCACAATCGTTGCCTTACACATATTGCCTTACACCCATACTAGGACAAATAATTTAATGGTTTACATTTAGAATGTTAAATTAGAATTAATATTAATTTATAATTAGAATTATAAATAGAATACTTATCTGACAAGCAGCAACAGGTTACACTGCTTGCAATACATTGGGTTGGGTCCTTAAACATTTTCATTTGCAACTTTGGTTTTAATTTACTTAACAATCTGAGACACACACACGGATAGAGGAGACACTCACAAATTTACAGATTATGAGTTTCGTCAAGAAATAACGCGTTTTACACAAAATACTTCAATACAAAATACGCGACCCGCGAGGAGATTAAACACGCAATATACAGCGTATAGCAGCCGACGCTGCGTGTTTGTTCAGAGCAAACACCAGCGCAGGCGTGGAACTAGACGCGACACTAGGGACACTATAGTGGTGTAGGCCTAGTTACTTGGCACCTCTACAGAGGCCATTTTTGAAGAACATAAAGCGCGCGCGAAATTCATGCAAAGTCGACATGTAGATAATGTTTGACAATAAAAATTAACTAATTATTATAAATAAATTATCAGAGTGCCAATTTAGATAAATAAACAATTTTTTTTTGACAATAAAATTTTTTAGGGAATTAAATATTGAGAATAAAATTATACTGGTTTCATCTTCTTATAAAAAAAATTTATTGCATATCATTAAAATAAAGATCAATAATTTAAATAGTTAGAGTGAAATTCAGACGCCATAAAGTTTTCTTGTTATCTAAGCGTGTGAGTATCCAAGTCTGCAATTTAGTAATGGTTGATTATTAAATTTAGATTAACAACAAATGAATTTTAATAATAATAATAATAATATTATTGGTTTCTTTCTTTTTTTATATACATTGAGGATTTTTGCAATATCATTTCCGATTGAGGCATCACTCTAATGTGTCAATACGTTGAATATTTATGCATTAATAATTATGCCAAAAATTTTAAATAATAAATTCGCTCTTTTGATCATTTCCATTGAATCATTGAATTATTTCAATTTGAAAGTGCAAAAATTTTTATGTATTTCAAATAAAAGTGTAACAGTGATTTTCATTGAAATTTTTTTTTGAGCATTTATCAAAACAATCTTAGATTCAAACACTTCATTTTATTTTTGAGAAATTTTTCACTGGCTGATGAATTATCTACCTTTTTCTTTAGTTTGCTTACAAAAGTGATTATTTATCATAAACCTCATAAGTCAGCTTATTAGCGGCTTTTCCCTGGATCTGCTCAATAGCGGTCACTCTATATTCTAAGGTTTGCTCAATAGCAACTTGAACCTTTGGTCTGCTTAGTAGCGACTACTCTTGTTTACCTTGAGTCAGCTGAGCGGCGGCTTTCCTCGGCCCAGCTCAACAGCGGTCATTGTATCCAATAGAACCACAACCCATGAAGGAAGAAACTTACTCAGGCAGAGAAAAATTGTTTAAGAAAAAGAGATCGCGAAAGAAGTATTTTTACAGAAATTCCTATTCGAAAAGAGAACGTTAGAAGAAAGACTCAAGAAAATAAATGATCAATTGTGCAATTATTACCGAGAGGCCAATAGTATAAACGCGAATAACAGTAAAGTTTCTGAGGATAATTTAAATTTTCAATCTGAGTAAGCAAAAGATTCAATGAACTTTTGGAGTTTGCCTTAAGTAAAACCAATAAACGCAAAGCTGAATAATTTTTTTTTTGACACAAAAACCACACTCATTTGCCCTTGTACCAGTTTGAAGTATTTCCTGGTAACCTTGCGCCCCATGCTTTAGCGACCCATAATCCGACTGAATGAACAACCCCAACATTTAGATCCATTATAAATTATTTCCTTTTGAAAAAAGAAAAGGGTGAGGAAGAACACATTTTACCCATTTAAAATTTTTATATAAAGATACAAAAAGAACATTCAAGATGAATCTTGGTGACGAAACAAATCCCAGAGGTGCCAGGGCAACGAATGCAACTTTATCTGATTCCAATTTCTTGATAATAAATAGCATGGCGAATACTTTCGCGCTCATGAACTGCATAATGGGTATTCTAACTTTTGATGGCAAGAGGAGCCTTCGAGTATATATACAAGATTTAAGAAATGTAGCGTCTTTAGTGAGTAAAGAATACAACCACAGTTTTTACAGAATGCCTTACACAAGATCACCGGACCAGCAAAGAAGAGCTTAATTAACAAACAAATTACAACAGTGGAAGAACTGATAGCACATCTGAAGCAGAGATTCGGATCAGGGAGAAACTTCAGTTATTTCAACAACAAAATTCAAAATGTTCGAATGAGAGAACATGATACCGTAGGTGATTTCTATGATGAAATCAACGTCTTGCTTGGCAGTGTAAAAAAAGGACTCCAAGAAGAAAAGAGAAACAGTTACAAGAAAGAAATAATGGATCCATTAAAGTCGCTCGCAGTAGACATATTCATAAAAGGTGTCTACCTGCCAATTTAGCAGAAAAAGTGGACTACAGCAAACCGGCAACACTGCGTGAAGCCTATGAAGAAGCCGTACGTTTAGAAACGAGAATGAAAACTAAAATAATTCCAGACTCCAAACCATATCGCGACAGAAATCATGACTGCAATAATCCAAGACTATATAGTGAACCACGAACTGGAATAAGTTATAGAAATCATAGAAGATTTGATGACGAAGATCAATATAGAAATAGTCAACATAGAGAACCTCATTATCACTACATAGGTTATATGGAGGAACGTTATGAATATGAGGAACCTGAATACATTGCCTACCTGCAAGATCGATCGCAAAATATACCACGCAATGGATATTCTGGCAACCGTCGCCAAACAAATGGATAAAAAGAAAACCAGTACCAAGAGAACAATTACAGAAATCCAAATTATGCAAATCGTTACAATAACACAAATTATGGAAATGGATTTCGTCAAAATCAAAACTACAACGACAACCGACAAGATGGTAACAGTTGGCGTGAGAGAAACAATCAAGCCTACAGATGGAGTAAACGAATATTCAATCCTCAGACCGGAAGGTATGAAAATACACAGAATCGACCCGACACCCGAACAACAGTAGCTGGCGTAATGAAGATCCCAGATACGACAATCAAAGTAATAGGGATAATTTATAATAAGGAATCTATATCTATAAGGAATATGGACCAAACAAGTTATCAAAAACAAATGCAGGAGTACATCCAGAATCGAAATTCGAATCAAAGAAGCCTGCACAAAAATCAAGCAAAAGCCCCACTGATGGCGATACTAACAAGGCCCGAGAGATTGCAAGGATGTGTTCCACGAACTGTAAGGAACTTGAAAACTATAATTGGAAAGATGGAGAGGCAACAGCTATAAGAATAAGGATACCCGAAGGAATACAACGACCGTACTTAGATTTCATGATCGATAATGGTGCAACCGTGAATCTGATAAAAATCGGAGCTTTGCACGATGACCTACCAATAAGCATTGAAGATGCCAGAGAATTAGGACGCATCACGGATTAAACCACGTGTATCTGGACATAAGAGGAACCCCCGTAAAATTTCAGATAATACAGGACGATTTCCCCATAAAGCAAGATGGCATGCTGGGAAGGAATTACCTAAAAAAGGAAGAAGCCATACCATTCATAGGATATGAAGAAGATCATAATCCTAGAAATCTAAAGAAGGGATATAAATGTAAACAAGCAAATGAAGTACTAAAAGTAGAAGCAAAGAATGCTGATGAAATTAACTCAATAAAACAAATCCGGAAAACAAAGAAAATGCTACAACGGACAAAGTAAAATACGTGATAAAAGCTAGAACTAGACAAGTAGTTCAAATCAACTTAATCAAAAGTGACTTGAAGGAAGGCTACATTCCCAGAATATATGTGGAATATGACAACGTATTTTTAAGTGAAGGCGTGGTCAACAATGTAAACAATACCTGTAAAATGATGGTCATAAATACAAGCGAACAGATATAATGATAGAAGTAGATCCAAAAAAGTTAATACCTTTCGACACCGGACCAGACTTTCTGCAAGAAACAGACAGTGATTTTCATGGTGATGCAATGGTTGATCAAATCTAAAGATTAGAACGAGTAAAGGCATCAATCAGAAGAAACCATTTGAATAAAGAAAAATTAGAAATCGTGGATCACATAATTGAAGACTTTTTGGATCGATTCCTATTGCCAGATTCCTTTTCGATATTTGACTTGGCCAGTGGTTTCCAGCAAATACCGATGGCTCCTGAAGATTGCTATAAAACAGCATTCACAACAATAAATGGACACTACGAGTACACACGAATGCTTGAAGACACTTTTCAGCGTCTCATGGAAAAGGTCCTTAGAAGACTCCAGAATATTGAAATTGAAAGTATACCTTGATGATATCATAGTATACAGTAAAAACTTTAAGGACCATGAAAGAAGAATCCGAAACCTTATGGAGAGGTTGAAAGAGTCAAAGTTAGTCTTGCAACCCGATAAAATTCAATTCTTTAGAAAAGAGGTCGGATTCCTAGGATATATATAATTAGCGCAAAGGGAGTCGAACCTGACCCAGAGAAAGTTTCAACAATAGCCAAACTAGCCACAGTCAAGAGTGCCAAGAACATAAGGGAAGTTACTAGGAATGTTTGGATACTATCGAAAGTATATCAAAGACTTTGCTAAAATAGCGAAACCATAGAATGATTTACTGAAGAAAAACGTGAAGTTCGAATGGACTCCTCATTGCGACGAAAGTTTTCAACAACTCAATTAATGCCTAATGGAAAAACCCATCTGACAATTCCCGGACTTTGATAAGGAATTCACTTTAACCACAGATGCATCAAACTATGCGATTGGACCAGTCCTGAGTTAAGAGAAAGATGGATTTGATCACCCAGTCCAATAATTGTCTAGAACTTTAAATAAAGCTGAAAGGAATTACGCCACCGCTGAAAAAAAGTGCTTGGCGGTACTATATGCTCTTCATCAGTTTAGACCATATTTACTGTGCCGCAAGTTCAAATTAGTGTCTGACCATGAATTATTAAATTGGATGCATAGCAGAAAAGATCCTGGACAAAGATTAATGAGATGGATGTTTAGATTCACAGGCTATGAATATACCTTCAAATACAAACCAGGAAAACTGAACAAAAACGCTGAGGCTCTTTCAAGAAACCCGCCTGAAGCAACCGAAGAGGAGATAAATAAAAACTTACCAAGGATCAAAGTCATGACAATAGAAGAAAAGGCAAAACAAGAACAAGAAAAGGCCAAAAGTAAAGTACCATCACAGAAGATTAGTTTTCGCAATATAGCACACTCAGCATCGAAGAAAACCACAGTACCCAGAGGCAGCGGTAGACCTATAAGAGCGAAAACAAACAAAAAGGCACCCAAACTGGAACATAGTGTGGTAGCGCAGAGTACAAGAGCAAAACGTGCTCAAGTAGAACAATACATCAAGCAAGGAGGATCAAGCAAGGCGTCCAAACCCATTGGTGCAAAGAAGACCGCACAAACAGAGACACCAACAAAAACTGAGACAAGATATAAGATATAAGATTTTCAAAACCACCAGAACCCACAATGCCTTTTCTCCTACCCACACCACCAGGTTTAGAACCACTAAATAAAGGTCATGACATGCAACGAGACAAGCAAAAATCTGAAAGCGACTTGACTCGTACCATTGCAGAGATCATGCAAATTACCCACAACCTAATCACCGTGAGGGAATGTCTCACACACAAGCGGGACAATATTATACACTTCTTATCAGCGGATTGTGACAACACATGGTCCGTTACAAGACTACTAGAAGAAATAGGAGCCATTGCTCCCTTTCAAGAAGCACCAAATATTCACTGTAATGGTTAAAGACAAGTACTTCAATACAATCAAAATGGAGATTGTACACAAAGGACTCAAGAACCTAAAAGAAATATTATTTAACAGAAATATCAAGAGTTTCAGAGTAGCACGAAAATGAGGCATTCTGGACCAGATGGGCTCACCAACCATCATAGAAATACTTTATGGATATTTTCACAAAAGTGGAATAAGAGTAATGTTGTGTTACGGAAAAGCAGAAGTACCCGCTGAAAAACACAGAAAGGAAATAATTGGACACCTTCATGACAGTTTGACAAAAGGGCATAAAGGAATCAACCAGACGTATTAGAAACTAAGGGAACGATACTACTGGCGTGGAATGAGAAACGACGTTAAAAACTACGTCAAACGATATGCAAACTGCCAAGAACAGAAAATAGACATACCGATAGAAGTTTTTGATAAAGTGTCAATTGACACCGTAGGAAAATTGAAAATGACACCAAGAGGAAACTGCCATCTGTTAACGATGCAGTGTAACTTAACTAAATATCTAATAGCAATACCCATCAAAAACCTCAATGCAACGACGATAGCTGACGCACTGGCAAAGTACCTCATCTGCCAATTTGGAGCCCCGAGATCCATACTCTCAGATGGATGGACAAGTTTCTAGTCAAGCATAGTTGAATCACTATTGAAACTATTCAAAATAAACCGTTTGACAACCTCAGGCCATGGGTCATTGGAAAGAAGTCATGCTCCACTCATAGAGTTCATCCGAATATACTCTGAGAGATATGACTATTGGGATCATCTAACTTTACACCCTTCGAATTGATTTATGAGAAAATAGCGCGTTTCCCTTTGAGAATCCCTTCCGATGAAAAATTAAAAACGTATAATGTCTACATGAGGGACCTAGTACTAAGACTAGAAGAAATGAAGCTTCTAGCAGGGGAAACCCAAATAACCAACAAAATTGGGACCAAAGAGATGTATGACAAAAAGGTCAGAACCTTCAAAGGAAAAGTCGGCGGATATGCCAGATTAATTAAGGAACCCCGCGTCTATTAATTCGAATCATATAGGAATAAACCATTAACAATCATAAAATTCGTAGGTCGGAAAAATGTAATTCTAGAATATCCCACCGGAAACCGAGTAAGCACGTTGACAAATTAAAGGATGTCAAGGTGGATTCTGATCCGAGTTCTGATTAAATTACACAAATAAAGAAAAAAATCAAAGGCACAATATCATTTATGCATGTAAACTAATCACTATATTTTTGCAGGATGAGACACCCAAACACAAACATTTCGATAATTTTAAAGTATAGATATGAAGATCTAATGTGAACTCCTGTACTTATTGGACCCCATAATAAAAAAAATATATACAAAAAAGTACCGATGCCATAAAATATTAAAAAAAAATGAGAAGCACCAACATTAGATTCGAAGTTCATACCGTAACCGACACGAAGCACAAGGACCCCAAAAATGTATATCATTCAATTCAAATATGGCTTAAGTACCATATTTGAATTGAACCCTGAACCAAAATTAATTCAAACCCACTTGAATTGTTCCAGTAAAATGGACCACACCAACATAATGATACCAGACATCACTGAGATAGATGAGGTGAGCATATTAGCAAAAGCTCAGAGCGACCAACACGCCATAAATCCCCTCTTCAAAAATTATGAACCTTGCAACATCACATGTACGACCATGACAACACCAAATTTATACTTACTGATGGTCATATACGAAAGTGAACATCAGAAAAGTAGAGCCCTGAATGCAAGAGAAGATACTGTGAAATTTAGGGATGCTCATGTTGAAGAAAATGACATCACATCAACGGTAGAAGAAAGTTGCAGAGGAAACTGGTTTGTCAATACCCCAGAGAATGATGATGAAAATGAGATACCAACGCGGAAAAGGGTTGGGACGAAATCTTCAAGGCATGGTCGAAGCTCCGGTCCTGACACCATGCACGAACAGACAAGGTTTAGGCTTAACCGTCGAAAATCAATTTACACAGGAGACGCAAATAAAATTCATAGAACAACATACAAATCCAGAAGAACATAGTATAGAAAATATGACGCCACGAGTCACACATATCAAATAACTGAATGACAAAGCAATGGCAATTACAATAATAGGACTTACACTCGATCTATTGGCAGACCTGAAGGAATTTGGACCGGTATGGATAGAGCTGGTTAAGGCTATGCTAAAGATAACGAGAGTGCCATACATTTCATAACCGGAAAACAGGAACAAGACCCATCAACCCTGGAACTAGAAGAAGCGGGAGAAGTCACATCAGACGCACTGGTGCCAATGAAACCCAGCCAGATGCCAGTACCCAGACTCACCATCATATCCGGGCAGTTAGACGATACTGCAGGACTAAGATTCTGCGCTCAAGTACCCCTAGCCATGGACCATGAAGAGTTTGTAAGAGTATTTGCAACATTTGGACCAGTTGACCACATTAAATTTTTGTTACAGAAAAATCAAGATGAGGATAGGCCTTATAAGAAATATTTAGCCTTCGTGCAGTATATTAATCACAGTGATGCTCAGAAAGCCATGGACCATTGTAACCACCTGTACAGACAGATCTGGGCCGCCCCGAAACATCTTGCGAGGGGTCAATAACCATATAGAAGGGTACATCCGGTCTGTCATCGATTGGCTGATACGAGGATGAAAAAGGAACATTAAATGGTCTGTAAAATCCAAAATGGAAATGCAGAGTTGCTGCACAAAGTATGTGGTCAATTAATAATATATAAAAATTGGGACCAACGCCTTAAAGAATGCAACAGCTGCATCCCGAACAACACAGACAAATCAACAGAAGCAAATAGTGACCCCGCCAAACACATACCATCGGCACGCTTACCAGAACCAGGACCATCGTATCAACAGAACAATGAAAAGAGTTCAAACAGAGTCGAAACCATCTCGACCGAGAGGACGCGACAGGAGGAATGGTCAATCGATCCAACCCCATTACTGGACCAGAGCATTGTCGGTAACCTGATGCTCGATGAACCATTGATACCAACAAATGAAGACAGAGTAGACGCTGAGGATGAAGAGATAACTGGACCGCTTTCAGACGTTAAGCTTTATCAGTCATGGGGCTCTGCCCCAATAACTCGTCCTGGATCATCTACTCTTGAACAACCCACCTTCTTTATCGTCAACAGGGACCAATGTATTTATAAGATCTAATGATGCAATAAAAAACAGATTTTTATAATTTTCATAATATACCCGGACCATTCAACTCTAGACCCCACCAACTACATCACAAAATAAAAAAAAAGCAATTCAGTAAATTGAGTTTCTCCCACAGCTGTATAGTTGTGTGCCTGCGAAGAACTTACAAACTTATTTTAAATAAGTGACACGTCACTTAACAAAAAATAATTTTTTTTAAGAAATATGCAAAACCAAGAAATGGTTGCCCTTCATTTTATAATTATTTATCGCCGTGTAAAGTTTTATTTGATTATATTATTTCGTTTAACAAAAAAGCTTGAACGAAATTTTTAACATGTGTAAATAATATCTACTGAATTTCGTTCAAGGTTTTATCATTAATAGCTTAATATTGAACCAATGAACTCTTGGTTTTACGTAATTCATTGTATTTATTTAGTTTCCAGTAATATTTTACCGTGCACTTGTTCAATCTACTCGGTCGGTAAAAGTTAAATTTCAGACCCCCTTAAATATTGTTTTTGTAGTAATATTGGAAATGTAAACTGAAAGAAAGAATACGTCTTTTTTTTAATAAAACTTACATAAATAAGGCGTATTTTTGCGCGTACCTCTGTATCTATATCGTTCTTGCTTAGGAACTTTCCATACTGAGGCGATGGGACTGCGATGCGACTGCGATCTACATACTAAGAGTATATCTATTGTAACGTGGCAGTTCGACTGCACGTTACAAAGCGAGCGAGCGACGCCGCATCGGTAAATAAGCGACCTACTCTCGCAATGGAACGAACCAGCTCGCGAGTATGCATGAGGGAGGAGTAGTTCGCTCGAGTGCCGACCGGCGCGGAGACGATTGGAACTCTCGTTGGAACTGGTCGTCTCGAAGCAGGTCGGGACCTTGGAGGAAGACCGGGATTACGCCGAGGTCGGCACCTGAGTCGCCAGCTACCAGTAAGTACGGCCAACTCACAAGGAAGGTACCCGAACCCGACCTCACCGATTTCAATGATTTTACAATATGTTGTAAAATTTTACAGTATGCAGTACATGTGAAAATAAGAGACATGTATTTTTCTTTTACGGCTTATAAGCGTATTTAGGGGGTGAAAACGGCCCCTAAAGTTAACCCCCAAAAAGTGTTTCTTTTTAATATCTCGCCTTACAATAAATATTTTTTAACGAAACAAATTCGATTTATTTCTTTCAACTAGAGCAAGTAATCCATAGTGATTTGAAGAGGAAGGGTGGCATCCCCTATATTTTAGGGGTCGAAAAGATATTTTTTTGGCATAATTTAACAATAAAAAAGTTTTAAAAGCCTAAAAAAATTGGAAACAATTTGAAAACATCCATATTAAAAAAATAAAGTTGACGTCTTTCGGCTTTTTAAAAAATATTACCCATAACAAGGGTAAATCACCCCTCACACAAAATAATTATAAGCATATATGGAAGTACAAACACGGAGTGTTAAAAATAGCTTTTTCGCAAAATATGTATGATAAAATAATCTAGACTCATATAAATTGATACTCGTCCGACACTTGTTAATAAATATTTATTGCATAAGTTATTTGAAATAATTATTAATGATAAATATCATAATAATCTCCGTGATTTTTTACACCAAGCACAACGCATAATAGCAACATTGGTGCATCGCTCTATGTCGCAGTGTGAATTGCAAGAATCTCCAAAGCTATAATCAACAGGATTGTCAAATTCTTCTGGTATTTCATCGATGTAACCACTTCTAAACCAAGAATATCTAAAAAGATTAATATATCTTGGTGAGGAAAGTTGATTATGCACTAGAGATTGTAATTTAATAATGTTATTCCTTTGATGTAATTTTAAATCATAATCCATTAAAATTACATTATCCGAAAATTGACGAACAAAATTCTTCTAGATACGGAATCCATATACATCAAGTAGTTGGATATTCCCTGTTGTTCCGGTCGGTATTTTTTTTACATTAACAATTTTATTGTCTGGCATTGTTTCTTCAATAACTTTATTACAGTGGCCACCCACTCCAGGAGTCAAGTAATAGTATAGTGTTGGTACCTACATTCGGGAAAAATATTTTTTCCATCCAAATTTTAAAGAGGTCTGAAACAAAAACATTAATATTTGCTACATTTTGTGCAGTATTAAATAAAATTTAATAAAAGGATATTTACTCGATGTTAGCTTCCCAGATTTTGATGCTTCTACATAATCATTTTCGGCCTTGAAAAAATTGCTTTCAACTATAGGTCCAAAATGACCAGTGGCCTCTTTTAAAACTAGAAAAAGTGGTGACATCAGTTTCCCTTCAGCTGATATAAGTGGTTGAATCGTATAACTATGTGTTGTTGACGAAACTGACTGTACTAGGCATTGCACTTGCTTTTCTCCCTCGATTGCGAGGGTTTTCCCAGAATGAATTTCTAGTTGAAATCCACTCTGGTCAGAATTATATACATTTTGATTTCCGACTTCTAATGCACATAACCGAACATCGGCGACAAACGCATCTGCTTTCTTTTCAAGTTCCGAATTGCTTTCTATTGTTTTCTTCGTAAGGAACTTATTTATTTTTCAAGACACTTTTCTATGAGCGGTTTTAAATTTTGATAACCAATTTCTAGAAGCTTTGAATCTAAAATCTTCAGAACCTATTTGTTTTTGAGCTTTTAATGCCCATCGACGTAGATCGCGATCATGAATAATAAAACCAGCGGTAAGTGTAGCTTTAAAATTATCTAATGTATATTGACAAATTTGAGCGAAATTTTCTCTGCAAGTGCCACCTTTATTGATTGTACGAGAGTAGATAAGCTAGGATGATACTGGGGCAGGTTGATATTGGAGCAGGATAATACTAATTCAAGTTGATACTACTTCACCTGCGTTGAAATTCACAAAATGATTTTTCCTTCCTAATTCACTCTGAAGTGAAGTAGAAAAAAATTTTTTGGTTTAGCGGAGACTCGAACCGGGAACCTATTGGTCGCCAGTAGGCCGTCTTACAGACTTACCCATACGAGCTCTTTAAGGATGTATTTTTCAAAATAGCCTTGTTCTTACGGTAAATTATTTTTATAGCCCTGAAAAGGACTGATCGAGTTAGTCCTCGATTGAATAGTCTTCATCGCTGCTGAATATCAAGCGCCTCCTCACAGGCGGGCGCTCCGGTGATTCATGATCGCTGTCGCTCTTCCTCTTGTCCACAGATTCCGGTGGAGAAACTAAGTCTACAACTTCTGGTAGCACCTTCTACGGCGTTGGTAAAATTTCGAAATTTCCACTTATGGTGAAGAAAAAATTTCGATGATCTCCGTCGACGGCTGGTTGTTCGGCATACTTTTGAAGAACGGGTTGAACGCCAGCTCTTGCTGATCGAGCGAATTAATAGGTGAACCAGGAGATAAATAAAACGGCGAAGGAAGCTGGTGGTACACGAGGTTACACGTCGGCGAACTAGGAGGTGAACTGACCTCGTCAGGAAAATGCAAAAGGTGTTTCGAATACATGATGATTCTCTTTAATGAGAGTGATCCAGAATGACTTTTTCGGGCCGTTTGGCTATTCTATTGGCTGTAAGATTCATGGAAGGGGAAAAGTGTCTTTCATTACTTCCTCCAGTAGCTAATATGAGCAAGATAGTATATTTTCTTTGACTATGCAATAAAAACTGTTTGGTATAGATCCAAGTACAAAATTAGTCCAGCGAAGCCATAAATCTCAAAATTTCATAAAACATCAGTACTCGCTGATAAGACTTTTTTGTTAATATCTCTAAATCTATGATAAATAGAGATATGAGATTTTGCACACAGCTTTGTTGTGCATTAATAAAGCAGAAATAACTTAGTCTATGTAATTTCAACCATTTTTATTATTTTCTGATTGAAAAATGTGAAATTTTCATACATAGCCAAATTGCCGCTAAGTGTAATTTATAGTTTAACATTTTATTAGCTCTCAAAGAGCTGTTCAAGAACTATAGACTATTCTTACGTTTATCATATGTTGTAGTTCTGAAAAGAACTTATTAGTTTTAATAATATATTATGACACTGTTGTGGGATCTGCTTTTCTACCTTGCTCGAGGTTTTTTGCACGAGCGAACCGAGTGAGAAAATCAAGCAAGGTAGAAAAACACTTCCTACAACAGTCTCATACGATATTTTATACCACGAGAGCCGAAAATTGCACTGAAAGTTTGCATTTTGTGGTTAGAGTGGTATAAAACAATTTTTTTTTCCCAGGATTAAGAGGTAGGTTTAGTGTTGAAAAGAACTATTAAAAACAATAGTTATACATACGTTAAAATAATATGATAGCCCTAAAAAGGGCTGATTGTTTTGTATGTCCTGAGAAGGACAGTTTTAATCTTTAAATTCTAACTTCCTGCGCACAGCAGAATGATCGTCATCCTCGTCGTCGTCGTCATCTGGCTCTTCGATGCGCTTCTTTATTTCGCACAAAACTTTTACCTCCAGAGAGACTTCTGGCGACGAAGAGATTGTCACTTCGGGTGAACAGAGATCGACGACCACAGGCTCTTGCTGCGGCTGCTGCAATGGAGGCTGCACATCAGGTAAAATCTCGATAACTTCGAGTTCATCCTCCTCCATGGCATCATCGCTGCTGTCGATGGCTGAAGGTGTTTCTGGTGGTGTCGGCATAGCTGCCAACCACCAAGGCAAGCCGTCGTATTGCAGCGGGTAGGCCTGCATCTTCCTCTAGAGCTCTTCAAGCTCTGCCAAGTCCATGAGGATGAAGTCGTCGAGATTTTCTACTTGCTCCATTATTCTTACTCAGATCAAGATTTCGAAACTGAATGTGCTTTCCACGTCAGATTGCCTCGCTTATATACCTGCGAGATGGTACGCTATTGGCTATAAAACCCGTGGAAGGGGAAATCTGATAAAAATATTAGATTTCATTGGCTATCACCGCATAGTGGGGGTAATTTTTTTTTCTTGTGCAAGTGATGTTTTTAGTTCTTAAAATATTATATGTTTATGATGGTCTTTAAGGAAAAAAGAATATACATCGTTCTGTAAAGAAATATTAAAATAATTCTTTTCTACATTTTAAAATTACAATGACCTTGAAAAAGACTGATTTGGTTTCTCGATTTCTGTTTGTTTGAGAAAAAGAAACTTTTAAAAATGTATATACAGGGTGATTCAAAAAGACCGGGACACCTGCGTAACTCCAAAAAAAAACGTTTTTTACAAAAAAATGCTTCAAATAAAAGTTGTAGGGTTTAAAAAGATGCACCTAACGGTGACCTCACGTTTGACCTTGAGGTCGAATTTCAAGGTCATTTGAAGGTCAACTTAGTTTTTTTAAATAGAAACCCTATTTTTTGACAGCGGGATTAGAAAGAGCATAAAATTCTACGTTCAAATATACCCCTATGTTGCAGGGTCAGAGTGACCCCAAAGGTCATACGATTGTTTTCAACATTAACTTGCACTGTGACCTAATACCTTTCACGGAACGCCTATTCAATAATAATTATCAGACAAAAGTTGTAGGGTTTAAAAAGATGCACCTAACGGTGACCTTGCGTTTGACCTTGAGGTCGAATTTCAGGGTCATTAGTAAGTCAATTTAATTTTTTCGAATGAAACCCCCATTTTTTGATGATACGAGTAGAAAAAGTATGAAGTTCTACAACCCACAAACTATCGAACAACTTCGGCAGAGAATTTTAGATGCAGCTGCATCGATTCCAGCAGATATGATTCAAAATGCCATAGATAGTTTTTATAATAGACTAGCTCACTGTCGAACAGTTAATGGTGCACATTTCGAGCACTTGTTGTAATAATAATTTTTTTGCGTTGGACTTACGAAACTTACTTATTTTGCAAATTTATATTCGATGTCACAATTAAATTAGTTCTACGTTCGACAATATGCGATTGTAAAAATGTTTTTGTTAAAAAATTAATAAAATTCTTTAAAAGTTCGAACTGTATTTTGTTTTATTATTTCAAAACCTAAAGTACACATTGAAAAATAAGTTGCGACGTAATGATGTGAGGGCGCAGATACGCATTCACTGCGCAAGATAATGTTGAAAACAATCGTATGACCTTTGGGGTCATTCTATCTCCACAATATAGGGGTATATTTGAACGTAGAATTTTATGCTCTTTCTAATCCCGCTGTCAAAAAATAGGGTTTCCATTTAAAAAAACTAAGTTGTCCTTCAAATGACCTTGAAATTCGACCTCAAGGTCAAATGCGAGGTCACCGTTAGGTGCATCTTTTTAAACCCTACAACTTTTATTTGAAGCATTTTTTTGTAAAAGACGTTTTTTGGAGTTACGCAGGTGTCCTGGTCTTTTTGAATCACCCTGTATATTGTTCTGTAAAGAACTGTTAAAATAATTCTTTCTACGTTTTAAAATTATAATAGCCTTGAAAAAGACTGATTGGTTTCAACGAGTTCAATTTTATTGGTAAGTGTGGGAATAAGGAACTTTTAAAAGTTATATATTTCCTAACGTTGAAAAATAATTTATAGTTCTAAAAAGATCTGATTTCAAAAACAATAATTTATACCTTACGTTTATATATAATATATCAGTAGCCCTGAAAAGGGCTGATTGTTTTTTTTTTTTTTTTTTTTTTGTTTTAATGTCTTAAGAAAGACAGATTGGTTTTTGTCCTAATAAGGACAGATTATATAAAGGGCTTTTTTCGAGCAGTATGAAGGCTGCCTCTGCAGTGATCTTCATCGCTGTCATCTCTCGGCCGTTTCTTACAATTAGTCTCACAGAGATTTTCCATCTCTGGAGACGATGGCATTTCGACGACCCTCGGAGAGATGGGCTTCTGCAGGCTGTTAGTCTGCATGGACTTGTCGTCTTGCTGCTCGGGACACAGCTACCTTTGGGGATGCATAATCCTCTCATACCGCTGAGAAAACGGATTATAGAGGTAGATTGCTTCTTCTTCTTTCCGATTTTCAGCGGTATCCGAACTCTTGGCGTCCATCGGCGGCGGTGTTGGCGGTAGAGTAGGCGAGAGTTCCATTCTCTTCGGCAGCTCTTCTTCCTCTACCTCTATGCCCCGGTGCGCTTCCTCCGGCCTGGCACAGTCCATGCGGGCGATGTCTTCGGAAATTTCCATCTTCTTGTCCATGATCCTCATTGCGAGTGGAAAAAAAATCGAGCCCTGTAAATTTTTGATCCCGGAGGCCACCAGTCAACCGCAACAGCACCAACAACAACGGCTGAAGAGGACGACGCATATCATTCACCCTTCACCACCTACATCTTCATCATTCTTAACTACACCTGCATCTTCCAAGGTAACTCTGTCCGAGGGCTTAAGGGCCTGCCATTTCAATGCTAATTCTCTGACGGGTCACATTGAGGCGGTTAGGCTCTTCTTGTCTACTCGTCCCTTCTTTCACGTGATTGCTGTAACTGAGACCTGGCTAGACGACAAGATAAAAACCATCACTTCAATTGGCAATTACATACTGCTTAAACAGGACAGAAACAGGAACGGTGGGGGTGTGGCCCTTTACATTCATAATACTCTCACAACGAAAATCATATCCTCATCTGACGGTACTTGGTCGGGCAAGCCAGGGAAACCGAAATATCTTTCTTGTGAAATCTCCGCGAAGGGAATCATCCCGTTTTTCGGCGGCGTTGTTTATCGTCCACCCCATGTCCCTTTCATCCAGGGCAGTGACTTTATAGAAAATCTCTCTACAAATATGCATAACTATTCTACTAAACTGATAATGGGAGATTTCAACGCCGGTCAACTCTCATCATCAGAAGATGCCAAGTTCATCAGGGCCTTCATTGATGGAAACTCCCTTCAGTCGGTTCCATATGGTGCAACGCATCACAAATCGGAATCCGACACTTGGCTCGACCTCCGCCTTATTGACGAGCAGGATTGCTTGCTCGCACACTGGAAGACTGACACACCGTTCATAAACGGACATGACTTAATAACGGCCACTCTCGACGTACAGATGCCACTACACGTACCTCAAACTTACACCTACAGAAACTACAAAGGTATCTGCGCTGAGAAGCTAAGGCACTTCCTCGGCGCGTGCAAGTGGTCATTGCTTCATACTTCATCACTTAACGATTGCATCACCCTACTGAATACAAAGGTAGCAGATGCTATAAACCATCTCGCCCCATTACGCACAGTGACCCCTAAACCGAAGCGTCACCCGTGGTTCACCGCGGCTCATCGTGACCTATTGAAGGAACGGGACAGACTTTATAGACGTTTCCGCAGATCACGTCTCCCTCTGGACCTGTACTTTTACAGACTAGCCAGGGATGATGCTCACAGGCAGGTTGAGAGTGTCAGGCTGAATTACTACCATTCACGCCTGGCATCCTTAACTGACGCCGCTGAGATCTGGAGAGAGCTCGAGAGACTTGGAATCACCACCTCCAAAGAAAAACCTCCTTCTCGCTTCTCCAACGAAGACCTCAACAAGCACTTCAGCGACATATCATCTGACCCGCTAACACCTGCCGTTGAGGAATATCTGCGTACGCTTGAGAGTCTGAACACCCCCGAGCATTTCAACTTCAGGGAGATAACGGAATCGGACGTAATAGCCGCAGTAATGCACTTCGACTCCCAGGCAAGAGGCAGCGACGGCATCCCACAGGTTGTCATTTGCAAAGCACTGCCGCTACTCGCTCCATTACTATGTCGCATTTTCAACCTGTCCTTGAGCGAGTCATGCTTCCCTTCGGACTGGAAAAAGTCACTAATGCATGCACTGAATAAAGTCAGCTCCCCTACATCTCTAACCGACTATCGTCCGATCTCCCTTCTATGCTTCTTGTCCAAGGCGCTGGAGTGGCTAGTGCACAGGCAAACCTCCGAATATCTCGAATCAAGACTTTTTCTCGGTGACCTACAAACAGGTTTCCACACTGGCCACAGCACGCAGTCCGGCTTGATCAAGCTGACTGACGATGACAGGCTTGGCATTAACAAAAAGAAGGTAACACTTCTACTTCTTTTCGATTTTAGCAAGGCGTTTGATACCGTGTGTCACGTCAGGCTACTCAGAAAGCTAACCTCCTTCGGCTTTTCTAAGCAGGTCATCCGCTGGTTCGCTTCCTACCTTACTGGGAGAATTCAGGCTGTCATTGGTGACAGTAATGAACTCTCCAACTTTCAACCACTAAATATGGGAGTACCACAGGGGTCTGTATTAGGCGCACTGTTATTCTCACTGTACATCAATGACATCAGCCTCTGCCTTGACATAGACGTATCTCATCTCATTTATGCGGATGACCTGCAAATTTACAGCCAATGCCACCTTGAGGAGCTTGATTCCTGTTCAGAGAGGATGAGTGCTAATGCCGAGAGGATCATGGGCTGGCCTGCGCAGAATCATCTCAAACTAAACGTTCTCAAAACGCAGGCGATCGTCCTTGGCTCCTCCTATTATATCAATGCACTACCTTCTATGGCTAATACTTACATTAACATTGGAGGAGCCAGGATTGAATATCAGTCGTCTGTTCGCAGTCTGGGACTGGTGCTCGATTCTAAACTCACTTGGAAAGAACACGTTACACAATTATGTAAGCGTGCACACTCCCTCATGTATAGATTGTACTTCTTTAGAAAGAGCACTGGTTTCGAGCTGCAAAAACATCTTGTGCAAGCCCTACTGTTTCCCATCATCGACTTCTGCTCATTAGTTTACTGGGACCTGTCGCAAGAACTTGACATGAAGCTACAGAGACTGGTAAACACGGGTATTCGTTACATCTATGGTGTAAGGAGGGACGAGCACATCACCGCCGGACGTAGGAAGTACTTTATGGCCTATTTCCTTAGGAAACTTTTTAACACCGCTACTCCATCTTATATCATGGCCTTTTTCAACTTTCAAGTCGCACTCCGCCCCGTGAGGGGTGAGGTGACCCCCCTGGACATCCCCACCTTCGTCACAGAGACGCTGAGGAATTCATTCCATATAAGCGCCTCATACCTTTGGAATTCATTGCCCACTCATATTCGCGACATCAAATCACTGTCATCTTTTAAACGTCATGCAAAGCTAAACTTCCTCAGTACTGAAAACACTTAAACACTACACAATCACCTACAACTACACTACCTCAACATTCAGTACACTTACACCTCACCCTATCGTCAAACCATCAAATCATCATCATCATTCACTCTATCCATCCATCTACTACATCTTATCTCTAAGTTAGCTATAAGTATTTATGTAATCTTTATATTGTATTTTTCTTTTAATGTTTTTTTTTGTACAACAAAATGTACAGCAAATATATTATCTAAATCTCTCTCTCTCTCTCTCTCTCTCTCTCTCTCTCTCTCTCTCTCTCTCTCTCTCTCTCTCTCTCTCTCTCTCTCTCTCTCTCTCTCTCTCTCTCTCTCTCTCAGTAGCCGGCAGAGATGACCGACTACAAGAAGAAGACGTTGGCGACGCGACACAGCACACTAGTGTCGATTGTCAGCTGTACATTCATGAAAGTTGGGTGGGCTTTCTCCCGTCCAGACCCGCTCCAGGGTCGACGTAGAGGGGTTAGTGCTGTGTCCTCCCTCTACGCAACGAAGAAGCCAGGACACGCTAGAAGCAGCAGCAGTGAACATCATCAACAAGAGCGTGCAATGCTCTCGACTCCTTGCCGCGACAGCGCGGTGTACTCTCTCTCTCTCTCTCTCTCTCTCTCTCTCTTTCAGTAGCCAGCAGGGCAGAGATGGCCGGATATAAGAAGAAGACGATTAGCCGGCAACAAGAAGATTACGACGATGACGACGACGACGACGACGACGACGGGGAAAAAAGCATGTACTGCGGCAGCGTATCGATAATAGTCGATTTGAACGCGAAGCTGTCGCAGTCCCTTGTCAGGACTATGAACATAAAGTGAGAAAGGTTATAGAAATATAACCCTATTTGTTATCTGCAATCTGCTCTTTTTAAAGCAAGTCAACCCTACTGCTAAAAGTCACTTGAGAATCAAGTGAGAACTCAAGTGATTCTCAACTGATAATCACGCCAAAATCTCAATTGATTCTCAAGTAATTCTCAAGTGGATCTCAAGTGATTCTCAAGTGATTCTCAAGTTGGATTGTGAGGAAAAATGTTTTGAAAATGTATTATTATCATTATCATTATTGTTATAATTATTGTTGTAGGACACAACTCGTATTATAAATAAGAATATTGTAATTATAATAGGTATGTTATGAATATTTCAATGAGGAATATTATAAAACAAATCATATGTAAATTGTTTATTTAATTTATTCATTACAATATATACATATTAAGTGGAATTATATCGATTAGATTATTAAAAAAATTAATGTTCTGAAAACAGTTACTTTACGCCCACTTCGCAAAATTAATTAATCTATCTGAATATAATCTGAAAGAGGCTGTAATAATGTACAGTTTATATTTATAAAAGCAATTTATACACTTTTTGGAAAACTAATAATGCAATAAATTTGGCAACGAACAAATGTACATTTTATTTAATATTTTCATATAAATACAAATAGACTTAATTGTATTAGTTATTACAATTGTAGGTTCTGTGCCTATATTCTCTATTACTTTAAGGTTATTGTAATAATTTGTAAATCGAGATCATGTTTTTATAACGTTACAAATAGTAAATTCTTGCTTTGTTTCGTCGTCTACAATAAAATGAATAATGTTTATAAATATTTTGTCCTTTAATTGGGCAAATGAATTGTTGGATCTTAGTTTATTCTTTGTGCAAGATTCGTACAAACATCCATTTTTAACCATTTTGTCAAAAAGCTTTGTAGACGTTTCTGAAAGTTGTAATTTTCGTAGCACATTGTTTGGTACTTGATCACCTAGTCCGAAATATGTGATATCTCTTATTTTACAACAATTTTGAATTTTTGAAGTGAGATATTCATCGCAGTACATTTTCACTAAAATATTTGCTTGTGGGTATACAAGTTCTTGTAAAACAGAAATTAGATGATTGATATTAATGAATCTTACGATTTGTAATGTAACACCTTTGGAACAGTGTATGGCTTTTAATAAAGTCTGGTTTGCCGATTCAAAACAAAAGGTAGATTGGCACCATAGAGGTCCCCAACTTAGTACACTTTGGGAAATATATAATAACTGATGAATATTATAGGTCATGCATTTTATTCCAAAATATTCTTCGCATTTACCTACAAATTCATGCAACATTTCATCTGCTCTATTTAAATCTCTAATATTAATATCATTTTGTAATAGTATATACAAACTTTCAACGAACAAAAGCCAGTGAAAAAGATACTTTCTACTCAAGTGATCCTCTAGAACTGGTACACTATAAAACAAAACATAGTTTTCCCATTCTCGGGCTTTCCAATCGTTTCTGGATGTTATCGGTCGGCTCAAACGCGACATCTGATGAGGAGCAGTAATTTTACTTATTTTCATATCTATTTCTTTTATGTCATCTTTGCTCATGGAATTTAAATGGAATTCTGTAAGTAGGCTTGCAATGCCTTCTAAACAACAATGCAGATAATCAACTACAAATCCAGATACTATATTAAAGTTTGATAAATTTATAAGAGGCGACGGGTATTTAATACCATCAATAGGATTCCCAGGAGTTACAGTCAACATATTTTGAACCGTTGCTTTATGATCTCGGCAGTTTACTTTATTTGTTAATAAAGGATATCTCATGCTACCCACAGCCCATTTTCCGGGATGTAGGCACCAACTACACTCAAAATTACCATTGAACTGTTTGATACCTTGAACAGGAGCTCTAGCAACAGAATCTACACAACATGCAAGACCGTAAAGCTTCAATATTTTGTTTTCATTTTTTACCTTACATGATATTCCTTCATTAGTTAATTTATATATAATGTCAACAAACGTTGATAAAAAAACTGCCACATCAGGTTTCTTCTTATTAAACCACAGACCACACGTGATTAATTTATTTATTCACTGTTGCTTAGGTAATTCGTTTAGCATCAGATATAAAGGCCAAATTGAATACTGCGAACTTTCGAATTTTGGAGCCCCATCCGTATTAAAAACAGCGCTTACATAGCTATACTTTCTTCTGTCGGTAAAGAATCAACAAAGTTACGGTACTCCTTTCCATCATACACATCTTCTATGCAGTCAGTTTTGCGAACTCTTTTTTTCATCACATAATCATAATAATCTTGATGACAATGAATTAAATCTTTAATTTGTGTCGACGGATCAATAATAACGAAAAAACTTGTATTACTTGGATTGTCTAAATTCAAATCTGCTTGACATATTTGGCACTCTTTAACTGACTCTATTTCGCCTAATTTACCTATATAAGCTGTACAATTGGGACATACTGCATGGAAGTGGGCACTATCTTTTGGGTTTAGTATATTATCGACAGAATATCGAGAATCAGGCATAACTGGCGATTCAAGAATGACATTAAATAATTTAAAAAGGTTCGTCATAGCTGAAAAGGAAAGCTTATTTGTAATGGAATATTTCAGAATCATTAAAAATAACTCTCCTTTCTTAACATTAACTGGCGCTCTGATAGGTTGAAAAAAATCTACATCTTCAATCATTTCGTTGAAACTATGAGGAATATGTGACTGGTAAAGGCATTCTTTCTCTTCTTCTAATAACATACTGCGTAAATGATCATTTAAATCTAGGTTCTGAGATTCAATTGCGGTACAATTCTGAAATAAATAAATATAATTTTCGTATTATATTTAGATAATATATTAATAAATAGTAATTACGGAACTAATGCGCACTACTTTATTTACAGTGCCTATAATAGTATATTTCGATACAAATTGTAGTATAAGTAACATTATAAATTTTATAAATTTATAATTTATAATTTATAAATTTTAATTGAATATTATATTTATAAATTTTGTGATTTTTTTAGCTAGAACCTGTTACACTAGTAATAAACTATTAAAATCATTTGAACCACTATTATAATTGAGAAGCATTTTCGAATAGCTGAATGTTTAAAACAATTACCTAGTACATAATTTTTATCAAAATTTTGATATTTAAAGATAATTATATGCTTTTATTCTAAATGGCAAAGTTTTAGGTTAAGGTTAAAGGGACGTTTTTGTCGAAAAAATCATTCAGTCCTCATCGGAGCTTGGGAACTTCAACCTCTCTCTCTCTCTCTTGAAATAGCATCGAAGACTTCTTCTTTCGAGGATCATGGCTTAGTACTACAAGGACCAATCTCTCCACCTGTGGAACTGTTATCTCAATGTGTTAGGTGGCGATGCTGATTCCGACATTAAAACATGGTTGGATATCGGCGACGTAGCCATAACTAGTGCAAGTGATTTTGCATATTCTCCAACATTGACAGTGGCAGATAAACATAAACTACAATCTGCTTGTAGTCTGTTGCGTGAACATGAATTTAACGCTGAAGTTGTTGGCGCAAGTGTTAATGTAGGTGAAGCGAATGTGAACAATCCAGTAAACGCTCCATCGGTAGAGTGGGATAATATTAACAGTGCTTTTAAAAATCGGATAAAAACAGGTGTCATTACAAATCGTAAACACCTGGACATATCCAAGTTTTTAAAAGATGCGCGTCAGCAGTTCGTTTCGCAAGTGAATAAGATTCTTGAGAAAGAGCATATGCTTAAAGTGAATGCTGTGTTGGCCGCTGAATACGTGAACGTGAAGAATGGTGAAGAGCTATCGGACATTAAGTACTTTAATACAAAAACAGTGCCGATATACTCAAGTACGGACTTGAATGACTGGTTTACGTCCAATGTTCTCAAGTGTGTAGATGCTGACTCTGAAGAATTCCAAGAGCAGGAATCGGGCTGGACTCTGCGAACGGTATTGAATTTGGTGACTAACATCAACAAATATAATCCTATGCGAGGCAGTTCTTACATCGATTTACCTTTGCTTATTAAGAACAAGAAAGCATATATAAATGCATGTATAAATACAGCATAAAAATACATACAATTTCGAGGGAATCGAATTTCCTGTTGACCCAAGAAACGTTACGAAATTTGAGAAGCAAAATGACGTCTCAGTAAACGTGTATTTTTTGAAGAAGAAGGGTAATCAGTATTTTGTTTTACCTAGACACTTGATTGCTGAAAAGAAGGACAAGCATGTCAATCTGCTTCTCGTGGAAAGTATATACAACGACGAAGACGATAAAGAAGAAGAAGAACCACAAGGGAATGAACCTGTAAAGCCCTATCATTTCCATTATGTATGGATCAAGAATCTTTCTCGTCTGTTATTGAGACAACTAGGAAAACACTCTAACAAAATACATCTGTGCGATCCTTGTCTACATTATTTTCAAACTGAGGAAAAATTAGCAGCGCATACTATCGATTGCATGAAACTAAATCAGTACAAAGTAGTGCTTCCAACGAAAAGGGACATTGTACTGCAATTTAAGAACATTATGTATAAAAATAGAGTACCGTTCCTTGTATACGCTGACTTTGAATGTTTGTTGGAACCAGTCGAAGATCACAAGCGTGCATACCAACAGCACAAACCTTACAGTGTTGGTTTCTGTGTTAAGTGCAGTTATAATGACAACCTATCTACGTATAGAAGTTATCGACAAAATACCGAGGAAGTTAGTTCTGCGAAATGGTTCGTCAGCAATTTTCATGCTCTTGCTTTGGATTTACAAAATATGTATAAAAATACAGTAGCGATGAGAGAATCGACGAACCTAGAAAAACTTGAGTTCACTAGGCTCACAGGTGTTTCATATGTGAGAAGCCTTTTACCCAAAAAGATGTAAAAGTTCGTGATCATTGTCATCTAACAGAAGAGTGAGTAATTATTATCTCTCTCCCTCTCTAAGTATATTAAATGTTCATACGTGCAATAACTAAACTATTTTCAGATATTGAGGTCCTGCGCATAACTCGTGCAACCTGAATTATCAGGATTCCAGTACCATTCCCGTGGTTTTCCACAATCTCAGTGGATACGATGCGCATCTGTTCGGCAAGGAGATCGCAACGTGTTTTCCTGGACGTGTATATCTGCTGCCTCAAACTAAGGAGAGATATATAGCTTTCACAAAGTTTGTCAAAGGCACGGATATGAGTCTACGCTTCATAGACTCGTTCCGATTTATACCATCGTCTTTAGACAAGCTATCGTCATACTTGACGAAACTTGACACATTTGAACGAGTTTTTCATGAGGATGGATTCACTTCTGAGCAGATTAGCTTGCTGAAGAGAAAAGGCGTATTTCCGTATGATTACGTTTCCTCACTCGCTAAACTCGACGAGGTAAATCTTCCGATGAAAGAGGATTTCATCAGCAGTCTATACGATGCTCACATCCCTGATAAAGATTACGAGCATGCCAAACAAGTCTGGCAGGATCTTAACATACAGACTCCAGG
Organism: Muscidifurax raptorellus; assembly: GCA_020010945.3. Lineage (NCBI taxonomy): Eukaryota > Metazoa > Arthropoda > Insecta > Hymenoptera > Pteromalidae > Muscidifurax > Muscidifurax raptorellus. The sequence goes on from JAHUUD020000067.1 coordinate 570,476, forward strand.
ACAATACTCGGATCTATATCTGGAGACTGATGTCATACTCTTAGCTGAAGTCTTTGAGAATTTCAGAGATAATTGCATGCAGTCGTATGGGTTGGATCCAGCTCATTACTATACTACTCCAGGTCTGTCGTGGGATGCTATGTTGAAATATACACAGGTAAATATAACTAAAATTTTTCTTAAGACTATAAAAATATTAAAAAAAAAAATACTTATATTATACAATTATTTCTAGGTACGTTTGGATCTCCTGACATACATTGACATGCTCATGTTTGTCGAGCGTGATATTCGAGGAGGAATAAGCCAGTGCTGTAATCGATACGCGAAAGCCAACAGTCCATACGTGAATGAAGGTTACGATGCTAGTGCTGAGCAAAAGTACCTTGCCTATTACGATGCAAACAACTTGTATGGCTGAGCAATGACCGAGGCATTATCCTCAGGAAAGTTCACGTGGGTAACTGATCTCGAGTCGTCCAACTTTTTCAACGTTCTCGACGACAGCCCTAAAGGATATATTCTCGAAGTGGATCTCGAGTATCCGATAATTCTTTAAGGAGCGCATCGAGATATGCTTTTCTGTGCCGAACACATGTGTCCACCAGGTTCAAAACAAAAGAAACTGATGACCACACTCCATGACAAGAGGAATTATGTGATTCATTACAGAGCATTAAAACAAGCTCTTGCACACGGGCTTCGTCTGAAGAAAATTCATCGCGCTCTCGAGTTCGAGCAAAGTACATGGTTGAAGCCATATATAGACCTAAACAGCGATATGCGAAAGAAAGCTAAGAACGAGTTTGGAAAAATGCTTTTCAAACTGTTCAATAACGCTGTTTATGGTAAAACCATGGAAAATGAGCGGAAGCACGTCGAGATTAAGTTGGTAAGCAAGTGGAAAGGAAGATACGGCGCCGAAGTTCTCATAGCGAAGCCCACTTTTCACAATTGCACGATCTTCGACGAAAATCTTGTGGCGGTGCAGATGTTGAGAGCTGAAGTTTGTGTCAAGAAACCGATATATATGGACTTGTCCAAGTCGTTGATATATCGGTTTCATTACGACTACATGCTCGAACGTGCTGGTGACAAGTGCAAGCTTCTGTGTACCGATACAGATAGCTTGGTCTACGAAGTCACAAACCTCAACGTGTACAACATGATGTGTGAAGATATTCACGAGTTTGACACTTCGGACTACGCCGAGAACAATCCGTTTGACATGCCTCGCGTCCAATAAAAAGATAGTGGGCCTGAAGAAAGACGAGTGCAATGGTGACATTCTGCTTGAGTTCGTTGGACTTCGGAGCAAAATGTACGCTATGAGAGTCCAGAATCAGAAGCCCATCAAGAAGGCGAAGGGTGTCAAGAGCTCAGTAGTCAAGGCCACTATCGGATTCGAGGACTACATCAAGTGTCGTGAAGATAATACTATCTTGACCCGAGAGCAACGCAACATCTAAACGAGACAACACAAGCTCTTCACTGAGAAAGAAGTAAAGATAGCTCTCAGTTATCGGGATGATAAACGTTTTCTCCAGTTCGGGAAAACGGATACGTTACCTTGGGCACAATTCAGCATCATTGGTGACGAGCAGCCGACATCAGCAACCCTATCACCGAGAGAGGTGGTGGGGGAACAGCCAATCGCTGTTGTTGATCCATCGAGAGAAGGGGAAGAATCTGCTGCAGTTGAACCAATAATAGTCGAACCACCCGCTAGGAAGCCAATCGCAATCGCGGCAGTTGAGTTACCGAATATCGAAGAGGGGGGACTTGCAGAGCTGCTGGAGGGGGTCGGTCTATATGAGTGGGACCCTTGGAGACAGCAGCTCATACTATCTCCTGAAGAATCTCCTGAAGGAAAGGATTTACCTCTTCTGATAAATGGCCGCCGACGAAGAAGAGAAAGAACAACTACGATCTCCAGTAGAAACATAGCTTATTTGAAAGTAAGTAGCATAGAAGATACATGCATATATATATATAATTTTATATTCTAGAATAATTGTTAATAATTGTTAACTTGTGTGTGTGTTGCAGATGGATATGGAAAATCTTAACAGAATCGCCAAGGGAGGATTCCTTCCCACAAAGAAACTGTCTGAGCTAGAGAAGGATCAGACGTATATGGTCACGGTCTTGAAGGAGGTGAGGGCCAAGTACGGGACCAAGATCATCGTAGAGTTGGATAGGGAGTTTGATATCTTTCTGCCGATGAGGGACTCTGATACCTTCCTGGCCAATGAAACCTTCTTCGAGAGCATGCAATATGCAGCTAATAAACTAGAACTGTTTATAACATACCGTGGAGGCTCCATCGTCGAGTTCTCCGGTAAATAGTGTAGTGGGACCCTTGGAGACAGCAGCTCATACTATCTCCTGAAGAATCTCCTGAAGGAAAGGATTTACCTCTTCTGATAAATGGCCGCCGACGAAGAAGAGAAAGAACAACTACGATCTCCAGTAGAAACATAGCTTATTTGAAAGTAAGTAGCATAGAAGATACATGCATATATATATATAATTTTATATTCTAGAATAATTGTTAATAATTGTTAACTTGTGTGTGTGTTGCAGATGGATATGGAAAATCTTAACAGAATCGCCAAGGGAGGATTCCTTCCCACAAAGAAACTGTCTGAGCTAGAGAAGGATCAGACGTATATGGTCACGGTCTTGAAGGAGGTGAGGGCCAAGTACGGGACCAAGATCATCGTAGAGTTGGATAGGGAGTTTGATATCTTTCTGCCGATGAGGGACTCTGATACCTTCCTGGCCAATGAAACCTTCTTCGAGAGCATGCAATATGCAGCTAATAAACTAGAACTGTTTATAACATACCGTGGAGGCTCCATCGTCGAGTTCTCCGGTAAATAGTGTGTGTCGAACTTTTACAGTGTCAAGCTAGTATCAACTAGCTTAACTAGTATCAACTAGTCTGAACTAGCTTAAACTATTTATGTGCGTGTTTCATCCGTTTTTCTTAGTGTTTAGAACTACTTAAACGTCACATGTATTTGAAAGATTTTTCAGAATGTCAATTTGTACTGCGAAGTGTGTACGCGTATGTGCCTGTGTATGCGTGTTCGTATGTGCGTGTGTGCGTGTTCTTGCTTGCATATAATAAGAGTTATACGTATGTATATAACCGCTCGGCAGTTGTAAATATAAGTTAATAAATTACTCTGTTTATTCATTTTGAAATTTAATCTTTTATTTTAATAATAATACATATAAATTATACATTATTAGTTTTATCAAGCCAGCTATTATGAGTGCTATGAAAACCCAACTATTTTACAAATACTTGATTTCTTCTTCTCTTCAAGACTTTTTCCACTAGATATACATCGGGATATTTAGCTTTTAATATTTCTTGTTCATAGAAACATCCAGAGATAGGTTGATCTTGATAGTCCTTTACATGATACGTCGTTGGATTAGTAGCTGCTACTTTGATAATCGTGAAAATCTCACTTGACCAGTTTGGTGTATATACTTTTTCGAAGACTTGTTTCGCCTTGCTTACTCGTACTTTGTCACCGATTTTGAACTTTGGCTTCTTCTTCACTGGTATACGTTTACGAGTGAAATGTTTCAACACAGCAGATTCGTTAGTACGTGATACATCTTTAGGCTTCATACCGATAGTTCGATGTTTGCTTCCATTATAAGTTACTAACAACTCAGGTAAAATGTCTAGCCATGTGTAGTTGCCACGTAAACTAAACTTTTTCCACATAGCTTTACCCAGTATCATCCTGCTCCAGTATCATCCTGCTCCAGTATAATTCTGCCTCAGTATCATCCTAGCTTATCTACTTACGAGCCCAACGCTTTAGCTGACTAACGGATCTAACTTTCTTAAATCTTTTCTGTACAGTTTTAAGTTTCATGTGTGACTTTGTTTTAGGACTTTTCCAAAATTCTACAGCCCTTTTCTTATATTCAAAAGCGACTTCATCATTTTCTTCTGTACATTCATTTGTTGGTGCTTCTGGAAAATCAGGAATATGATGTAGTACTTGATCCTCAACTATTTTTGCATCTTGATCTTTCAAATCTTCGAGAAAATGCAATGATTCTCCAACTGTCATTTCAATGTCATTGAATTCATCTGCTGCATATATTAAAATATTTTTAATTTTCTCCGACAATTGAATTTCTCTATAATTTGTCTCACTTTGTGGTATTTGTAATGTTCCAAAGTAAGCTGATAATAAACTTATAACATTTAGAGGGTCAATTCTCATCTTAAGATGTAATGTAAATAAAAAGAAAACAATTTATTTGTTATATGATTGTAATTATCGAATTTAAATAAAGCATTTATTAATTCACCAAAATTAATTCAAATATGTAAAAAAACAAGGCGAGTAAACTGTAGTATGCTGATATTGAATGCACTATTCTAATTTTCCAATTTGATTGATGTGTCCCAGATAGTAGCCACTAATAAAAATATCTGAAATTTGAAAAATTAATTTCTATAAAATGCGTATAAAAATTCCCTTTTGGTGCCTATGAATTGAAGAGAAAATCGATATTAGTATGTTTCATGAAAAAAATAACAGTTTTTAAACTTTTGAAAAAAAATGTACGGGCCACGTTGCCCCTTGTTATATAATATAAATAAATTCCAATGTTTATTATTTCTGAACATTCGGTAGAGTATTTTTAAACTCTTTTTTTAAATGACATAGGTTATTTCAATATTAACTGATTGTGAGGTCCAAAGACGGCCAAAAGTGAAATGGTATATACAGGGTGTAACATTTTACTTTTCACAGTTTAATTGTACAAAAACGGAAAGGCGAGGCGGGTGCTCGACCGCATCGGCGAGTCGACGGGCATCCACGCTGAGGAGTGTGTTCACCTAGACGTCGTTCTCGACTGTGTTTTACACCTAGCGATCAAAAACTACGTAGTGCACCACCAAGGCCTCCTCATTGGATATCCTGTTCACCTAAACGTCGGCCTCGACTATTTTTTAGACTTAGATGCTAAAAACTACTCTGTATGTATGTGGGAAAGTAATATTCATACAAAACGGTATGAATATTACTGCTATGTACGGCTAAATTTACGGTTTTAACACTAGCTGTGTAGCTAGCTTCGTGGTCTAAACAATTGTTGCGCTGAAGAATCCCATACGGATTTGAGCATTTTTGTTAACTGACGTTTTCGTTTATTATAATATAGCTTATCATCGAGTTATTAATTTCAAGTAGATCCATGGAGTAGTTCTTAAATAAAAAATCTAAATTAAGAAAAGTGAGTTTTCTATGTCTTACATTTACGGGAGTATGAAGGCTTAAATTTATTTGAAATTAGGACAAATATAAATATTTTCATTAATTTGGCTAAGTACTTTTTGCAGCTTATGAAACCAATTAATTAAAAAGATTAAGGTCCCAAGATTTTTTCTCTCACCCCGTATACACTGCTTAATTTTAAATTATTATTTACTTGCAAACTTATAACTCGCTAACTAAAGGTCAGAATGGTTTGAGAAATATCATGATATTAAGAGGTTATGAGGCCTTTTTGTCATATAAATCTCAATTAATTTAATTAAATAAATCCGGAAGAAAACATTATTGGAATAAATTGTTTTTATCTGAAACGTGATATCAGACGTAGAAATATATACATCAAGTTACATTTTACTTCTTCTTGCAAGAACCTTTGTAATAATAAAATTCCCAAGTTTATGAAAAACCGATTAGGAAAACGTATTGAGGCATTTGTATGTGTGTGATGGCAAATGTTCGTGTGTCTTTGTGTATACAGATAATTATTCCTACGGATAGAGATAAATTTATACATTTAGAAAACATTAATGAATAGGAAATTGCAATTATTATAATGACAACTGAGAGAGAGAGAGAGAGAGAGAGAGAGAGAGAGAGAGAGAGAGAGAGAGAGAGAGAGAGAGAGAGAGAGAGAGAGAGAGAGAGAGAGAGAGAGAGAGAGAGAGAGAGAGAGAGAGAGAGAGAGAGAGAGAGAGAGAGAGAGAGAGAGAGAGAGAGAGAGAGAGAGAAGAGAGAGAGAGAGAGAGAGAGAGAGAGAGAGAGAGAGAGAGAGAGAGAGAGAGAGAGAGAGAGAGAGAGAGAGAGAGAGAGAGAGAGAGAGGAAGAGAGAGAGAGAGAGAGAGAGAGAGAGAGAGAGAGAGAAGAGAGAGAGAGAAGAGAGAGAGAGAGAGAGAGAGAGAGAGAGAGAGAGAGAGAGAGAGAGAGAGAGAGAGAGAAGAGAGAGAGAGAGAGAGAGAGAAGAGAGAGAGAGAGAGAGAGAGAGAGAGAGAGAGAGAGAGAGAGAGAGAGAGAGAGAGAGAGAGAGAGAGAGAGAGAGAGAAGAGAGAGAGAGAGAGAGAGAGAGAGAGAGAGAGAGAGAGAGAGAGAGAGAGAGAGAGAGAGAGAGAGAGAGAGGAGAGAGAGAGAGAGAGAGAGAGAGAGAGAGAGAGAGGAGAGAGAGAGAGAGAGAGAAGAGAGAGAGAGAGAGAGAGAGAGAGAGAGAGAGAGAGAGAGAGAAGAGAGAGAGAGAGAGAGAGAGAGAGAGAGAGAGAGAGAGAGAGAGAGAGAGAGAGAGAGAGAGAGAGAGAGAGAGAGAGAGAGAAGAGAGAGAGAGGAGAAGAGAGAGAGAGAGAGAGAGAGAGAAGAGAGAGAGAGAGAGAGAGAGAGAGAAGAGAGAGAGAGAGAGAGAGAGAAGAGAGAGAAGAGAGAGAGAGAGAGAGAGAGAGAGAAGAGAGAGAGAGAGAGAGAGAGAGAGAGAGAGAGAGGGAGAGAGAGAGAGAGAGAGAGAGAGAGAGAGAGAGTGAGAGAGAGAGAGAGAAGAGAGAGAGAGAGAGAGAGAGAGAGAGAGAGAGAGAGAAGAGAGAGAGAGAGAGAAGAGAGAGAGAGAGAGAGAGAGAGAGAGAGAGAGAGAGAGAGAGAGAGAGAGAGAGAGAGAGAGAGAGAGAGAGAGAGAGAGAGAGAGAGAGAGAGAGAGAGAGAGAGAGAGAGAGAGAGAGAGAGAGAGAGAGAGAGAGAGAGAGAGAGAGAGAGAGAGGGGGAGAGAAAAGATTAGATAAGTTTTTTTCTACGTACGTTATATGTTGTATAGTAAAATTCAATATAATTATTTATAAAGTAGGGCCATAACAGTATAAATAGAGTATGTGTTTGTTTATGTATATATGGGTGTGTAGGTGTGAGTGAGTGTTTGTTTTTTATTTTCTTATGGAGAAAATATATCAAGGAAAAATTTTAGAAAGATAATAGTATACCTTTGTTTATTTAGTTGTCGAAACAGCCATATTCCCTATGTCAGCCATGTGCTGGATTTGCACCGACTAAAGAAATTCGTCAGTATGTTATAACTCACCCGCAGGCTCTCTCACACCGTCACGACAGCGTACTACGCCAGTAGTTCCGCGCCCGACCACCTGGCGGCAACGCCACCAGTCCGCGCTTCTCATAGTAGGAGTGCGTCCTGGAAGGGAATATAAAGGCGCCGGGATGGGCGCTAAAGCAGTTCGATCTATCTCGAGATCTGTCTCCCCCATCTCCTCCTCTCTACTCAGATCCCGTATCTGGTTATCGAGAGCTTGTGCCTAGGCAACTTGCGCAGCTACCAAAAATACGGAAATAAATCTGGTTTTTGTTGTATAATAATTGTATTTGTAGTTATTCTGCCACCTCTTGCCTTCACCGATCCTCAGTTAAGGCAATTTTGTATGCATGTTCCGTGGCCTTTGTCATCGCGGGACCATCATTAGATAATACTTCATGGAGAGGCGTAAGGCTTTTGTCCGTTTCTTTTCGATATGGTCGTCATCTCCATAGTCGTTGCCCACTGTTCACGTTTAACGTGAGCAGTAAGAATATACTCCCTTAATTAACATCAGTCAAATATACGTACAGTCATCCACACACCCTCCTCCCATGCGTTGTCTTTACCTTGTCGATGGCCGCCGATTTTTCCATCTATGCAGCCGACTGGGTGATGGGGTTTACAAGAAAAGTACTATCCAAAATGAATGGATGGAATGCTGCTCTCAAATAAATGACGGACCGCCCCGTTTGCCGCAGCGGCGAATAGCGAAACCGACTCGGAGTCAGAAACAGATTACGAGTCAGGGTGATGGGGTTTACAAGAAAAGTACTACCCAAAATGAATGGATGGAATGCTGCTCTCAAATAAATGACGGACCGCCCCGTTTGCCACGCAGTGCGTCCTGTGAGCATAAATCAACCTTGGCAAAATGTAGAAATGAAAAACGCTAAAGAAATAAAATAATAAAGAGGACGGAAACGTTATGTTCAACAGAAAAGGCGACAGAAAAGGCGCTAGAAATCTGACTCCACCGGGGGAAATACCAATCCCGCCGGATACACTTAGAACCGGAGATCTCTTAGAACACCAACATACTAAAAAAATCCAAAATGAAAGAACTTCAAGATGAATCCAAGTGAGTACTAGAAGAAGATACCACTATAAGGACAAATATACGGCAAAAGATAGGAAGAAAGTCGCTATTAATTCCAGGAGATTTCAAAGCTTGAGCGGTAGAGTAGGGGAATTAAAGGACAAACCAAAGTGGACAAGTGCTACTGGAAGCATTCACTAACTTTGGAATTAGTCAATCATGATTGCACTTATCTATTGTAGATCTGACGTATACTGGTAGGTGTCTATCTGGCACAGAAGATACGTGGACTGTGAGCCAACACTATACAAATAGTGACCATCAGGCCATAATAATGGAGCTATGTAAATCGAAATACTGATCTACCGAGTTGTACAAGCACCAATAGAGCCGGTTGAGAAACGAAGGACTACGATAAGGAGATGTTTCTGCTGGCACTGGAAGAATTGCAAATGTTAGGCACATTAAACAGCAAATCTAAACAGTTGATGGAAAATATTACCCGAGCCTGTTAGCAGTTATGCTAAGAATAATACCCAACTAAGACTACCACTATATTGGTGGTATAAAAAGGCTGAGACAGGTCGAACGAGTATCACTGCTACAGGAGACTGGAACAGAGGGTAAGAAAGAAATTCTATAGAACTGGAAGAGGGTAAGAAATAATAGATATCTGCAACCAAGAAATGAAACAGGTTAAGAAGAAGCTAAAGAAGACAATTCGTAATAACAAACGAAGGTTTCTTAAGGAATTACAGAACCAGGTCGATCAGGGCCCTCAGGGTAGTCTATAAAATAGTAATAAAGAAAGTTATGAAAAGCTACGTACCTCTTTCTAAGTGCCCTGGATTATTGCGACGGGTTGCGTACGACGGGCGAGCTGCTAGTCCAGAATTGAGCAAAATTCATTCGACTAACGAATAACGAATAAAATTGGCGAATAATGAGTTATTCATACAAAACGAATAAATCTTATTCGAATAAAGATTTATTCAAATATTTACATTATTCGCTTATTCGTGTATTCGTTATTCGTTTATTCCTTATTCGTCATCCGTTTGAAGAATAAATAATTATATATTTTTGTAAGTAATATATACAAGTATATATATATATACATATATATACATAATTTCTCCTTTTATTATCTAAAGCTCTTCCTTTCAAATTTGTTGACGTATCCAGTACCTGTGTATAAACGGCGTAATTGTATCGAGTATACAACACAATTGCTTACCGACAGCAGCCTATACATTTATATGTATAGGATGAAATTAGTATGTCATCTCGTTGCCAAACGATCGACAGTGATATGCGTTACTCCAATAAGTGAATTTGATTTTGTTAATTATCATTAGTACATCGGAGTTTTGACAGTAATATTGAATTTTCTTATGTTGATTAGTGCCTACAAATGGATTTTTGGAATACGAATTAAATGTTTAAGTATGTGTTATTGGTTAAGTAAAAAGAATGTTTTGCAATACAATAATTTGTGAACCTATTATTTTCTTGTATATATGTTATTAATTCCAACAAGTACTTTTCTTAACGATTAAAATACGTTTTAATTAATAAAATAAAATTTTATAATTATTTCATCTTGTGCTTTTGTTACAAATTAAAATACGTCGGCTAAATATATGTATTTATATATTTAGTTATTTTCTATACTCGATTATATTTCAGTGAGTAATAGAACGGCGAAAATCAGCGACTTGGCCCGGCACGGCAGCCGCACAGTGGCCCCAAACGGGTCCAAACGGGACAAAATCGATCGGCCGATAATTGCAATGATGATGTTGTAAATATTGCAGAACAATCAATAAAGTTGAAAATAATAATTTTTACGTATAAAACTCGCTGAATAACAGTGTTATCGAATATCATCATTTGATGAAGAGATTACATAGAGCCTCAAATGAGAAATTAGAAAGCCTTGAGAACTCCGTAAGGGAGGTGAAAAATCTTAAAGAGGATGCAGACCGAACTCGTGATATCGCTACAGATTTGTTAAGAGTTACCAAAACCCGTTTGAGGAGGGTAGAGCATAAAGTGCAAGCTCTAGAAAAGCATATAAGCGATATCACAAAGGGTATGCAAAATCTAAAAATTTAAATTTAGTCGCGTAGCGCCCACCCACCATTGTCTAAGAATCCCATTCGATTTCCAAGTTAACAATATTATTAAAATGTATTCAAAAGTTAATTCAGGAACTTTACATTATTAATTTTCAAAATGGCCAATAAAACTAGCAAAAGACGTCCGAAATCCTCTTGGAAGAAATTGAAAGTGATGAAAACATAGTAATGGATAAAAATTTAGAATGGCAGAAAGCCGTAGTATTGGAATTGATAACATTGGATAAGAAACAGAATGCACTTGAAGATCGTATAGACGAATTGGAGGGTAACGAAGATGAAGATATTGCCTCTCCACGTATAAAATTAAGGAAAGACAAGCTTGAAGTAGGCGTGGACGATGCGAATGCCCGTATCGAAGCGCTCACTTTATCTATGGAAAAAATAAAAGAACGCCTTAATTTACTCGAGACAGAAAACGATTCACTCATAACACGAGATCAAAATTTACGCTCAGATCTCGACAAAATTGAAGAAAAAATGGAGTCAAACGTGTTTATCACACAACTCCGGAAGGAAATTACAAAAATTTATGAATCGAGCTCTCAAGAGTCTACTAGACACGAAAAGATGATTCGGACGCGTAATCAGAACAGAGAGTCAACGACCGACAGGTCTCGACGAATAAAAATAAATATTTTGCAGTTTAAAGGCTAGCGAAAGACCAATGAAATTTTTAAGGAAATTTGAAAAATATTTTTCTCTTGTAAAGCCGGAAGATTACGAACTTAAATGCATTGTGCCGCAAGCACTCGAAGAAGATGCTCATAATTGGTGGTATCTTGTGCAAGGCGAGGTCAGAAATTACAGTGAATTTTATGATCAGTTTAAAGAAAGATTTTGGAATAAAAATATTCAAAGAGCTAACGCCAGAAAAGTAGAGTTCGATCAATATATCTCCGGGCAGAGAAGTAGAGTCAATTAGGCTACATATATGTTTGGATTAGCCCGCGAGTGAACCAAACAAAATTCCACCCTCCCACTGAGAACATATCACCTAAAAATCCAGTAAATTCAAAAATAACAGGCAATCAACCATGGTAAAATACAAAGACGTGGACAGATCAAAGAGTACAAGCCATACAGGCAGACAATAAGAAGACTGACAACAAAAACACTGGGAGACATAATAGCCAAAAGGGGGCTAAAACAAACGAGAACCTTTAACTTTGACTATTTCGACTGCAACGAAAAAGGAGAGCACAAGTCGCAAACGGAAAGTAGTTGTGCCTGCTAAGGATGCACTTCCGTCTCAACGGAAGAAAGATACAACTACTAAAATCGCGTTCCTTATGGAAAATCCGCGTGATGAATTATTACACGATATCAATCCGGATGGCCGCGAAATTGAAACTTCTCATTGCACAGAAATAAGAATCTCATTAGAAAATATCACTGTAGATGCACTCGTGGACACGGGTAGTGAAGTCACAGCTATATCGGAAGAATTTTATTATCAAAATTATAACACGTTGAAGCATTGTCCTACGTTGCTAATAAGCGAAAAAATTATCAAATTCTTACCGGTAGCAAGTTCGAAAATCTATCTGAAAAAATAATTTTCATAGTAATACCCAAACTCCTAAGATCATGCATTATCAGTTTTGATACTATAAAATCGTTGAAAATGCTAATTAATTCAGTCCAGGAAGAAATCTTGTTTATCGTAAATAACACCGACGGTGTAATAGCATACGTGGACAGAAAAATGCCGCGAAATGAATTCACGTCACTGTCAATTACAGATTCGGGTAGGTTCACCGAAGAAGGGAATCTCTCAGATCTAGACGGTCTCTACGAAGACTATGAAGAAAATTATGAAAATCCATATGAGAAATGAAAAATTGATACAAGAAGGATATGATTATTTATCACATAATCAAGACAATGACTTATCAATACTTTAACCATAGATCAAAAACAAATATTTGACTTATATTAAACAACATATAATATAATATAATAATGCCCTTACTTTTGCTAGTTTTGGAGCTAAATGTGATGCAAAAAAAAACAACGTGCCACTTGATTCCACTAAACTGGATATATATATGTATGTTGGGTGTGTATGTGCCATTTTATATGGGTTTAGAAACTGTATAGAAGACATTTTCGTCCATTTTACTTGCACTTTTACCTCGACAAAAGAATTTTTCAAAAATGGTAATTGCAAATAAAGAATATGATATGTATAGTAGTGGAGAGTCTGAGCCGAATGAGACGAACGGTATTCGGTATTCGGCGGTTTGAATAGGAAAAGTAATCGGGACGCTAATCAAATAAGCACATTAACGTTTCGGATATACAATAGCGTTTATTCAATAAAAAAAAACGTCTACGTGTGTTCCGCGATTTTGCGTCGCGAGAAGGCCGCACAGTATATGACTGGATCAGCGACTGAGGCCAAATGCCTCGCCAGTCGATCGCGCATAAATAAATAGAAATAAAACTCTACTTTCATATCGCGGTGATCGACGTGGTCCTCTCTCTCGATCTTGCCGCGTTGCTGTTGCGGTAGTTGCTGTGGTTGCTGCGGTTGCTGCTGTGCTACCATTGCTGGTGTTGCTGCAGTCGTTGCTACTATTGCTGCTAGGGCTGCTCTTCCTGCTACTGATCTCGTTCACCTATGGCGCGCGTAATAACTCAACTATTCGCGAGAGCGGTCAAAAGCTAACTGTCTCGAATTTCCGTCAAATTGCGAGTCCTCTACCGGCCTTCACGCGCTTCGGCTGTCCGCGCCGACGTGCGCGTCTCGCCGTTGGTTATAATATATATATATACACACACACAAGACAAGTGACACCTTGGAGTCATATTCAAATTTATTCAAAATTTTTCCCCATGTACATTTGTCTAGGACTCGCCTTTTAAAATCTTGCAGAGCTGCCACTACAAAATTTAAGAAATGAAAAAGTCTCGTGAGATAGGTCGTTCTTATACCGGCTTCCCAGATAGCGTCTTCTTCAACCGGCTTTCCAGATAGGGCGTTCTTCAAGCGGCTTCCTGGACAGAGCATTATTCTCCTCAGCCGACGATATAGTCTAGCTAGCGACAAATGCTGCAGAAATAAAAGAGATGATAAGCAGATTTGAAAACTGTATAAGGAAAAAAGGGCTGGAGTTGAACGTGGAATAGTCAAAGGTAATGGTCTTCAGGAATGGAGGAAGGAGAAAAGGAGGAAAAGTACAGGTGGCGAGAGAGGTACATAAAGTCGGTGTAGAAATTTGAATTTGATCATAATTTAGGGAGTAGGAAAGTTGTTATTTAAAGGTAACTGTATACAAAGAATGAGACCATTCGACAAATGGTCAGAAGCGTGATCGAACACGGGGCAGAGAGGGAGAGGGGAGAGGGAAGGAGAGGGGCAGAGGGAGAGAGGGAGAGAGAGAGCGAATTGCGTAAAAAAAGAGCTTTTTCAACGATTCTGTCTTATTAGTATTGGAGTAATACATAAGATTGAAGGAAGCTACGTGCTGAAGAACTAGCACAGTTTCTTAAAATTATCTCTTAAATACAGCATTTATTGCATTCCACTGATTCGCTTATATAGTTCCGATTTTTACATATGAATTTTCCGTTCAGTTATTATCTTCACTTAATATCAATTAAATGAATAATTTGTCATATAGATAAAAGATGCTACACCGTAGCGCTCAATCATGCCGCGTATCGAATGCATTTTCATCGGTTTACAAGACGACCTTTGTTGTACTTTACAGGTGGAAGACTATTATTTTCATCTTTCAAACTATAAAAAGTAGTATCGCACTAAGTTTCAATTAAGAGGCTATGAAATTTTGTCTCATTAATTTTGAGCATATTGATGTGTGTGAAAAATGTAGTATGTTGTCGATTTCACTGTTGTGGAAGACGATCTTTTCACACGTTTTAAGTTTAAAACAGTGACTAAAGAAAGTTTCATTCAAAATTTTATGAGTTTCTCAATAATAATGAAAATAATTTAAAACATCTAAATTTTTTACTTGTTTTATTTTTAAAAACTTTTCTATTCATTTAAATTAAATTTCTTCCATTCATACCAAAACTAGTCGGATTGGTCCGTAAATGGCTATTCACTATATGTATAAACTCGGTCACCAGCCTGACGCGTCGAAGCCACCCCAGAGGATATAGCGTATTCTCTACTGGGGCATATGCAGAAGTGACCTGTCATCAGTCTTTTGAAAGACGTCGCTAGGTTTCGCAATGAGACGCTGACACACTCCAGAAGAAAATGCAGATACACGTACTCGGATCAAGCTTTACACAGTAGAACGATAAAGTTCGAAAGCACAAAGTACGTATAGCTTGTTCAGAGAGAGAGAGAGAGAGAGAGAGCGAGAGAGAGAGAGAGAGAGAGAGAGCGAGAGAGAGAGAGAGAGAGGGAGAGAGGGGGAGAGAGAGAGAGAGAGAGAGAGGAGAGGGAGGGAGAGAGAGGGAGAGGGAGAGGGAGAGGAAGAGAGAGAGAGGGAGGGAGAGGGAGAGGGAGATGGAGAGGGAGAGGGACAGAGAGAGAGAGTCAATTTTACTCGATGATTTCTGGAGAGTACGTTCGTGAGGCCATCTCGTTTCCCAGCGGAAAGGCCTGAGGGAAACCCTCTTCTACTAGGTCTCCTTTGGTAGAGTTTCGAACAAAGAATTAGGAGAGGAATGATGCGCAGAATGCTAGCAAGCTGTCTCTACTTGAAGGTGGTCCGTACCTTTTTTATTACCCCACGCGTCGGTCTCGGCACATGACGACGGGTGGGGTTTTTACGATACGTGACATGCCTAAAATAAGATTAAAAAAGGATTATCGGCCATACTTCGGCACTCTCTTGCTGCCATTGTGCGTGGTTTTTCCACACCTGTAGCGCGAATGCTGCGAACAAGAGGATATGATGTGAAATCTGCCAGTACCCCCCGGACTATATGTATTGCACATTCTCAGATCTACACATATTACTGCTCCCTGCTTCGATATCAGGTGGAACTTCAATGCTCTATTACTAAATCTATATGGGATCCGTCCTTCAACATATCACCTTCGATCAATTTTAAATTCACAAATAAAATTCCACTTTCTTGGATTTTTTAATTAGGCATACTAGTGCCGAGCAACAAGAGAACCTCTTTCTTACATGTATATGTTTTTATATTTATTGATTAATACACTACTATGCACACAACATTTATTAAAAACTCAGCTTCTCAATTATTTTTTTAGGATGGACACGTCCGTTACATTATCACAGCCAACTCTTCTCACTCTAAATTCAACGCAAACAACAGGACAGAAACAGCAAAAACAGGTAACATTGTTGTTGGTACATAACCGTTACTTCTAATAAGAATAAATTTATGCAAAACATATGAAATTATTATGACAATCCGATTTTACGAAGGTCGATACTACAATCTTTTCTCCTCAGTATAATGGATCATTAGAAAGAGCTCATCACCAATAAGATGATTATTCAATGATTCTTTTGTTTTAAAAAAGGCAAATGGGATGAGTTATTGGAATTAGCTAGGTTTCATTATAATACAAGCATACATATTGCACACACCGTATGAAAGCTTTACCTATCTGCCGAAGGAACTTCCCGAGTGAACCTTTAAACGAATCTGGACGATTACCAAACTTTAATAGCTAGTTTTATAAGAAAAAATCTAATACTTGCGAAAGGAAAATAAAGAAAATAAATCAAGTAAATTTTTGAAAAAGGTGACCAAGTCTGTATTATAGAAAATCAAACCTGAGAAATTAGATAAAAATTATTTATCTATAAGAAGAAAAACGAATATAATTTTATGTTTTAAAAAAATAATCATGATTAAATATTATTATGAATATTTGCTAAATTGAACGAAACTTTGTTTATCAAGTCTTTAAATATCTAATTTCAACAGAAAGTACGGAGCCACAATATATTCTTTAAATGTTAATTTGTACTTTATACTTCCCTTCAATTAATTTAGAATAGAATAGAATAGAATAGAATAAAATTTATTTTGAACAAGTCAAAAACATTTTGTACTTATTATAGTCATATCGTAGTCTATATATCTTTCGTCGATATAACTTTACAATCCGCAACTTTTATTCATCGTCAACTCGGTACATGTAACGGCGTATTGCTGTCCTAAAACTACTAAGCGACAGAAGACTTCTCAATTCGCGCGGTAGCGAATTCCGGAGTTGTGCACCCTGGGAACTGAAAGTCTTCATCCCAGCCTCAGTACGCGAATTCAAGACTACGAGTCCTTCGGGGTCCCTGCTCGAGGTCCTAGACTGGTTTCTCCCAAAAACTCCCAAAAACCTTGTACAGCATGACCGCGGCAAAATACTCCCTCCTCTCTCGATCCGTTATCCATCCCAATTTCTTTCTGTATGGAGAAATATACACACGAAGATACTGCATCATTTGCAGAAATACAGTTTTGTACCGCTGTCACTATATTTACAGGCTTAATGGCGCGAGTTACACGGTCATAAGACGCAGCGATTGCGTGCAAGTCAGCAGCTGTCTTAAAAACGTGAGCCCCGTCCCGTCTCGTCTTTTTACCATAAAACGACCGCCTCTATGCCAAACATATTTAAAGCCTAGGCCACGAGCCAAGCTTTCGAAGCTTCTAAATTGAAGAAAAAGTAGGCCATTACTAGTTTCCTGGTACAAAGACGAAACGTTAATATGTCTAGTATTTAGGTCGGTAAAACGATGCTTCGCACGCATGATGTCTCCCATCTACAACCGATTCGATAAGGAAACTATCCACGGCGACGATCGTTCAGCCTTCTCTGCTGTGCACACACTTTCCGACCGGAGCAGACGCGTGGAGACGATATCGGCCCTAACGACCGATGGCAAGATGGTGCTGAGAACAGCATGGGCCACATCACCACGCTTTCCTTCCGTACCATGAAATATGCTAGAAACTATAATTTCAGCAGAGTTCTCATCAACATTCAGCCGAACCGTCGACGGACCGCTTGAAGGATTGCGACTCTCCTTTTTTTCGGTTTCTACCTCGCGATCGACGGCGACTTTTACAAATTTTGAATTTGCCTAGAGAAATGTCATTATCCGCAGAGGCGCCTGTGTCATTACTAGAATTTTTTGAAATAGTATCTCCGACGGTAGCATCCGCACTATAAGCAGAGGTATCCAAACTTCTGAGTGATACGAATACTTGGGAAGCATCAGTACAACGAACACCTATGTCCTTTGTAAAGCGACCATGATCCGAGTTGGATCTGTCCTCACTGCACTTTAATGCTGTGATATCAACAATCTTTTCAATTTTTTGCATTAAGTTATTTAATTGTTCCTTGAGCATTCTATTTTCCTGAAGCAAGAGCAGGCGATCATTGTGCAAACCATCAACCTTAGTATATTAATAAGTCTAACTTTTGTCCCGACTTGTGGACCTTTTGCTATTAATACCGAGCAGTGAGCGGAAAAGGTGAAATACTATTAATTTGTAAAGATTAACATGTTCGATGCACAACGTACATCTAAAACACAACCTTTATTCAATTAGGTCTGAAAATACAGATGGTTAAGTCAATGTGAAGAATTAAATGAGTGAAAGAAAGGTGTTCGAATTTCTGATGCGATACAAAAAGGTATTTTTATTCGGTCGACACTGCGAGCCTATAGCGTGTGCTCACTGTGCTTCGGCTAGACGCACTTTTCTGGCAAAAGGCACAGAGAGAGAGAGAGAGAGAGAGAGAGAGAGAGAGAGAGAGAGAGAGGGAGGGAGGAGGGAGGGAGGGAGGGAGGGAGGGAGGAGGAGGAGGGAGGGAGGAGGGAGGGAGAGGAGAGAGAGAGAGAGAGAGAGAGAGAGAGGAGAGAGAGAGAGAGAGAGAGAGAGAGAGAGAGAGAGAGAGAGAGAGAGAGAAGGGGAGAGAGAGAGAGAGAGAGAGAGAAGAGAGAGAGAGAGAGAGAGAGAGAGAGAGAGAGGAGAGGAGGGGAGGGAGGGAGGGAGGAGAGAGGGAGGGAGGGAGGAGGGAAGAGAGAGAGAGAGAGGGAGAGAGAGAGAGAGAGAGAGAGAGAGAGAGAGAGAGAGAGAGAGAGAGAAGAGAGAGAGAGAGAGAGAATAGGAGAAGAGAGAGAGAGACGAGAAGAGAGAGAGGAAGGGAGGAGGGAGGGAGGAGGGAGGGAGGGAGAGAGAGGGGGGAGAGAGGGAGAGGGGGAGGAGGGAAGGAGGGAGGAGGGAGAGGGTGAGGAGGGAAGGAGGGAGGAGGGAGCGCTAGAGGAGGGAGGGAGGGAGGAGGGAGCGCTAGAGGAGGGAGGGAGGGAGGAGGGAGAGGAGGGAGGAGGGAGGGAGGGAGGGAGGGAGGAGGAGGAGGGAGGGAGGGAGGAGGGAGGAGGGAGGGAGGGAGAGAGGGAGGGAGGAGGGAGGGAGGGAGGGAGAGGAGGGAGGAGGAGGGAGGGAGGAGGTGGGGAGAAGGGAAGAGGGGAGATGAGGGAGAGAGGGAGAGAGAAGAGAGAAAGAGAAGAGAGAGAGAGAGTAAGAGAGAGAGAGAGAGAGAGAGAGAGAGAGAAGAGAGAGAGAGAGAGAGAGAGAGAGAGAGAGAGAGAGAGAGAGAAAGAGAGAGAGAGATGAGAGAGAAGAGAGAGAAGAGAAGAAGAGAGAGAGAAGAGAGAGAGAGAGAGAGAGAGAGAGAGAAGAGAGAGAGAGAGGAGAGAGAGAGAGAGAGAGAGAGAGAGAGAGAGAGAGAGAGAGAGAGAGAGAGAGAGAGAGAGAGAGAGAGAGAGAGAGAGAGAGAGAGGGGGGGGGGCGAGCGAGCGCGCGTTGCCGTGGCATCTTCCTTCGTGGTCGAGGGAACTGTACTAACTGCCGAATTTGAATTCGACTGCTCGCGTCTAGAACATTCTCGCTCTCTCACAGCTGATGATTTATTCTCACCCGAACATACCTCCCCCCTTGCTGCATCGCAGCAACAAAGAGTCCGGCATGCAACAAACAATGAAAGACAGGAAAGCCTAGTTCGAGAGAAGCTAGTCCCTATCATGACTCTACGGATCGAACAGCTCTCGCAAGCTTACAATGGATTAAACCTTAACAAGCTGTCGATCCAGTCAAAGTTACATATGTACAAGTTTAAGCAATAAGCTAAACGTTCTTACAATCGAGTTAACTTCGCCTATATTGTTAAAACAAAACTAATTCCAAATTCTTTGCAAAACAAAGTCTAAATTACAAAAAAAAAAAAATTGACTCTAATGAATCTACATAAATTTCAACAATCAATCAGAAGTAATCTATCCACGAGCCATATGACTCTAGTCTAGGTGTTGTGTGTAATAAGATCTTCAGTTGACGATTACGTAGCAGAACTTCTTTCTTGACTAGACTCCGACGACGACCTGGAGACGGCCCTCTGCGCAGACTCGTCTGTAGGCAGGTAATGACCTTTACAACAGGTCGCTGGAACTCTGAATTGGTAGTGCGAATGGTCACGACCCTTGTAGTACCATCCTTCCCTGGATGCACCGCAGTGATTCGTCCCATTGGCCACTTAGACGGAGGGCAGAGGTCGTCCTTTAACAAAACCAAGTCGCCAACAACCAGCTGACGGCCAGGAGTAAGCCACTTATTTCTCTGCTGCAAATGATGCAGAACCTCACGTCGCCACCGATCCCAAAAATGGTTCCTCATGACAGAAAGATGCTTCCACCTGCAAGTACGTGTATTAATATTTATGTCTACAAAGGGCTCGGGAAGCACGTTAAGAGGAGCGTTAATGAGAAAATGTCCCGGCGTTAGAGCCACAGGGTCAGTAGGCTCCGAGCTTAGTGGGCAGAGAGGCCGAGAATTCAAACAGGCCTCAATCGAGCAGCGATAGTCGACATCTCCTCAAAAGTTAAAGGCGTGTCTCCAATTACACGCTTAAAATGATGCTTAAGCTCTTCACTGCTGACTCCTACAAGCCTTCCAAAGTGTGGGCCCGAGGAGGGATAAACGACCAAATGACACCTTCCTGCGCCAATGCCTCTGCCACCTCTTGAGATACCGAAGACGCCTGCAGGAACATTTATCATTTCTGTGGCTGCTCGCTTGAAGTTGGTGCCGTTGTCACTGAAAACCATTTTACATAGACCACGCCTTGCGGTGAATCTGCGAAATGCTGCACGAAATGCAGCAGACGATAAATCTGACACCACCTCAATATGCACTGCTCTTACAACCATACACACGAAAATTGCTATATATCCTTTGGTGGACTTGGCACCTCTACCTCTAGAGAAAAGTATTGGAAACGGCCCAGCATAGTCCAAACCAGTGTATGCGAAGACCCTCTGCGGCGTGACTCGATAAGCGGGCAGCGGCGCTATCTGCTGCTGCACGCCCTGAGCAGCGTAGCGAATACATCTATGGCATCGACGAAAGACGCCTTGAATAACTCTCAGACCACGTGTGATCCAGTACGTCCTATTGAGGAATGAGCATCAACTGAACGCCACCATGAAGAGTCTGTCTTATGCACCTCCTCGATCAGTCTCTTCACAAAAATGCTGGACGATGGCAAAATGATTGAGTGCTTTTCATCGTACTGTAGCAACGAGTGCTGCAAACGGACTCCAACTCTCAGCAAACCCTGTGAACAAATAAACGGAACAAGATGCAGCAGCTGACTGCGAGATGACAGCGGCTTGCCAATGTTGAGGCAACGCAACTCCTCCTTGAAGTGCAGACCTTGTATGAATCGCATGAGTCCAAGACGAGCAGCATCAACTTCGTCAGCTGTAAAATCACCGTTACGTCGACTTCCTTTTGGCTTGGCCGCATTTGAACGCCATCTGTAAACACAGGCCAAAATCCTTAGCATCTTTGGAAAACTAGAGAACTTCTCCAAGTGTGACAGTGGATGTGACCCTTGATCGTTTTCTAACTTCACCTCCACGGCGACCTGCGCATTCACCAAGTCCACCGAACTTTCCTTCGGCCACTTAGCAGTTATTGACCTCCAATCTTCCCTGATCCACTCAGGACCCTCCCACCACAGGGAAGACTGTTGAAGCTGCTCTGGCGAGAACCCTCGAGTAGCACAATCAGCTGGGTTGTCCTCTGACCTCACATGACGCCATTGAACCCCAGGCAATGTGGTTATCACCTCACTCACCCTGTTTGCAACAAATGTCTGCCATCTTGACGGGTGACCTGTCAACCAATCTAACACTACCTTCGAATCTGTCCAACAGTGCACAGAAACAGGCTTAACCAAAAGACCATCTAAGAGGTGCTTCATCAATCTAACTAAAAGAACTGAGCCACCACAACTCCAATCTAGGCAGATCTCCGTTTTAATCGGAGCAACCTTGGTTTTAGACATTATCAGTGCCGACCATTGCCCTGGAATGACAACATATGCCGACGCGACAAATGCTCTCTGAGAAGCATCAGAAAACCCATGCAACTCCCACTGTGTCTGCGTTGCAGTTCCAAACCAGCGAGGAATTCTCAACTGAGCCAACTGTGGAAGCTCAGACCTCAACGTCTGCCATTGCTCGAGAAACTCTCCTGTCAGGGGAGTATCCCAATCGACACTATTTATCCATAAATCTTGGAGCACGAGCTTTGCCCTGACGAGTACAGGCACCAACCACCCAAGAGGATCATACAATCTTGCAATCTCCGACAGAATTGCTCTTTTCGACACTACTTTTGGAGCGAGAGGTATCTTAACCTCAAACCTAAACGAATCCACCGATGGCGTCCACTTTAAGCCCAATGTAGAAACGGCCTCGTCCCATTCGACGGAATACTCCTTCTGCTTCTCGGCTTGAATGTCCTCTATGACAGCAGGACGATTAGAAGCCCATTTGCCTAACTCCATACCTGCTAAAGCCAGCAGCTCGATCAGCTGATCGCGAATCTCAATAGCGTCTGACTCACTGTCAGCGCCTACAAATGCGTCATCCACATACATATTGTGCCTAAGCACCTGTGCAGCAAGAGGAAAATCTTCACACCCATCCTGTGCCAACTGAAGGAGAGTTCTAATTGACAGATAAGGAGCAGACCGAGTACCATACGTAACCCTTAACAATCTAAAATCACGGATGGGCTTTGACGTATCCGAGCGCCAGACTATCCTTTGCCAATCAACATCGTCTGGATGTACAAGAATTTGCCTGAATTCCTTGACAATGTCTGCAGTGAACACTACCTCCGAAAACCTCCATAGTGCAATAATAATCGTGACGTCAGACTGCAACTTTCTACCAGTCAAAAGCACGTCATTAAGAAAAACCCTTCCAAATGAACCGTTGAATACGACACGAAACTTGCCTTCCGGTCCCACCTCTATAGAATAAACAGGATGATGCGTGAAATAGATCGTATTATCAATCCGGTGAGCGTTGGTTACAGCCTCCATATGACCCAGTGCCAAATACTCGTCCATGAATTTCCTATAAGCAACATCCACCCTATTATCTTGCACTCGGCGCTTCTCTGAACGGAGCAAACACGCCACGGCAACTTGCCTAGTGTGTGCGAACGAAACCTCTGACAATTTTTCAGAAAAGGGCAAGCGGACCACAAATCTACCCTTAGAGTCTCGATAGACCGTGTCCACGAAATAGTCTTCACAATACTGGTCCTCTTTAGACAATACTTTGGAGGTGGAAACTTCCTCCATTTCCCAGAACTTTTCCAATAACGACGAAAGAGACGGCTCGATCTCAGCGTGACAAGCTTGAGCAGACCACGAGTTTTCCGATACAGACCCTGAAGACGCTTTGCCAGTCAATATCCAACCGAACACAGTCGACTGAGCGACCAGAGTATCGACCTCTCCTACTCTGAGTCCAGGCCGAATGATAGCAGCGTATACTTCTGCGCTGAGTACGCAATCAATGCGCTTGGAGTGCGCAAAATCCGGATCAGCCAACTCAAGGCCTTTGATATGATCCCAATTGGATACTTCAACCTCCTCTCGAGTAAAAAACCAGTAACCTCCTCAACACCAACGCCGAAAACTCCATGACAAATTCTGAGTCCAATCTGGATCTCAGTTGAAGAGAAACCTCACCCTTAGACACCGCAGATGAACCTGCACCAACACCAACTACTGACACCGAGACCGACTTGACTTTTGCAGCTAAGCACTGCACCACTCGTTGTGTTATAAACGAGACCTCCGCGCACGGATCAATCAAACAACGAGCATACATGGAATTTCCGTTAACGGCATGAAGCAAGACCTTGGCTGTGGCCATCAGCCTAGTTCTGCCGACGACCGTTGTCGACGCAGAAACCTCCTGGGTCCCCGGTTTGCTAGCTGTGTTGCTCGAACCTTTCTGCCCTGTCGATTGCGAGAAGTCAGCAGCGTCACCTCCTTGACGCCGATCCGAGTGGAGCTTAGTGTGGTGCTTACCCTTACAAATAGAGCAACGATTCGGAGAGGGGCAATCAGCCAAAAAATGGCCTTTCCGTAAACAATTAAACATAATCTCTCCTTTTTACAAAC